>OZ024911.1:16290445-16631852 GCA_964017125.1 Flabesymbios commensalis
TTGTGGTGAACAACATACCTCGAGATGGCGAGACAGGTCTTCACGTCGGGAATGTAGGGTGTTGATGTTGGACGGGTGAGGGCGCATTCGTATGGCAGCTCTGGGAATGCGATCTTCATTGGCCTCTTCTGTACCCCTTCTAGTCAGTCAGAATCTGATACTGTAAGACCCGTGTGCCACACTTGGCAGGCATATTCCAACAGCGAGAGGACAAGTGAGACGTATATCCTTACAATATGAATGCTTGCCACATCTGCCCGCTTTAAAAGACGCAAAAAGTAGAGTATTGTGTCTTCCGCGAGTTGCTACATCAATGAAACAATAATTTTACACCTGGCCCAACAATTCTATAATCATTTGAACACAACAATATAACTGATTTCCCCTCAGAGCTAGGTGTGATGGTGTCATCGGTGTGATATTACAATCACACACCCCTCTCATTTCGCTCTCATCCACGCCATTGTATTTTAAATTGATTTAAATGAAGCCATGGTGTTGTTGTTTTCAATATTTTGTCAAAAGAAATAATTATCTTTATTCCGTGTTTTTTATAAAGAATGCATTTTGTTATTGTTTCAGATATTTTTGTAACAAAAATAGTCGGGTGCTTTTAATGACGTCACCAAGTAAACCATTTAAATCTGATAAAGAGTTAACTTTGCGCTGGGACGTCATGTGTTAAACGTTAACACGTGGTGTGTTAAAACGTCACACCTTCATAAAAAGCGGTAGAAAATTTTATATGTCAACGTGCCACAGTCTAGTATCGATCATTTTAATTTAATTTTGCGCCTTTCTCTTTAAATTATATTAATAAGAAGTGTGATCGATTACATTAGTAGGCTACATTATTGTGTTTTAAAAAGGTCGCAGGCAGTAATAACATCCATGTCCTCGTACCTTTCACACATCGCTTCACACATGCCTTTCAGAGTTGTCATAACAATTCTATGATCCCTTGAACATCTGCTTGAATTCGTTTCAGTCTTTAAATGTCAAGTATATCACTATAATAGCTTGTTTATTTACAATTCGATTATTCTTATTATTCTTAGATAAATTAAACAGCTATTATTAATATCCATATTTTATTGATTATTGTAAGTATTTGATAGAAAAACATAGATGCAGGAAATCAATCTATGAGCATAAACACACTACGTTATTACAATAGACATTTTATTTCTGTTATTGTGGGCCTACTATTTCTATTATATTTTATTATAATGACAATACTTTTTTAGACCTATATGTGATCTTATTTTGGTTATATTACATAAATACGCCTCAGGCTCGTTGATGACAGGTAATAGGCCTACCAACCCTTTATAAGGCACTCCTTATACATATTATATAGGCCACGCCTAAACGGGATAATGCCTGATTGGGCCTAGTTTTATGCGCACGCCTGATATGATCAGGATTAAATCCTTATAGCTGCCATGTTTAAATCCACAATGTGAATGTCATCAATTTTCGTTGAAAAAAGTGGAGTAAAAACGATTTTTTTAAACTTTATCCTCAAATTCTATATCGTGAAACTGCTGGAAATTGTAAAACATACACTTTTACACGACAATATTCATAATCTAGGCCTACTTGAAAAATATTAAGCATAAATGTCTCAGACAAGTCATAATAGCTGTCTACATTTTGGGTAAATTGGACACATTAAATATGATAAATCGGACATAGCCAATATAACCAACTTCACAGAGGGTAAATCGGACAGTATGTCCAACATACCCATTTTTGGTGTCCAATTTACCCATATGTAGTTTGGATTGATTTTGTACTAGCTAATTGCCAAGGGAACGATGGTCTTCGGTACCGTTATTATTAATAAATGTAAAAGATTAGAAATAGGCTCAAAGCTAAATAATATTTTGTGAAAGAAATACTTTTATATATAAGACAATTTTTTTTGAGTCGCCATCAGGTCGGCGTCTCGTGTTTGCTTGGTAGGACCATGATGATGTGGGCCAGTGTTCTATAGACCAGACGCATTGGCAATGGCAGTACTGATTTGGTGCCGGATATATATATTTTAAAACATTCATAATTATTATCATGAATATAATAGTACTTCTTTCTGTTTTTTTAATGCTTTCAAAGTAACCATTTCATAACCACTTAAAAACGTTGCACATAGATATAGCATAGTTTTTTTGTTTTTTTTTCACGTCTTATGTATAATTGCGTTTCTTTTTGTTCTGTACTGTGTATTGTATATGCATTATGAATGTATATATATATATATATGTATTCTGAAAAAAAAGAAAAAAAAAATAATTTTACATTTTAACGAAAGATAATACAATTTGGACAAACAGTGGGTAGGCCTATATTGGACACCAGTTGGCCGGTTACGAGCTGTACATGGTACGAAATGTTTAGAGATCACTTAATCTAAGTTCAAAGACAAAAACATTTTTGCTATTAAAAATGCTTGATTGGAATTATTTACCGGCAGCTGTCATACAATCGAAAACAATGCCAGAGTGTAAACGAAAGTCAATTATCTTTTTAGTGTGCAACTAAAAAATTCAGATCCGCTTTCAAAAATTTTTTTTCTCAAAATAGAGTAGAAACAATTGGTGTTTGTTTAGAGATTTTGTCCACAGTACCATCCAAGACCTGATACCTTCAAAAAATCAAACAACTCGTTATAACCCAAATATTTACAAACAAAAAATTACACCCAAAATTAAACGATTGGTCAGAAAAAAACACCGATCATATAACAAAGCAAAAAAATCTGGCCTTGATTCGGACTGGTAGGCATACAAAGACCAGAAAAAACACACACAATCAATGCTAAAAAAAATCCCGTTGGTCTAATTTGGACACCACATTAACTGACAGTCTGGAAGAAGACAACACTAAACCTTTTTGGAAGCACATAAAATATCTGCGTCAGGATAATGTCGGGGTTGCCCCAATAAAACAAGGGTAAACTACATTCGGACTCTAAGACAAAAGCCGAACTTTTAAATCACCAGTTTCAATCAGTTTTTACCCAGGAAACCTCGAAGAGAAACTGCCTGATCCATGCTAGGCAATCTAGAAATTACATACATAGGCATAACAAAATCATTAGAAGATTTGAATACTAAAAAAGCAGTAGGACCTGATGCAATACCAAACCTTTTTCTGGAGGGATGCAATTGTTCAATATTCAAAAAAGGGGACCGACACCAAACCCAAAACTACAGACCTGTTTCTTTGACTTCTATCTCATGTAAAATTTTAGAACATATTATTGTGAAACACATTTTGAACCATTTCGACCTGCATAAAATTTTTACCAAATTCCAACATGGCTTCAGATCTGGACTTTCATGTGAGACACAACTCCTAGAAACAACTAATGATTTCTTGTCAACACTTGACGCTGGGGAACGGGTCGACGTTGCTATATTAGACTTTTCCAAAGCCTTCGACACTGTACCCAACGTCGACTACTGGCAAAGCTAAATCACCTTGGCATGGGGGTATTCACAGCTGGATCACCCAGTTTCTCCAGGACAGAGCCCAGAGAGTAGTAAGCCCCTAGTAGATGGAGAGAGCTCGGAGCGGGTGCATGTTGCCTCAGGTGTGCCGCAGGGTACCGTTCTGGGCCCACTTCTCTTCCTGTGCTATATAAATGACCTTCCCCTGCATGTAGGCAGTCATATCCGCTTATTTGCCTACGACTGTCTACTGTACCGAAAAATTAGGAGCCACAGAGACCACCTTCTGCTCCAGAAGGATCTCGACGCTTTGACACTCTAGACAAAAACAAGGGGCATGAGTTTCAATACAAACACGAGCTACATATTACCCATCAATAAATATCCGACTACCCTACAACCATTTTACTATCAACTGAACAACACCATTTTGAAATACATCCAGAGTTACCCATACTTGGGAGTCACCATTCAACATGACCTCAAGTATGGGGAGCATGTCACTAAAATTGTCAACAAAGCCAGTAAGACTCAGAGACCCTAATCTTCACTGGTTTGCTCCACGCTTGACTCCATATGGGAGCCTTACCTAGCTGCTGAAAAGCGTAAGCTTGAGACCACCCAAAGGAGAGCGGCTAGGTTTGTTACAAGGGACTACCACAGAACCACTAGTGTGGCCGGCCTCTTGTCAAGGCTTGAGTGGCGAGCCCTTGAAGAGAGGAGAAGGAGAGCCAGAATAACCTGGTTGATATTGATGCCAACCAATACCTTACTCCCAAGGACCCGGGGAGGCAAATCAAATTTTAAACATATCTCGGCCAAATAAGAACAAAGACAAAATTCATTTTTTTCCAAGAACTATCAGAGACTGGAATTCACTCCCAAACAACATCAGGGAGGAAACTAAATTAGACTCTTTTAAAAGAAATTTAAATTCCATACCGGATTAGCCAGGCCCCAGGTCTAGGCGCGACTAAATGTCGCTACTAGCCTGCACACCTCGTACCATCTACAACTCGTAACCGACCAACTCGTACCAAATACCTAGCAACTCGTACCAACCTATCTACCAACTCGTACCAATCCACCTATCAACTCGTACCACTATGCTCAATACCATATATAGACCTAGTTTATTATTAAAATAAAAATTATGTTGTAGACCTAGTCTATATAATATCAAACATCAAGTAAAGATATATTAAGTATTTAGTCTTAGCTCTATCTTTATGCTGTATGTTATATCTTATTAGGCCATTTTCTCAACTTGTACGGAACCGACATGCGAATCATTTCGTGCAGATGGGTCACACATTAGTTTGTATATAAAAGCGATTAGGTAGGTGTTATAGGCTACCTAAGGATCCAACTGCCTGTCGACATTTAAACCCATACCGGTATTTAATATCTCTAAAGTAAATAACATTTTACAATTGTAATTTTTTTTTTGATAATTAATATCAGATATACCGGGTAATGCACTAAATGAAGTAGTACCGGTACCGTAAATCATGTACGTGCTAGCCGTCTAGGCCTTTATGAAGAATATATGAAATGAACACAAACTTCATGTGACGATATTAACATCAATTATCAATAACATAAATCAATAAATCAAAATACCACACGCAATCATATTTTTATTTTCTTTCTCCGGGCACTCAAATGAATAACGCGACATTCAAGACTTTCTTTATTTTCTATAAAATAACAAAATACAATCGTAGCTGACCCCTTGCACTCTATATATTTTTCGTTGACATTTCGCAAGTATTAGTGTAGATGCAAACTGTAACGGCGCCGCTGCATAGCACCTGTAAAAGTCACACTTCCATTTCCAGTTTGCCTTTAATCTAGATGTGGAACAAACATTACGCCAACCATGTAAATGCAATCCATACCGGCGCCGTTGTATAACACCTGTAAAAGTAGCACTTCCTATTTTAATTGGTGTTGTGTTTCTTCAAAGTTAGGACGTAATGATTATCAACTATGTAATGTATGTGCTATGTATTAGGGCATAGACTCACTTGGGCTTTTTGTTTTTATTTTTTAATATATATCTTTTTAAAACGTTGTCGTTGTTTGAAACATGGGGATATGCCTAATGCATGAGCAATAGATATAGGCCTATAATAGCAAGGCACAGGTCGCAAGCACGCATCATCGATGTACGAAATACATGATAAAAAACATAATTAGATTAAAACATATTAATGAAATATATAATTTCGACCATAGCCTATAGTCGTAATTATATAGTTCATTAGGATGTATTATAATAGGCCTATACTATAGCATGTCCCACAGTTTATTCAGTGAGTATAAGTGAAAACTAGATATAATACGTGTTGGTAGGTTTTGAATCGATAATGGTAGGCTACGAGGTGGTAGAAAAAATAGTCCCAGGCATGCGCGTTTTGCAGTTGAATCATTCTTTAACATATCTGATGCCATGTCCCAGCCAACAGTATTATCATGACTGTTTGTTTTGTTATCATTGAACAAAGTACTATATACTGTATATTTGGCGAATCTTAATCAATAAATAAATAAAAAGTATTATATCAATGCATCTGCTAGATCTGCACGGATATTTGAATCATTATATGCTGGCATTGCTAGTGGCGTTGGGACAACATTGGCCCAACGCATATCTACACATCATACGGTAAACCTAAAGAAAATGCAGTAAACTAATACCGTAAGCTTAGCAATAGTACAGTAAATAAACTATATTAACCCCTCCTGCGTAGAAGACTTGTAAGCTGTGATACTGGAAAGCTCAATTAACTCTCTATATGCTAAAGATCACATTTATATCCGTATTTAATGATTGCCAATCAAATACAATTTACTATACCTATATATATTTGCTGTCATTTATCATCAGATAGATAGATAGAATAGAACCCTGCACTTGATTAGTGCATGGATGTAGCTATACCTTAGTTATGGCTTGTATGTGAAAAATATATAAAAATTATACAAACTGCAGGTATAAATAATAAATTCAATTATCAGCTAGTAATCTTTTTACTGCATTTCGCTGCGACACTAAACTTTCTGATCGCGAGTAGGCCTATTTCTGCTCTAGATCCTAATCATGGCAATACTAAAATCTAATTATAATAAAAAGATAATGCAATATTATAAATATTACAAAATAGTCTATGCAGACTTATGCGTAATTAAAGTGAACAGCTAATGCATAATATAATGAACCAGACATAATATAACTAGAGGAAATTTACACATTGACTGCGTGTACACACCGTATGCATAATGATATATATAGATGTATATGTGTGTGTAATATATAAGGTGGATGATAATTAAATCACTAATTATCTGGCTACATAATAAAACTCTAAATAATGTTCAGAACCGCAGGTTCTAGTTTAATATTTTAACTTCAGAAAAAAACTTGAACAATAACTTTATTTTGAGAGAATAAGTGATTACATACAACTTCTTATTTCATATAGCGAAAATTACATCCCAGAAAACAAAATGATTCTGTTGTTTCAATGGCGAAGCAGCGTCACAAACAATTGATCAACATTAATACAGCTCTGCGATTATCTTGTTTGAAATCGTTTTTGTAAAAAAAACATTCATAAGTAGTTATATGTTCATGGCAAATATACATGTTTCCACTTTCAATAAAATGATAAAAAAATTGATATGTGCAGAAATATAAGTTCAAGGTAAAATAAGGTAATGAAGATGTATGCAAATAAAAATGTTTAAAAAAAATGTGCCTAGATCAATTATTCCAATAAGATAATTTAGCTACTACATCAAATTGCCCAGCTCACATACACATTTGGCAATTTTTAACTCAAAAAAGGGTTCATCAGTGCGGTAATTATCAAACATATTTTGACGAAAATATCATAAATATCTGAGATTATGACGCGTTAACGCCAAAAATGCTCAGAAAGTGTGGGCTACACATCTTGGGTATAGTAAATATCGGATATATGATGAACCCTATTTATCTTCCGCCCGTTGAGCAAAGGGGGTTTTTGTAGCGCCAGGATTCCGTCCAGCGTCCGGCGTCAGGCTTTTTTGTCGGCGCAAAAACTCAAAAACTAGTGGTCAATTTTTTTGAAATTTTTAAATCACATTCCTGGCAACATGGGGATGTGCAAGTGATTTTTTAAAGATGCTACTAAAATTTAAAATGGCCGCCAGAGGACAACTCGATAATTTTTTGTGGGCCCAAAAACTCTAAAACTTAAAGTGAGAAATTATTCAAATTTTACTATCACATTCCCCATGATATAGACATGTGCTGGTGATTTTTTCAATTTTTTTTCTAAAATTCAAAATGGCCGCCACGTCAACATTATATTTTTTTGTGGGCGCAAAAATCCATAACCTAAAAGTCCCAAATTATTTAAATTTTACACTTACATTCGCCACGATATGGAGATGTGCAGGTGACGTTTTAAGCTTCTACTAAAATTTAAAATGGCCGCCACGGATCAACTTCATAATTTTTGTGGACGCAAAAACTCAAAAACCTCAAGTAAGAAATTTTTCAAATTTTACTATCACATTCCCCCACGATATAGATACCCAGGTGTTTTTTTCAAGATTTATTAGCTGAAATTTGAAATGGCCGCCACTGATTAACTTCAGATGTTTTGTGGGCACAAAAACCCAAAAATTAAAGTCAGAAATAATTCAAATTTTACAATCACATTATGGGTTCTATCAACCACATAGGGCGATTGGCAGACATTTTGACTCAGAGCAGAACGATTTTTTTCAATTCGACCACACTATCGTTCACAGGCGTGAAATCAGAATGTTTGCAAAAATTGGGCGGCTTTAAAATATCTTTGACTGGCCATCACCCCATTTTAGCGCAACTGTTCGAACTTATCGAACAGCTACAGGTGAAATACACGTGCGGTATAAAATTCAGAGCAATAAGTTTAAAAAATAATGAGTGTATTGTGTTAGCGAGAAACGCGAGCATTGCTAACACGAAAAAAAAATCAGGTCATAGAAGTCAAATCATAAGTTGTAATCTATTATGTAAACGAGAAATATTGCGGTGCCAAAAAAAGTTATGGAAAGGCCAAATGTGAATAAAGGACGCCTTGGTCATTATTAACCTACATGCAAAACAGGTTGATGTCATGCAAAACAGGTTATGTACGTACAGACCTGAAATGTCGGTGAATTTAACATAAATTGGATCTGTTAAATACGAAAATGCATGTCGCCAAATTTGAAATATAACTTTAAATGTTTTCATATCCTAAAATTCAAAAGGACTGCTCAAATCTAATAAGACAAATACATTTCCATTAGTTTACCATATAGTGATGTGTATGTAGTTTATGGTTTCTACGTAATCTGGGAGTCGAAAATTGATTTCGTGTGTTTTTTAAGATAATTAGACTTATCTTTCATCCAGAAATTCAGAAGGGCTTTCGTCTTTTATTTGTGAAAAATCATTCTGTTTTTCTCCGACACACATGTATGCGTATTATTGCCCAGGTGTCCAAGCAGGTGATTTTAGAGCCAGAAATTACTTTCTTGTTTTTTTGTTTATATATTTGTATAGATGTTTCGAAGCCAAGGTGACGGCCGTTCAGAAAAATCTCACTAGTGGTCTAAAATGTATCCAAAAATTCACGAGAGCTATCACTTTCTAAGCAAAAATGCTATATATATTATATATATGTTCACCATATTGTTCTATATAGCGAGGCAGAAATGTGTACAGTTTTAGAAGGATTGTGCATTCCGCAATTAACGCACAATTGTTAAATATCTACTAGTCGATTGTTGATATTTGCCAAGCTAATTTGTTCACTGATAGTCACAAATAGCAAAATAATATCACAGCCATATTAATCCAGAGTATTTTAAAAATGTCGTTCTCTCCAAATGTTATTATAAAATAACAAAATTCAGGAAAATAATATGGCGGCCATCTTGGATTTGTGTGTAAAATATTGGTCAACTTATCTACAAGAAACAAAATGATTGATCCAAACCACACAGGAACCGTATAATACACTTATTTTGAAGCATAATATTTACATTGCAGCGAACACAACTCCTGTGGAAACTGATTATGCTGAGCATGCGGATGGGCGTAGAATGTTTACTCAGCGAATCATGACGATACACTACTTTAAGTAGTGAACCAAGATTATTTTTCATACAAAAATAAAGCAGCGACCATCTTGGATTTGCAGCTCTGAAATATAGGTCAATTTATCAAGAAATAAATATCTCAGCCCAAAAGCACCTTTAACTATACATGTCAATTACATGCATAGTCTATGTGGAAAACCAATGGAAATTCAATTTGCTTATTATATTTTGAAGGTCGTTTTGAATCGCGTTTTTCACAACAAAGAAACAAAATTCGGCTTGGCAACAATCATTTTTTAATTGTCCCTATCCAAAGTGTGTCAGAAATGGATGTTACCAAAGTTCAATATTGTAACCTTTTAACCGCCAAATTATTCAATTGTAATTTTCAATCACTTGAGGTTGTGTCTCGCTGACGCGATCCACAACTTCAAGTGAGTGAAAATTATTCAGAGTTCACAAAAAGGTCAACTATTTCCAAATATTGCTAATTCATGTCATATTTTATCTTTACCATGTTCAAAAGGTAGTACTTTTATATTGTGGTTGTAAAAAAAATATATTCGGTACCGGCAGTTAAAGGGTTAAGATACATATACATTCACACAAAACAAAGAAACACATTGAAGCAATGAAAATTTATTTACATAACACAAACAAGTGATGTCATTTGATATTATTATATAGTGACAGTGTTTCAAATTTAAAAATTAGGATATATTTAAAATGTCCAAAACTTACACATAGGCTACCATCACAATAATATAATAAAATACATGTTTTGTATTATGACACATATATATCAGGAATTATAGTTATATCTAAGGGCTCTATTTATTTCCGATAAAGACAGGATGGATTGTGTTTTAAAGTTCGCGTTCTTTTGATGCTGGTTGTTGCTGCTGCTGCTTCTTTTATTTGTTTTTTTTTAGATGATCCTGTTTGCAGCCTTGAGGCGTGACTGCTAGATCCTGCAGGCCATGTTCTCTTATTTTACAGTGTGATATTTCAGAGCAGTGTCCTAGCGTACTGTATATTATGTAATTTATCTCCGATAATTTATCTAAAATACTCTCCACGTGTGAAATACACGAACAAATAACCGAAGGTGACGATTATTTTCATTTTATTCCTTATTGCGCTGATCACGACTAAAACTGTTAATTATTGGAAAAGAAATCTGTGTTTAGACATTCAAAATTTGCAAATATTCGGTCTCAAATTAAACAAATATGTTTAATTGTCACCCACGAAAGTTTTCGGTCGCGGTAGCCACGCACAACTTAAAGTAGGTGAAGTTGAAAAAAGATAAGGGTCTGATATGTTAGTCATTCCCGATTAAATGATAATGGAATGATTGAGAAAAGTATTTTTGTGAATCTCTGTTCTCAAGGGTGTCGAGCGTCAGAGAAAAATATTTATGTGAATATTAATTAATACCCGAGTGACTTTAGTTGTGACACTGTTCTTTTATATCACAAGATAAATAAATTAGGGCTATAAACATTTACAACAGGTATCCTTTCCTGCGTAGATTGGCTGATAAACCGTACCTCTCCAACCTGTAAAAGACAAATAGAAACTGTACATCTATCCATCTAAACCAAGCTGCTCTTATGTCATTCACCTTGAGATTTAAATTGCTGGCGCAATTACCACTTGAAAGTGTATAAATTATCTTGATTCTATGAAAGACGCAGGTCTAATATATAATGTCGCAATTACCACTTCAAAGTGTATCAAACATCATGATTCTTTAAAATACGCAGGTCTAATAATCATATACAATGGCGCAATTACCACCTTAAAGTATATTAGGCCTAAATATCTTGATTCTATACAATACGCAGGTCTGATATGTACAATGACGCAGTTACCAGTTCAAATTGTATCAAATATCCTGATTCTATACACAGGTATAATCAGTGATAATATATACAATGGATCACGCATTTCATGAACTTCTATTATTATTCTTATTGTGAATAATTATTTAATTTTCCAAATATCCGCACACACATGCACTTTTTATGTACTTGAATTGCCTTAGATCCTTTATTGGATGAATAATAGTAATAGATGTATTGTAGTGCGCATTGTGCTATGGACTACCAAGATAATAGACTCTTGGATATGGAAGGGTGTATCTGCCACTTCATATCCAGGGGACGATAAATGTTATGGTGGGAAACAGGCTTACAAAACCTGGAACAGATTCTATGTACACTTACCGGTGATAGGTGATTTACACTTGAGTCTCCTTGTACAAATAGCATCTCTTGTTGGATCCTCACACTTACCACCATTAGTAGGACAAAACATGTTCTGTGAGCTGCAAAACACAAAATAATAAATATTAAGCCTTACAACGCTGGAATATTTTTGTATTAACCATGGAGACTAAAGTTTTTTTTAAATTTGAAATCATCATAATGTCCTAATTAGCTATTTCCGCTTCATTTGAATACCCATGTTACAGCGCGCTGAAATAATTAAAGAGATAACCCAGTCTCACCCTCCTTGCGAACAAAAACATGTGTGGCCGTCTAGGCCTACTCGTAACATGAAGGGCTCTTACAATCACTCTCTTATTATATGACGGGTTTTTTCATGGACATTAATGACATGCACAGTGTAAATTTTAAATCAATTTTAATAATTATACATGAAATGACTCAAGTTTACTACCTCTTACACCTCCTCCACCTCACTACAGTCCCCCCGTCATACTATTTTACATCCGCCTCAGCAGCAGTAATACGTGTGTTCTTTGGCTGGATGACAATCATTCAAGCGTTACTATTTTGAACTTTTCACCTGAAGCCGAAAAGCCTTAAGTGCAACGATGTTTTTTTTTAAATATTAATAATTACGTCATAATCATGACGGACATCTTTTTTACGTCATAATCAGTGGCAGAGATCTTGATTAAGATGTAATGAATAGCGGCAATCTTGATTATGTTACGGAATTGGTTGACATCCTAGCATCCTACATGGTTCACCTCTCCACCCGGAAAGAAAACAGTTATTATTACTCTCAACACACTGTTTTTACATCCCCTTCCCCTCACCTCAATATTTTACCCCCCCCCCCCTCAACACACTGTTCTACGTCCTCCAGTCCTCAGCACACTGTTTTTACACCCTCTCTGTGTGAGGAGAGCGCAGCGCGGGACCCTGCCCGAAATTAGCGTCGATACACAGGTCTCAACCTTAACTCGCGAGACCGCCATTAACGTGATCGCCTAGTCACATTGAGAAGGGAGACAATGTTGTGTCTCTGAAAACCCCACACGGGAACAGCAGGGTTCGAAACCGAGACGAATGCATGACTGGCGAGGTAGTCAGGCGCTCTAGCCATTGCGCCACGTCCCCTTCTCTACACCCCCTCTCCCTCAGCACACTGTTTTTACACCCACTCTCCCTCAGCACAATGTTTCTACATCTTCCTCATCACACTGTTTTCACACCCTTCTCTCCCAGCACACTGTTTTTACACCCCCTTTACTTCAACACACTGTCTCTACATCTTCCTCAGCACACTGTTTTCATACCCCTCTACCTCAACACACCCTTTCTACATCTTCCTCAGCACACTGTTTTTACACCCCCCCCCCTCTACCTCAGCACACTGTTTTTACACCCCCCCCCCTCTACCTCAGCACACTGTTTTCACACACCCTCTACCTCAACACATCCTTTCTAATCTTCCTCAGCACACAGTTTTACACCCCCTCTACCGCAGCGCACTGTTTTCCACCCCTCTACCTCAGCACACTGTTTTCACACACCCTCTACCTCAACACATCCTTTCTAATCTTCCTCAGCACACAGTTTTACACCCCCTCTACCGCAGCGCACTGTTTTACACCCCCTCTACTTCAACACACCGTTTCTACATCTTTCTCAGCACACTGTTTTCACAGGTACACAGACTTTTCGCCCCATAGTCAGTTCGCACCATTTTTTGGTGAGAAGTTTCGCCCCCAACTCATACTTAGGAAAGACGTTCCCCCCCCCCCTCCCCATAAATAGGAAAAACGTTTCGCCCCCGTCTTCATAGTTCAGGAAAACGTTTCGCACCCAAACCATATTTCAGAAAGACGTTTCGTACCCAAACGATATTTCAGAAAGACGTTTCGCACCCAAACCATATTTCAGAAAGACGTTTCACCCACAAATCGTATTTAGGAAAGACGTTTCGCACCCATTTTATTATTAGGAAAGACGTTTCGCCCCCTCCTCTTCATATTTTAAAAAGACGTTTCGCCCCCTAATCAGAAAGACGTTTCGCGTCCTAGAGTCATAATTTGGAAAGACGTTTCGCACCCTTTTCATAATTAGGAAAGACGTATCGCTTGCTATTCATAAATCAGCATGATATTCGTTTTGAGAAAGACGTTTCGCACCCTAATCATAAAACAGCATAAAATTGTGAAGATTGTCGTCCCATTTATTATTAGGAAAGACATGTGTGTGTGCCCACTTGGGCTACCTTGTTGTTCTTGCATTTTACTATCACTTACCGTTTTCATTCATTGATTCAGCCACCTTAATTTATTGTGCTATCGATCTGATCGCCGATCTAAACTTGGAACATAAATAATTTAATGCAATATTGTAAGTTGTAATACATTAATGTATATAAATTTGAAGGCTGATTATTTATTTATTTTTAGGAATATATATAGGGGCTATAGGTATCTTAATTTAAGGAGGGGGCGAAACGTCTTCTCTGGGGTACGAAACGTCCTATGAGAACGGGGGCGAAACTTCTTCTCTAGGGTGCGAAACGTCGTATGAGAACGGGGCGAAACGACTTGCGTAGGGTGCGAAACGTCCTATAAGAATGGGGTCGAAACGTCCTATAAGAATGGGGACGAAACGTTTCACATAAGGGTTCGAAATGTCTTAACTTAGAGAGGGGGCGCAACGTCTTTCCCATGGGGCGAAACGTCTTCCCTAGGGAACGTCTCAATAGAAGGCGAAACGTGTCAATAGGGGGCGAAACGTCTTACATAGAGGGCGAAACGTCTCACATAGGGGCCCAAACGTCTTCCGAGGGTGCGAAACGTCTCTCAGCAGGGCTAAACGTCTTAAGCTGAGACAAGTCGTCACGGCGACGGGGGCGAAACGTCTTGAATATGGGTGCGAAACGTCTTGGGGGGCGAAGCGTCCATGGTGCGAAATGTTCTGGAGCCGTTTTCACACCCCTCTATTTCAACACATCCTTTCTACATCGTCCTCATCACACTGTTTTTACCCCTTCTACCTCAGCACATTGTTTTTACACCCCCACTCCCTCATCACACTGTTTTTACCCCTTCATCTTCAGCACACTGTTTTTACACCCCCTCTCCCTCAGCACACTATTTTTACACCCCCACTCCCTCATCACACTGTTTTTACACCCCCACTCCCTCATCACACTGTTTTCACACCCCCACTCCCTCATCACACTGTTTTTACACCCCCTCTCCCTCAGCACACTGTTTTTACCCCTTCACCCTCAGCACACTGTTTTTGCACCCCCTCTCCCTCAGCACACTGTTTTCACACCCCCACTCCCTCATCACACTGTTTTCACCCTTCTACCTCAGCACACTGTTTTTACACCCCCTCTCCCTCAGCACACTGTTTTTACCCCTTCACCCTCAGCACACTGTTTTTGCACCCCGTCTCCCTCAGCACACTGTTTTTACACCCCCTCTCCCTCAGCACACTGTTTTTACCCCTTCACCCTCAGCACACTGTTTTTACACCCCCTCTCCCTCATCACACTGTTTTTACCCCTTCACCCTCAGCACACTGTTTTTACACCCCCAGTCCCTCAGCACACTGTTTTTACCCCTTCACCCTCAGCACACTTTTTTTACACCCCCTTTACATCAGCACACTGTTTCCACATCTTCCTCATCACACTGTTTTTACACCCCCTCTCCCTCATCACACTGTTTTTACACCCCCTTTACTTCAATACACCGTTTCTACATCTTCCTCAGCACACTGTTTTCTCACCCCTCTACGACAACACACCCTTTCTACATCTTCCTCATCACACTGTTTTTACACCCCCCTCTCCCTCATCACACTGTTTTTACACCCCCTCCACTTCAACACACCGTTTCTACATCTTCCTCAGCACACTGTTTTCTCACCTCTCTACGACAACACACCTTTCCTACATCTTCCTCATCACACTGTTTTTACACCCCCTATACCTCAGCACACTGCTTTTAAACCCCCTCTATACAACACACCTTTTCTACATCTTCCTCAGCACACTGTTTTACACCCCCTCAGCACACTGTTTCTACATTCCCACACCCTACTGTTTTACACCCTCCGCTGATTGATGACGTGGCTGGCTGTAAGTTATTGGTCTGACATAGCCTATATCCAAGTGGTCATTAGGCGTTTATTTTAGCATTTGACCTGATAGGTCATTTTTGTCTCCTACCTGCAAATGTAGAGATCGATCGGGTATTCGACGCCCTCACAGCCTTGAACCCCGCCAAAGGAACATCCGTGAGGCATAGCTGTGTTCTGCAGTGATTCATCCAGAGTTTCTCCTTCACAGAGTCTCACAGTATTACAATCGTTTTCACCTAAGCACAACACCAGTCATAGATTATTGTAGTACTCTAACAAAATTAGATTTATTTTCTTTTTCTTGGTGATATATTATTAATTAATTATGTCTCCCCTCTGTACACAGAATGGGGGGCCATATAGGTTTGCTTCTCACCGCTCAGTTTTGTGTCTGTGCATTCGGTTTTTCGGTTTATCATGCAGGCGGTCAAACACTAGACGTTGACCCAATGTCGAGCTATAGTTGGCCCCCCGTCTACGACGCTGAGTCAACATTAGCCCAGTATTGGGTTACCGAGTCGTGTTTGACGCCACGCTGAGTGTGGGCCAGCATCACAGACGGCGGGCCAACATTATCAAGATATAAAGAGGATATCCTTGAGAAATCTGAGAAAATTGAACAAATTTAAAATGGCCGCCATTTGGTGAAAGTCAAACTTTAAATTGACACAATTTTCGACAGAATAGGAACATCTTCATGATTTTGGTGTCCACTATAGGGTTTTCATGTATGCACGATCTAGTGGTGTGGTCAGCACAATAACTGGATATTGCAACGGATATTGCATCTTGGGTAAAATCCAAGATGGTCGCTACTTGTCCAAGATCAAACAATAAATTAAAATCGTTTTCAACACAATAGAGGCAGATTTATATTTTTGATGTATTTTATAGAATTTAAGGTATGATTGACACAGTGGTATTGTTGGAAAATATTTTGGACATTGCATCGTGGGTAAAAAATCTAAGACGGCCGCCATTTGCTCAAGGTCAAGCAATAAATGCATATCATTTTCGACATAATAGAGGCAGATTCGTGTTTTTTGTGTCTATCATGGGGTTTTCAGGTATGCGGTACATAGTGGTGTTGTCAGAAAAGATTTTAGACATTGCATGTGAGTAGAAAATCCAAGATGGCCGCTATTTGTTAAAGGTCAATCAATAAATGGACATCATTTTTGATAGAATAGACACAGAATAATGATTTTGGTGTCCACCATGATGTTTCAAAGTAGTTTCGGCTTAATGGTGTGAACGGGAAGTACGGTAAACATTGCATTGTAGGTAAAAAAAACAGTAAAGCCGCCATGTGTTCACGGTCAAGCGTTAATCTGATATTATTTTCTATAGAATATAATCAAGATTTGTGTCTAGCATAGGGTTTTCATATACGCCTGATATAGTGCCATTTTTACAAATGATTCCCGACACTGTTTACATACCGAAAAAAACAGATGTCGGGCAAAATGGAAAAAAATGGCTGCAGAACTTTGAGTACAGAACTTTGAGTTGAGATACGTGTAGTCTACATCGATGATTGTGATGTCGCGGGTTCGTCCCCTCGCTGGCATTCAAGTTTCAAAGAAACAAAATGTTACTTCCTCGCTCACTTGTAAAGATTTAATATTGTGGGGAGCCTCCATGACCGAGAGATAGCGTGCTCTGCCCCAAGCCACCAGGGTTCGAATTTCGAATCCGGTGTCTGGAAGGCAGTATCACCTCATTCATCTCACCATCACCAAGAGGTTCTCCTGGCCCAGTTTAGCATATGTGTGTACACAGATGGCATAAAACCCCAGTCATGCACAAACTAGAAAATGTGTATGGTTCTCGCCAGATTTCTCATGAAATGATGAGCTCCATAAATTAAGGCTGATTTCAGATGAAGTACTCCCTACTCGATCGCTAAGTTATTTGGTAGCGAATGAATTGAAATAGTGTAGATATTTGCACAGATAACGATAAAATTGAAAACACTAATACTGATAATTCTACAGATGAAAATACAGTATACTTTGAATGGGCTACCCATAATTACCTCAAGCAACTGCATTGCCTCTTCCAGATTACATACAATCAACTTTTGCACGGGAGTATTTAAACGCCTTTGAGCTAGTATTGTGTGGAGCTTCCGTGACCGAGAGGTAGCGTGCTCGGCCTCAGACCGCCAGGGCTCGAATTTCGAATCCTGAGACTGGAAGACAGTGTCATCTCAATCATCTCACCATCCTCAGGAGGTTCTCCTGGCCCAGTTTAGCCTATAAGTGCACAAAGGTGGCCTAAAACCCGATTCATTTCATTTAAACTCTTTTGACTGCTTCATTTGGACAATATCAGTATGAAAAGAACCGTAGTCGTGAAGTGTAAACAGCAACAAACCATATGGGTTTCAGTTGCAGTTACAATGATGTAAGAAGGTATAGGCAAATTCTTGTCGCATATACAATAGCTAAGTGAGATGGATATGGAGTCCCAGTGTCCCAAGCACACGTGTGGAGCTATGGATAGTGGAGATTTTATTAATTGATACTCTATCTCAAGTAATGAATCTGTCCATATTAGGCCCTACCATGCAAGTGCTTTATCAGGAGATAATATCCGCACATGAATCAAAACATAGAGCTTCTGAAATGAACTTAAGCAAAAGCACAGCAAGACTACCATAAGTAGAACTTGTTTGTAGCTTTATTTAAAAAAATAAATTTGCTTCATAAAACACCTGATGAGTTATAATCCATCAACAAAAAAACTTTAACAGTCGATGCAGGTTTAGGCCAAAAAACAGCTTTGGTTGCCTGACAATATGTAAAATATAAAACCTAAGCAATAGAAGTCACTGAAACATGAAGTATAACTTTTTTTCAAAGAGGTCAGGGTGCTTAATGGCGAAGTGATTCCAAAAGTACACAGAGAGGCTCAAAGTTTGGACTAGGCCTAATTCTAATCGAATGAATTTAAGGGGTGTTCATGGTACACAGAACCATGGACAGCACTGGATACTCCAGTTATTTGAACAGTTTGGAGCACTTCATGTACCTCCACAATGACAAGGATCTGATCATGTCAATATCTAAGCACAGTACGTGCCTCTCAAGCTATGGTCAAACAGAATAAACCATCGAGCCGATATTGTTATAAATAAGGAAATGCCTGTTTCCGTATCTTCTAAAATATTTGATGTTATCATGTACAATAACGTTATACTTTTATAAATAACTAAAATATACTAGAAAATATAGATATCAAATGTAGCAAACTCATTCCTGTTAGTAAGGTATTAGATATTATAGACCAAACTATGTTACTTGATAAATTATATAAATATGATATCAAGATTGTGTTCATAATCACCCATAATAATTTAACTTGATAATCATTGTTTAGACAAGACGTACGTAAATTACCCTTCCGACAAACATAATACGAATTATGATTTCGCGACCTATCAAAATGTCTAATTTTGATTTTGTGCGCTATCAAAGTTGAAAAAAATCATCCTGATTTGTTTTTCAGTCCATTTGGGAACTCTGCATTGGCTCGACTTATTGTGTTTGCTAGACTTGCCTGTTAACTTAAGGTGACAGCCTAATAGTGAAGCGTCACTTTACTCCAGGCTCTGTCATAGGACCCCGTATACAATGAAAGAGGCGGAGAGTTTGACTTTACATTCATGTACTGGGGTCATGTGGCTATGACAATAACCAGGGTGGACTTTTATAAAGTTTGACCTAAAGTCACAGGAAGCAAAAATTCAAAATGGCCGCCAGGCACACCTGAAAAATCCATGATTGCTCATAACTTTCAAAGAAATGCACCTAGAACATTCATTTTTTGTGTCTACACCTAGGTTTTTAGGTATGAGGAGTTCAAAAATATAAAATAAAAAAACAGGTCCAACTTTTTAAAAGTCTACCCTGGATTTTTTCATAGCCACATGACCCCAGTACATGAATGTAAAGTCAAACTTACAGTACTTACCGTACTGTCCCACTACTACGCTGACCGACAGCAACACCACCAAGAGAAGAAGACGTATTACTCGACTCATTTTGACAAAGATGATGTCAGTTTGAAGAAATTATCCTCTACAACTGCTTATATAATCCCAGAAGATCAATTTGCTCAGTATCTCTCCGCTCCACCTGAATCACCCCGCGGCATAAGTTGTGCTGTTCTTTTTTTCGTGTCGCAATGCGATTGGGAACTCTCACGTCATGGGGTTATGATCTGGGGTCAAGGCCTCCCCGTCATGGGCCACATACACCCTGTGGTATCTATGTCCCAACACAGCAACCAACACCCATGTTATCTGATGTGTAGGCCTAATGGTCTGATAAACTTCTTGTGTGATAAGATGCAAATCTGGTAAGTTTTAATATTTTACAATTTCTTTTCATCAAATATGAGACAATTAAAATGCGATAATATAGTTGTAAATATAAGATAAATTATGTATAAAGCGAACCCAGCAAGCACCATGAAATGTCAAGTCTATATCGATGGGAAATTCTAACTGTATATTATTTTCTTGTAGACTTGTTGTTTTACATACATGTATATGCCTACCTTATATAACAGGTAATTAATTGCTCTGTGTATGTAACGTTCTCTGTAATTATTATTTCCCAGATCATATTATTTTATTGTAAACAATAGGCAGCGAGGTCAGCTGCCATAAATTTCAAGTTCTTGTTGCTTTGCATGATTATACAACAGATAATTAATTGCTTTGTGTACGCACCGTTCACTGTTTGCATCAGAAAGCACATTTGTTGGATTTTCCAATCTCTTATTATTTCCTTGTAGACAATACAGATGCCAATCTTAGAGCTTCGTCTATAGGCCTATACTTATTAAAGGAAAGCAATGCGAGATTCTGTGAAACGCAGTGACGACACTTGGAGAAAACAAGGTTATATAGGAACCCTTCCCCATACTTCATTGTATTTGCCAGCTGGGTGAAAACAAAGGAGGTCGAGGTCATTGAATTTCACAGAATAGCAATATCTGAGCCAACATTCTTCTGAATACGATTAATGTTACAAATGTTACTGTATGTATTCCTACTTTATTATATGTCAAATAATATATTTAGGCATTTTAATTCAGATTTTCACACTCGGAACTACGTTGGACCAACATTGAACCAGCATTGGCTCAGTGCCCCGTGTTTTCTGGGCGAGAGATGGGATTGCCGCAGACAGATCTGACAGGTCAGTCATACACGTCAACTCCAGAGAAACGGGTGGGGTGGGGGGAGGGGGTGGAAGGGTTGAAGGTATTCTATCAGATAGAACACCACAAATCAGGCAGGCCTCTTGGGGTAAACAGAACTATTAATTCTGCACACACCTTTGTGGCTCCAGAGGTCGTTGTGACTGAGATTCAATCCTCGAATCCAGGCTCCTCGTATACAAGGAGGTAGGCCTATCCACGTCCTACCAAGAGGTATCACTGTCCTATTCAGACTATATTTAAGTATGTATCTCTGACCTATTTACCCTATCTATGGTAATAATCTTTATCTCATATGACATACCCCAGACTATTCATCCTATATTTGTAGTGGCACTAATAAAACATTCTTTAGCATTGAACATTGAACTTTCCCATGACTTTATAATTGAGGCAATACACAAGTCAAAATAAATAAAGCGGACTACAATATGCTAAATTGGGCTTCTGAGATCCGAATTTCTGGCATTTGAACCTGTGAACATATGTATTGACTTACATGATATTATATTTATAGTTTTCACAGCAGGTCATATGCGCGAATTGTTATATTATTTAAGTTCACTGCAGAAATATATTTTAATTTTAATTTTCTCATTTAGCTGGTGGCTATGCGTTGTAATGCCCATCCCTCTCATAGCCGCTTTGACATAAAAAAAATCATGCCATACATAATTTTATCATTTAAATCTATATGAAATTCTCACGAAATGACATAACAGAGTGCACTATTACACGCATCCTTATTTTTCGGTGTCACATTTTCAGAGCGCGTGTTGAAGGTATGCATTAATTTACGCCTATATACATACAACAACTTGTATTCTAGCTAAAAATACAACAATTGAATGCATCATTGTGGATTTGTATATATTGGACATACGGGTTGACTGTCTGGGACAAGGTATTTATGCATCGGGGCCAAGGTCATTTAAGTCGACCCATAGTTGAATCAATGTTAATACATGCCATGTTTAATTTCACAGCAGTCAGATTATAATCATACCATTTAACTCTTATATGTGTAAATATAAGAGTAATATCTTCCTTTTGAACATATTAAAACTCAATTTGTAGACGGATTTGTAAATCTATATAATGAATTAAAAACCACTCCTGGGTTCAAAAGCAATAATTAGTATGATTTGAAAAGCAGCTTGGATGAGATTTTCAGCTGAATATTTTCAGTCGATATGGGAAAAGATTGCTTACATCGCTTATTAATAGCGTCTCGTGTACAGAAAGGTTTGATTTTAACCTGGTTTCTCTCATTAGATGCATCTTCCTGACAGCCAGGGTCGCTGCTCTCGAGGTCGCAGACCGAGCCTTGCTGAATCAGTGTTATCATCCACCTATTGGGGTAGGGAGGATGATTTAGATATTGAATATTCATTAATTTTTCAACCAAATGCCAACCTAATGTTGGCCCACTGTCTGCGACATTGGCTCAACATTAATCCAACCCTGCCGCATGTAACGTCTCGTGTCTGGTGAGATGTGGTGGGAGCTGTCTGTGATACTTCCTGTGAAATTCCCGGCCACCAGACATGTGCCGTTTAATGTCGGGTCGGCGTCGTAGACAGTGGCCCTGCATTAAAGCAGCACTCATGCCAGAGGTAAAACTTGGGTCAAACAGGACAAATCTTTCTTAAAAGTCCCCACTCCAATAGATGGTTTTAACACTAATTCAGGAAGGCCTCGGTCTACGACCTCGGGAGAAGCGAACCTTGTTTTGGAAGATGATTAGAGGATGTGTCATCGTCATGATTGAATCATCGGTACGAAACAATTCAGAGTCGAGACCATTAATTATTAGAATAACTGGTCTAAACAGGTTTACAAGCTGAACAGCGGCCTCAGTCACCGGTCACGGCTGATGATGCCAGAAAATATTAGATATTGACCCAATGCTGGCTTCATATTGATCCAACATCAACGACGCTGGCTCAACATTAAGTCAATATTGCTTGCTGTAATATTCACCTCACCCCCGTAACTTGGCCTATACGCAAATTTGATCTGATATCATTCCCAGCAAACACGAGACATGTAATAATTACTGAATTTATAAGCAGCTTTTTTGGTTCTGAAGATTACCTCATTAAATTATGTTAAACTACCGGACAACTTAAGAGTAGTTTTGACTATGATGTATTTCACTATTTGCTTTTTTGTAGACACCTTCCTTTTTATTCATAGAAAGAAATATATACAACATTTTATCTTATCACATCTTCAAAAGATGCATGAGATAATGAATGTAAACAACATTAGTGTACTTACGAATTTGACTGTGTTTAACAAAATTGTTCTAAACATACTCTTGTATAAACATATTTTTATTAAGCAATTGAAACAGATACAAAAAAGTAATACGAGGTTTCGTTCGCTGAGTGGTGACATGATGACTTGTTTCGTGCAGGCTGATGTAGTTGGTGCGGGGGTGGAGGGAGCGCAGCGCTCCGTCGTGTGATTCAAGTCAGTGTAGATCCATTGAAGTTGAATTCATGGCAAGAAAAAATGTACTGTGACAGAATAAAACAGTTATAACTGGTTCACTGAAGACAATGTGGCGTTTAGAACTGAAATATGACAGCAGCGAGTCCATTAACTGAGCATTGCGATAGGTTGCAGACGCAGGTAGACAAGATGCTGTCATATGAACAATGTTAAATATAAGGTATCAAAGAACACTTGGAATACATATATACTGGCAAATACACAGTGTGAATTATATAATAACTGTTTTAGGGAGATACCAGACATGATGCTGTCATATAACCAACATAAAATAAAAAGTGTACTTAATAACTACTAGGAAATGAATATGCTTGCACCATGTCTAGCACCCCCATGTTGCAGCGGGCTGCAGACCGAGATACCAGACATGCTGCTGTCTAAATAATAAGAAAATATTATAAGCACAGCAAGACCATGGATTGTCTATACCAAATAAATTGTTGGTGCATTTGTTGCACAAGAGAATGTATAATTATGTTACATCGGTGTGAATAAAGCATGGCAAAGCTGAAAACTGAAAAACATTTATACAGTGTCACTCACATAAACTTAGTATAGAAAACCGTTGTGTTTCACATATATATTGTTCAACTGCAGTAATTAAAGTTTTGGTCATATTTTCTTGAATGTCACCATGAAGAATATTTTTTAAAGACAAGGGAGCTTCAGTATTTCGAAAATATGCAAGTAAATGTCTCTGTGAGTTAAATATAAAGGACATTCAAAAAAGTAATGTTGAGGCGTTTCTATATATCCACATAAACAATTAGGAGTTTCTGCTACATGATTGATATACAGGTGATATTTTAATTCACTGCAGTTTATTCTTAATCTAGACATTATTATATTTACTTTTCTTGAGAATTTATAGAAATGTGGATTTTTCTCAGGGATTGGATGTTTTATTTTAGATAAAAGTATATTATGATCGTCGATTAATCTGATTGCTTCATCGGTAGTGTTCCAGGTATTCAGTGTGGAAGGGAAAAATGAATTACGGAATGTTTCTGCTCGGGGCCTGTAGTTGGTTAAATTGGCATTATTTCTCAGTTGTGAGCGATTGTCAGTCCTGGTTTGTACGGAAGGAGGCAAGTCGTCACAAAGATAGGATGGTGTATGATTATGAACAATATCGGAAAAGAATAATAATTGTCTGCGGTTACGTCGAACATTCAATGGTTCCCACCCAAGTTCGGAAATTATTACATCATGTGAGGTACCTTTGGTAGAACCAGATACAATTCTACCTGCCCGTTTTTGAATTTTTTCCATTTTAAGAGAATCACTTTCGGTTAAATTTCGTAAAAGTACATCGGCGTATTCTAGGATTAGTCCCAGAGCTAGGGGGGTTTTATTTGTGTTGAAAGGTCCATACGATCCAAGACTTCCACCTATAGTGAAATTTTCTCAGGAATCCGAATCTGCGCGTCTTACAAAAATCATCCTGTCCAAAAGTACCGTAAAAACCCTTTAAACATTAGTACCGTCAAAATCCCAAACCGCAATTTGAAATATTGCGTATGAAGTGATTGTTTGCTAAAATTGTGGTAATTTTCTATTTAAATAATTTTTTAATTATTTATTATCCTCACATATGACATAGGCTTTCACATGAATGTAAAATATTTTGTGTCTGATCAATGACAAATACACAATATAGCTTTAAGTTGGTATTTTAACACGTAATTTTATTCATTTTCCATACTTTTCCACTAAATAGACAAAATACTTTTCTCTCAGCCGTTTTTTATATACTACAAATGTTTAGTTTTGATTCAAACATGTTCTAGAACTATTGTTGACTTAAAATTAACCCATTTGGAATAAAAATAATGAGTTATGTAAACATATTACTCGTCTTTTTCGCTAGACGTAAAATTAGCTCGCTCGCTTCAGGCTCGGGAAAATTGACCATATCTCACATTTTTGCCCACTGAGTAGTCAAATTTTAAGCTATATCAATATATTTGATATCAATAGAAAGCTACTGGTACAGGTCGTCACATGGATGTAAAATATTTTGTATCTGATCATTGACAAATGCACAAGAAAGATTTAAGTTGGTATTTTAACCCTTAATTTGACCTTTTTTCATACTTTTTCAGTAAATAGTAAAATACTTTTTTCTCAACTAATTTTTGTGTAGATTAAATATTTAGTTTTGATTCAAACATGTTCTAGAACTATTGTTGACTTAAAATAAACCAGCGCTTTTCTATGGGCTCAGGAGAATTGTATGTATCTCACAGTTTTGCTCAATGAGTAGTCAAATTTTGAGCTATATCAATATATTTGATATTAATAGAAAGCTACTGGCACAGGCAACGGATGTAAAATATGTTGTGTCTAATCTTTGACAAATGCACAAAAGAGCTTGAAGTTGGTAATTTAACACCTAATTTTACCTATTTTTCATACTTTTTCGATACATAGTCAAAATAAGTTTCTCTCAACTGGTTTTTGTGTATAATAAATATTTAGTTTTGATACAAACATGTTCTAGAATTATTGTTGACTTAAAATAAACCCATTTGGAATAAAAATTAATGAGCTATTTGAACATATTACACACTTTTTTGGGCTGGATGTAAAATTTGGGCACTTTTCTTCCCCCCCCCCCCCCCCCCCCGGGGATATTGACAGTGTTTCACATTTTTGCCCAATGAGTACTGGTTACCCAAATTTAAAAAAATGTACAAACATCTTTAATATCAGGTAAAAGTAACTATCAAGGGCTTAAATGTGGATACATAATATTTTATTTATGTTAAATACGAAATGTACAACAATTAAGCGCCAACTTTGTATTTTCTCCATCCATTTGAACAATTTCCAACGTTTTCTTGGTCAATACCATCAAGACTTCACGCTCATGTTAATTTTATATGGTATAAATGTTTGTTATTACTTTTACATTCTCTGGAGCCATTTTCAAAAGTTATCTTGACGACTGAAGAAGTGATCACAGCCATTTTCAAAGTTATCTCAGCCACTACAAAAGTTATTTTAGCCACTGAAGAAGTGATCATAGCAACTTTAAACGTTATCTCAGCCACTACAAAAGTGATCTTGGCCACTGCAGAAGTGATAACAACCACCTTAAAAGTTACCTCAACAACTACAAAAGCTATCTTGGCCACTGAAGAAGTAAATACAGCGACTTTAACAGTTTTTTCATCCACTACAAATGTGATCTTGGCCACTGATGAAGTGATCACAGCAACTTGAAAAGTTATCTCGCCAAGGCAAAAGTTATCTTGGCGAATGAAGATGTGATCACAGCCACCTTAGAAGTTATCTCAGTCACTACAAAGGTGATCTTGGCCACTTACAAACTGGTGTCAGCCAATTTAAAGGTTATCTAAGCCACTACAAAGTGATCTGGGCCACTGAAGAAGTGATAACAGCCACTTTTAAAAATATCTAAACGACTACAAAAGTGATCTTGGCCACTGTAGAAGTGGTTACAATAACTTTGAGAGTTATCTCTGCCACTATAAAAATGATTTTGGCCACTGACGAAGTGCTCATAACGACTTTAAAAGTGATATCAGCCACTACAAAAGTGATCTTGGACACTGAAGAAGTGATCTCAGTCACAGTAAAAGTTATCTCAGCCACTACAAAAGTGATCTTGACCACTAACAATCTTATGTCAGCCCGTAAAAGTGATCTTGGCCACAAAAAAATGATCTTAGTCACTGAAGAAGTGATCACAGCAACTCTAAAAGTTATCGCAGCCACTACAAAAGTGATCTTGGCCACTGAAAAAGTAATCATAGCCACTTTAAACGTTATCTCAGCCACTACAAAAGTGATCTTGGCTACTGAAGAAGTGATCACAGCCACTTTAAAGGTTATCTCAGCCATTGCAAAGGTGATCTTGATCAGTAACAAACTGTTGTCAGCCACTGACAAAATGATCTAAGCCACTACAAAGTGGTGTTGGCCATTGTAAAAATGATCACAGCCACTTAAAAAGTTATCTTAACCACTACAAATTTGCTGTGATCAGTTCTTTAGTGGACAAGATCAGTTTGTTTGTGACCAAGATCAGCTTTGTGGTGGATGAGATGATTTTTTTTAAGTGGCTGTGATGGCTTCTTAAGTGGTCAAGATCACTTTTGTAGTGACCTAGATCATTTTTTTAGGGACTGACATAAAATTATTAGTGGCCAATATCACTTTTGTATCGGCTGAGATGACTTTTAAAGTGAATGTGATCACTTCTACGGTGGACAAGATCAGTTTTTTGTGGCCAAGATCACTTTTACGGGCTGACATAAGATTGTTAGTGGTCAAGATCACTTTTGTAGTGGCTGAGATAACTTTTAA
This sequence comes from Flabesymbios commensalis, assembly GCA_964017125.1. Lineage (NCBI taxonomy): Eukaryota > Metazoa > Annelida > Polychaeta > Terebellida > Flabelligeridae > Flabesymbios > Flabesymbios commensalis. Next base: position 16,318,491 of record OZ024911.1, read on the forward strand.
AGTGACTGAGATCACTTCTTCAGTGGCCAAGATCACTGTTGTAGTGGCTGAGATCACTTTTAAAGTCGCTGTGAGCACTTCGTCAGTGGCCAAGATCATTTTTATAGTGGCAGAGATAACTTTCAAAGTTATTGTAACCACTTCTTCACAGATCAAGATCACTTTTGTAGTCGCTTAGATATTTTTAAAAGTGGCTGTGAACACTTCTTCAGTGGCCCAGATGACTTTGTAGTGGCTTAGATAACTTGTAAATTGGCTGACACCAGTTTGTTAGTGGACAAGATCACCTTTGTAGTGGCTGAGATAACTTCTAAAGTGGCTGTGATCACTTCTTCACTTGCCAAGATAACTGTTGCATTGGCGAGATGACTTTTTAGGTTGCTGTGATCATTTCATCAGTGACCAAGATCACTTTTGTAGGGGCTGAGATAACTTTTAAAGTCGCTGTGTTCACTTCTTCAGTGGCCAAGATAATTTTTGTAGTGGTTGAGGTAACTTGAAAGTGGTTGTAATCACTTCTTCAGTGACCAAGATCACTTTTGTAATGACTGAGATAACTTTTAAAGTCGCTGTGATAACTTCTTCAGTGGCCAAGATCACATTTATAGTGGCAGAGATGACGTTTAAATTTGTGATGATCACTTCTTCAGTGGCTAAGATAACTTTTGTAGTGGCTGAGATAACTTTAAAAATGGCTGTGATCACTTCTTCAGTCGTCAAGATAACTTTTGAAAAATGGCTCCAGAGAATTTAAAAGTAATAACAAACATTTATACCATATAAAATTAACATGAGCGAGAAGGCTTGCTGGTATTCACTAAGAAAACGCTGGAAATTGTTCAAATGGAGGGATAAAATACAAAGTTAGCGCTTAATTGGTGTACATTTCGTATTTAACAGAAATAAAATTTTATGTATTCACGTTAAAGCCCTTGATAGTTACTTTTAACTCATATCAAAGATGTTGGTACATTTTTTTATTTTGGGTACCGGGTACTTATTGGACGAAAATGTGAAACACTGTCAATTTCCCCGGGCTGGAAGAAAAGTGCCCAAATTTTACATCCAACCCAAAATGTTTGTAATATGTTCGAATAGCTCATTATTTTTTATATTCCAAATGGGTGTATTTTAAGCCAACAATAATTCTAGAACATGTTTGAAAAAAAAACTAAATATTTATTATACACAAAAATCAGTTGAGAGAAAAGTATATTGACTATGTACTGAAAAAGTATGAAAAATAGGTAAAATTAAGAGATAAAGTACCAACTTCAAGCTCTCTTGTGCATTTGTCAAAGTTTAGACAAAACATATTTTACATCCGTGGCCTGTGCCAGTAGCTTTCTATTGATATCAATTATATTGATATAGCTCAAAATTTGACTACTCATTGGGCAAAACTGTGAGATACATACAATTTTCCTGAGCCCAAAGAAAAGCGCGCAAATTTTACGTCTAACCAAAAAAGTATATAATATGTTCACATAACTCACTATTTTTATTCCAAATGGGTTTATTTCAAGTCAACAATAGTTCTAGAACATGTTTGAATCAAAACTAAATATTTATTATACACAAAAGCTGAGAAAAAAGTATTTTGACTATTTACTGAAAAAGTATGAAAAAAGGTCAAATTAAGGGTTACAATACCAACTCTTGTGCATTTGTCAATAATCAGACACAACATATTTTACATCCATATGAAGGCATGTGCCATTAGCTTTCTATTGATATCAAACATATTGATATAGCTCAAAATTTGACTACTCAGTGGGCAAAAATGTGAGCTATGGTCAATTTTCCCGAGCCTGAAGAAAAGCGAGCTGATTTTACGTCTAACGAAAAAAGCGAGTAATATGTTCACATAACTCTTTATTTTTATTCCAAATGGGTTCATTTTAAGTCAACAATAGTTCTAGAACATGTTTTAATCAAAACTAAACATTTATACTTTACAAAAATCGGCTGAGAGAAAAGTATGTTGTTTATTTAGTAAAAAAGTATGAAAAATGAGTAAAATTACGTGTTAAAATACCAACTTAAAGCTATATTGTGTATTTGTCATTGATCAGACACAAAATATTTTACATCCATGTGAAAGCCTGTGTCATATGTGAGAATAATAAATAATTTAAAAATTATTTAAATAGAAAATTACCACAATTTTAGCAAACAATCACTTCATACGCAATATTTCAAATTGCGGTTTGCGATTTTGACGGTACTAGTGTTTAAAGGGTTTTTACGGTACTTTTGGACAGGATGATTTTCGTAAGACGCGCAGATTCGGATTCCTGAGAAAATTTCACTATAGGTGGAACTCTTAGATCGTATGGACCTTTCAACACAAATAAACCCCCCCTAGCTCTGGGACTAATAGCTTGAAAACCAGGAATTAAGTTCACCGGTTATACCAAAATTATTCAGTTTATGTATAACGCCAGCATGCCACACTCGATCAAAAGCTTTCGAAATATCACCGAATACTAACCTTCCTTTTTGTTTATTGTCTAAAGCTTAGGAGAAAACATAGTATGGGTGGACAAGCTGATGGGTGGTGTTATGATCAGGCATAAAACCGGACTGTAAAGTATGTAATACATTTTTATCTCTGATAAAATTGAAAGTGTGTTTGAAAATAGCCTTTCCCATAACTTTGCTTACTGCACTAAAAAATGATATTGGTCGGTAGTTGTTAAGTTGGGAAGTGTTACCTTTTTTATAAAGAGGAGTTACGTTTGCGTTCTTCCAAACAGACGGATATATTTTGTGCTCTAGAGAAATATTAAAAAGGCGTGTGAGAGAAGGGTAGATAGAGGAAGCAGTATATTTTAAATTTTTGGGGCTGATCCCGTCTGCCCCACTGGCTTTGTTAGGGTCAAGAGATTTTAAGATATCACAAATTTCTAGTTCACAGCATTTATTTCTGTTTAATCGAGATTCTGTATCATAAACATACTTTATGTTATATACAGCCGACACATGTCGACTCGTTTTTTCATATTGAGCTTGGTAGGTTAATGCAGATACGAGGGAGTTTAATGGGTTAATGCGGATGAGCAGGAAGTTTGCCAGTCATCTATGACACCACAACCTCATTTCCGGTGCATAAAAAAATCGAACGCACAGAAACGGCAACGTTAGACCCTGGCCTAGACCCATAAATCTGCTTCTTTAAAGAATATTCATAATATTGTTTCTATGCATAAACTATAATAAATGATAATATGCCACAGTCTGCCAGATTTTGTTTGCGTTTTTAAACAAATAGATTTGACCGAGCTATATTTAATTTAAAGCAGTTTGGTCGTTCTATTTCACTGAACCATAATATATACATGGCGGCGCGGTGTAATCAGGTAACGGTACTTAAAAAGTCATCAAATATTATTTTGAATTATATGCACAGGTCGGCCCTGCATGAACTATTGTCATTACCAGGGTTGTTTTTCTGTTGTGTTTACTGGGCATACTCTGAAATAAGGCCGTCTTGATTTAGTTCACACATCATTATTAGATTTTACCTATAGGTATTATTGGACGCCCAGACCATTGTTCAGATTAAATGGTTGTTAAACTTGTTCTATTTCGGAACATCAACTTGGGAACAGCTGTGCTGGATTTGTGCGTATGTTTTGAATTACTGCGAATAAATAAATGAAATCTTAACAAAAGACATATTTCTTATCGATCTATAAAGTATTTCAGAAACAGTTATAACACACTTCTTGTTTGATCATGAGATGTACTGAGATGGCAATTTTGTTTGATTTATCACCATCATCATGGTCTCAATCATCTCCATCATCCATGGAATTTATGATGACACTGTCACAAAAACCCTATGGTAGACATAAAAAACAGCGATTCATCTCCTTTCCGGAACATGTTAGATGATGATGATGATGCGGGCTGCCTAATTGAAACCCTCATACCAATTGGGATAACTATCGATATATCCTAATTCCTGCAAAAGTTATAGCTATTTTCTATTTTGTCCCGACCCCCCCCCCCTTCCTGTGGCCACTGTGTTTGTTGATTGGTCGCCATCTTGGTTTCCGAAATCTAGATATTGCTTACATTTTTTTGTGCGTTTACATATAAAAAGTCTAAGGTAGAGTAGATAACAAGACATGAATCTGCCGCTATTTTGACAAAAATGATAAATATTTATCAGTTGACCTTGCACAGACGGCAATCATCTTGGATTTTACCCACAATGCAAATCTTAGTGGTCACACCACTACGTAGGGCATTCAATGCACTGGAGTGCGCAGTGCTGTCTATGGTGTTGCGTACTAGAAAAAAAACCCTTGAAGTGATTAGATAAGAGCTAGTATAGCTTCCTTCTGTCGGAATATTGCCATGATTGTGCAGAAAGTGACGTGAAGCAAAATTCAATTTTTAAGTCGGGCTTACGTGAACAAGTCTATGGTCGACACCAAAGTCATAAATCTGCATATATATTTTGTCGAAAATTCTATAAATTTATTGTTTGGTTTTGCACAGATGGTTGCCATCTTGGATTTTACCCACAGACAGACAGACAGACAGATATTTTACTGACAGCAAGAAAGTCATTACAGACTTATTTGTCATAGAAATGAGAGAGATATATGTAGGCCTACATGTATATACAACATTGTCAACTTGTTAAAAAATCATATGACAATATACATGGTATGACAAACATAAATAAAACCATGTTAATTGGCATTGCCATAGTAAATATTGGATATTTCGATAATACAATGCACAATGCAATGTCAAAAGTACATCTTGTACACAGCACCATGGCATTCCTGAAAACATCATGGTTGACTCCAAAATTATGGGGTTTTTTGGTCGAAAATGATAGGAAACCTTGCACAAATAGTGGCCACCCCATTATTCTCACTATACTGAGAGAATTGAACAAAGATAAAACATAATTGCTTTCCTCATTTATTTTTTAGATTTTGTCAATAAAAATGGTCCTTGGCGGCCATTTTACATTTTTGTATGCGTTTTTCTTTGAATATATATGTCAATTTTTGTTAGACTCATTCATTTGGATTCTAAATATAGTTTTAGAACCTTTTTTTTCAGATTATTGTCATTGGACATTGAGATATAAGCTAATAACCCTATAAATCAGGCTGATTATGCTAATTATGCTAATAAAAAAAATACTCAACAAGTAAATCTAGCATCCGGCATTTACTAGCTTCTTGGACCCTATGACATTTCCATAAAAAAAACCGGCTGTAAAGAATCATTTTGTTTCTTTGAAACTTGAATGCCAGAGCCGGGCTCGAACCCGCGATCCCCGACGTTTCAAGCAGGCAGCTTTAACGAGTGCCGCCACTACATACATAGAGCAATTAATTACATGTTATAGAAGGTAGGCATATGTATGCTATTAGCAGCGTAGGCCTAAACTTCAATATCGATGTGTTTGTCTACAAGGAAAACTTATGAAGCTAGAATTTCCCATCGATTTGACATATGTCATGGTGACAGTTTGTTCGCTGGGTTCGCCTTATACATGATTTATCTTAGATTTAGAAATATATTCTCATATTTTAATTGTCTCATATTTGATAAAAATATAATGTAAAATATTAAAATTACCCAGATTTGCATCTTATCTCTCAAGAAGCTCATCAGAGACCATTACACATCAGATAATATGGGTGTTGATGACCCTAGGGTTGATTTTGGTCTGTGCCTAGGGTAGTGTTTAGCACCGCTGCCTTTCACGAGCTCGGGGTTCGTTTCCCGGACGCAGCGGTTTAAAAGAGACAAATTTCTTCCCCATTCACTCATAAAACTCAGTATTATGGGGAGCCTCAATTAGTATCGTGCAGGCCTGTGGTGCCAGCTCTGAGCTACGTAGGCCCTATTGATGCACGAGAAATAGAACAGCACAACACGGCGTAGTTATCCGGGTGAAGCGGATGGATAATGAGCAAATTGGTCTTCTGAGATAATATAAGCAGTTGTTGAAGTGAGTTACATCTCTGTCAAAATGATTCGAGTAATAGGCCTACTGCTGCTTCTGGTGTTGCTGTCTGTCAGCGTAGTAATGGGGCAGGACGGTAAGTCACGCTTCACTATTAGGATGTCACCTTAATTGGCAAATTCAGCGAACATGATAAGTCGAACCATTGCAGAGTTGCCCAATGGACATGAATAAAATCAGGATATTTTTTTCAACTTTCATAGCGCACAAAATCAAAATAAAACATTTTCATAGGTCGCGAAATCATAATACGCGACACAATATGTCAATGTCAATTTAACATTAATTTGACATTACTTTAACATTGGGTTAACGTATTCTGTTTGTCATTTCATTCACAATAACTGTTGGGCGGGGGCCCTATAGGGTAGTAGTTAGCACCGCTGCCTTTCACGCTAGAGTTCGGGGTTAGGTTCCCGGTCTCGGCGGTTTGAAAGAAACAAAAATGTTTCTTCCCCATCCACGTGTGAAACTCGTTTGTGGGGAGCCTCCGTGATCGAGAGGTAGCGTGCTCGGCCTCAGACCGCCGAGGCTCGAATTTCGAATCCTGTGTCTGGAGGACAGTGTCATCTCATTCATCTCACCATCCTCAGGAAGTTCTCCTGGCCCAGTTTAGCCTATATGTGCAATTACTATCAACTTAAATTATTATGGGTAATTATGAACACAATTTCGGTATCATATTTATATAATTTATCAAGTAACATGGTTTGGTCTATAATATCTATTACCTTACTAAAATGAAGCAACATTCTTAATATAAGTTTGCTACATGTAAAATCAGTATTTTATAGTATATTATGGTTATTTATAAAAGTATTACGTTGTTGTACATAAAAAGATCAAACATTTTAGAAGATACGGAGGCAGATCTCTCCATATTTATAACTAAATCGGCTCGATGGCTTATTATGTTTGATTATGGCTTTAGAAGCACGCACGACATGATCAGATCCTTGTCATCGTGGTTGTACATTAGTACAAACTAGTCAAATAACTAGAACATCCAGTGCTGCCCATGGTACCGTGTACCATAAACATCCCTTAAATGTATTCAATTAGAATTTGGCCTGGTCCCAATTTTACGCCTCCCTGTGTACTTTTTGAATCACCTCGCCATTAGGCACATTAGGCACACTGACCTATTTGACGATAACAAAAACGTTCTACTTCATGGTTTAGTAACTTGTATTTCTTACGTTTCATATTTTACATGTGCTAGAATATCGACTGATGTTTTTGAAAATATGCATTTTTTCAAAATGGCCGCCATTTAGTTGGGTAATATATGGTAATTCGGTAGATTTGCTTTCCACAATCAATACATATACAAAATTAGCCCTCTCAAAAGTGTGGGCAAAATTTCTAAAAGCCTAAAATTCAAAATGGCCGTCAAAATGTATGAAAATTGAATTTCTATTGATTTACCACATAGTTATGTATAATTTTAGATAATTTGACGTATGTTTTACCGACAAATCCAAGATGGCTGCTGTTGTTCTCATTAATGAAAAATAATCTTCTTTTACCACTTAGATATGTGTAATATTTATGTTTTCAATGGGACTGTAGCAATTCATTTATATTTTACACACAAAAACCAATATGACCACCGTGTTTTTTGGTTTTCCACCTAGCTAACATGTGTCATTTTTTAATATTCTAGATAATTGTGTCCAAAAATTCCATTTTATGTGCCCTTAATGTTGTCTAACAATTTTTTTAGCACCAGAAGACAAAATGGCTGAGGTTTCCTGCAGGCTCAAGGGTTTGGGGAGGACTTCTTGTAATTGGGGGGGGGAACGTTTGACCTACATGCTTTAAAGGTGCACACCAGCTGGGGTTTTAGGGTCATGCGCTCCCCCACCCCTTGCCCGAAAATTTATATTCTGGAGGTATTTATAGCCATTTTTCTCTCAACCATGACGGTTTTTTATCATGTGAACAAAATGAGCAAATTTAACAAGGCCCACTCGAGGTACAGACTATAATTTAGTTGATTAACTAAACATATATTAAGAAAAGGAATGTGCAGCATTATCTCTGATATGTGACATTTTGTACAGTAGGTCTGTGAAGAAGTGAACTGCTTCAGATGGCTGTCATTCTGATAAACAACTTGCTCAGCCTCTAATGGTATGGCGACAGCTTACTTCAGCATTGTGTTTAGCCAATAGGCCGTTCAATTTCTTTCCTATATAATTTTCCCCTTCTGAAATATCTTTCCATTTTTTTTTGGGGGGGGGGGATGCGACATTTTGAAGTGGGGACCCTCCCCCCCCCCAAAAAAAAAAACCTTGTGGGTGGCTTTGACCGAGATTTAACACAAACATACAAGATGGCTGCCGTCTTTTCAAATTATTTTTTTTAAATGTTTGTGATGTAGAAGTATATATGTATTGAAAAAAAAACATTGTTAAATTCCCGGGAGAGGGGCACAGTAATACCACTCCTGCCAATATGTAAGGTGGGATACATGTATATTTGTTATTTAAAATGATACAAAAAAACAACATTGTCCATATTTTCATTATTTATAACGACGGACCGAATAAAAACAATATTTGAAGATTGTCACATTTAATGGAAGAGTATGGTATCTAATGCTGTCATGGCTGAGCCACTTTCTCAACATGGGCTAGTCCAAAACAAAGCTTAGATCAGCCACCAGACGGGTTGTCACAGCTGATGTTGAGCATTAATAATTTTGAATTACAAGCTTGGAAAGTGGGAAATTAGTCAATAGCATGGAATATTTTAGTTATTTTGTTTTGTGTTTTATTTTTCATCTGTGATAGCCCAGGTATAGGATATGGAATAATCATAAAAATAATATTAATATGGTATTTTGTGAATAATAAATTACAAACATGATAATGGTAAGATGCTAATATCACTGAAAAAAGTCATTTTATGTCTATTATATTTATACAATTGTGAGCATTTAATCGACGGAAAACATTTGCTATTATCAAATTATATAAATAAAGCAAGCCTAAATGTTCACGTGATGTGGTGATTTCCACATTAAATGTATTTACTTTATCGGAAAAATACGACAGTTTAAAAAAAAATATCACAGACTGTATTGAAATGAATAAAAAATGACCACAATGGGTAATTTTAACTAATATTGAATAACATTCCATTTTCCAAGCCATTCCATTCCCACTTTTTGAGTAATCCATTGCATTCAGCATGCCAGAAAACATTGAAATAAAGGTATTACTGACTTTTGTAGCATAATTATATCAAAAGATATACGATTGCATAAGAAATAGCGTTTTGGATAGCGGCCATTTTTAATTTTTAGGCCTTTAGGTAAAATTTCCGGCAATGGCAACATGTTTCATCTGAAAGAGCGGGGGGAAGGGGTACCGATACATGACGGACTATTATATATATGCCAAATATCACCATTTTCTATGGTCGGCCATCTTGGATTTTGGTTTGGGGATAATTATTTTGGTTTGAAATTGTCATAAGTGAATTCGTTGACCCAAGTTATCCCTAAATTGACGTATCACACTATTGTATCAGACTGAAAATAACAATTTTACCACTTTGCCGGTTTCGACTGTGGCCAATTTCAAAATGGCTGCCTACAGAATTCTGCCCGCACTTTTCCGTGGTGGGCCCCCACCAAATTTTTAGCTTAACATCTAATGAAGTGAATAAAACCATAAAACCTTGGTCCCTTTTCCATGGTCACTAAAATTTAACAATTTACCCAACTGTGGGACACTAAGATAGCTATAAATTTCAACACAAAACATTTTGCGGCTACATGGCAAAACGAGATGTTTAAAGACCCATATCCAGGCAAATGGCATGCTTTTGTTTTAGCTCTGTTATATCTTTTTGAGTGTTTGGATGAGTGAAGGCAACATTCTGATAGATTACAACTTTTGGAAACATCCGATGGCAACGTAATCATGTTTCAAAAAGACGAATACTGACAAAATGTCGGTGATTACATGTTTGTCTTTCAGATTCAAACGTTTTTTTATGGGGTCGCCATGTTTGACGGGAAAGTGACATCGAGTCACCAATTTGATTATTTACTTTCTATAGTTTTTTTTTATTATTTACCAGCCGTAATCTATGACAACAATTCTTAACTCGTATTAGGATAAGTATGTAAGGTCTCAGATGTATCACATCGTCAAAGACGTTGCTAGTTTAATTACAATGTCATCAGAAAATGACAGCTTAACGGGTCTCACTTCTCCAAACATGAAGGGTCAACACTTCTAACTCGGACAATTGACATGTTTTACATCTTTGCGGGACATCGTGTAATGTTCATGGGATGTTCTTGGCTGGTGTAGTGACAAAAAGGAAGGGGTTTTCCTCAGTGTTGATCCTTTCAAAACTATTGTTCCAGACACATAGGGGCTATACCGGGTACTAAATCTGGGATACAGCCTGGTCAACAAATCCCCATCCATCCAATGAACTAGACAAGTTATTTGTGAATAAAGATGAGTTAGTTGCTGCTGATGAAGACTCAGATATGACAGCTCCATCAGTGTCTGAATATCAGGAGTTGATGCAGGTAGTAGCTGATCTCACTCAATGCCATACGTATTTGGAAAGTATGCAGATGTAACTACATTACTTTTGCTGGTCTACAAGGCCTAATACATATATGTACTGAGTATACTGTGAAGAAATTAAATTTTTGAATATCTAATTCGAAATGTATGGTAGCTGGTCATAGATTATTTAAAGCTGAACCACATAATATGAGCATGGAAAACGTTGCTACCTTGGAAACATTTGGTGTTGTAATGATTAATGGTGACGCTGCCGATGTAAATGTACACAAAGAATAAATAAGTGTAGACAAGCATATTACAGTTTAGATAACACAGGGATGCCATATCCAGGTTTACCAATCGATATAAATAATACTTGCATAACGGACTGCCGAGTGTGCGATTTGACCAAATGTAAAATTTATACATACATGTATATCCGTTTGTTTTGGAACCCAGGTCCCTATAGCTGATATCTGGTTTCTAATGAAACATGTCATCAAAACGTTGACTGGGTTCCAGTTTGAAAATTGAAAAAATCAAATATGTTAGTTCTTCTTAAGTATCCAACCCTGTGTAATTTGTGGATTTGAAAATGCTGACAGGGTTCCGGAAACCTGCCAACCCGGTCTAAATCCGCCCCTGTATTACTACAATAATGATTGGTGCTCTGTTTAGATGAAGACGATTGTAATACTGTAAGACTCTGCAAAGGAGACACACTGGAGGAATCACTGAAAAACACAGCCATGCCTTACGGATGTCTATATTCCGGGCATGACTGTGAGGGCGTCGACTATAGCAATCTCTACATTTGCAGGTAGGAGACAAAATGACATATAGATACACATAACGTTCCTGAAAAGTCACTATAAAAACTTCTGGTGAATTTCTAGAAATTGATTAAAATTATTTTCCGATATCACGATCACTCGCATCCTCTTAATCCTCAGGTAGGAGACAAAATGACATAGAAGCTCATCCTTAATTAGGGCATAAGTTACGAATTTAAATTTCTGAAATCCGTGTGGAAGTTTTATGCACAGGTACGAGCTCTTTCAAACAAACCAAACAAATTGAAATCGGATAAGAATTGAGGGAGGAGAAGCATTTCTTGTGAATTGTGGACAGAATGTCCTAATTAGGTCTTCATTAGGTCATAAGTTAATTAATAATGAAAATTTCTGAAATCCGTGAAGAATTTTATACACAGGCACGAGCTCTTTCAAACAAACCAAACAAAATTAAAATCGGATAAGAATTGAGGGAGGAGAAGCATATATTGCGAATTGTAGACAAAGTGTCCTAATTAGGTCTTCATTAGGTCATAAGTTAATTAATAATTAAAATTTCTTAAATTCGTGAAAATTTCTGAAATCCGTGAAGAATTTTATACACAGGCACGAGCTCTTTCAAAAATGCAACACGATGGCATAAGCTCATCTAGGCCTAAAGGCCACATGAGCTAATAAATGCCCAATGACCACTTACACATGCATTAACCCGATAACTTACAGCCAGCCACGTCATCAACGGTGGAGGGTGAAAAAACAGGGGGCTGAGGGGGATGTAAAAACAGTGTGCTGAGGGGATGTAGAAACAGTGTGTTGAGATGGGGGTGGTGTAAAAACACCTCAGGAGGAGTGAGTGAGTGCAATATATTGCTTTACGTCGCTTTCTGCACAATCATGGCAATATCGCGACAGAAGGAAGCCCGAAGCCGGTACTATGCCCAACTCTTAATTCGAATAATTCAAAGGTTATTTATAGTGCACAGTATGCATACCATTGGCATCACTGTGAGGTGGGGGGGGGGGGTGAAAACAGTGTGCCGAGAGTAATATTTTCTCTTTCACTGGGTGGAGAGGTGAACAGTGTAGGATGCTAGTTTGTCAATCAATTACGTAACATAATCAAGATTGCCGCTATAGATTATATATCGTAATCAAGATGGCTGCCACTGATAATGACGTAATTTGGATGTCCGTCATTGATTTACGAAATTATTAATAGTTCTAATAAAATATCGTTAGGCTATAGAGTTTTTTGGCTCCAGGTGAAAAGTTCAAAATAGTAACGCTTGAATGATTGTCATCCAGTGAAAGAGCACACATATTACTGCTGCTGAGGCGGATGTAAAACAGTGTGATGGGGGGGGGGGTAAAACTGTGGTGATGTGGAGGGAAGTATAAGAGGTACTAAACTGGAGACATATTTCATATATAATTATTAAAATTGATTTATAATTTACATTGTGCATGACATTAATGGCCATGGGAAACCATATATGAAGAGGGTGCTTGAGCCCTATTATGTTATGACTAGACGGCCACACATGTTCTTGTTTGCCAGGAGGGCACGAGTGTGTTTCCCTTTAACCCTTTCAGCGCGGGGACAGCCTTTATACGTCAGATTCAGCCGTATGAAGAAAAAAAACGGACTGAAAAAATTAAAATATTTCTAATGGCCGTATAGTCTAGTAGGAAGAAGGGGGTGTCGTGCACCCCCCCCGGAAATCAATTTCTAATCGATGTTTCAAGATTGGAAAAATACCATAGAAAACGATTTGCTATGTTAAAAAGTTGGCAAAATGTCCCACGTACCATTTTTATGCAAATTAGTGACGCCATTACTGGAATATGTATATGTCGCCATATCTCAGCTAATAGTGCACATAGCTCAACAAGTAAGGTGTCTAACCCCATGTCTTGAGGGTCTACGATCATTATAAAACTATTCTCGAAATGATCAGATGTGTCTAAAAGATGCTAGCGTGCCAAATATCTCCGTCATTAACGAAAAATCTAACTTTCCCTATATCTTCGCGGATATCAATGATAACTGCATCAGGCCTATGGTCATTCATTTCATTCATTCATTAATTATGCTGACATAAATCGTCTAGACTTATGTTCTGATGTTCAACAAATATATAAATACCAATATTCAAGAGATCAGCTATGTACGAGGCATGTGATAGTATGCACATTAGTGCCATCATTAGCGTATAAAATTTGATAACTGCACACACTATCTATCTATACCTGATGTATTTCTGAAGGTTCAATAACACCATAACAGAGTAACACTATGTCCTATTACACAACATGTTGTGAAATGTATGCTAGGATGCACATTAGTATGTCCTAGCACATAATAACACTATAATATGTCGCAATGAAAATGTTGTAGAATGTATCCTAGAATGTATACTAGCACGTTCTACCACATATTACCACCATACAATTTTCTAACCATTTTGTGGATAAAATTGCAATTATCCGTTCAAAATTTCCAGATAAAGTACATAATATAACATCAGTGCAAAAAAAACAGAAATTAGATCCAAAATGAACTCTTTTGAGTGTGCGACAGAAGATGAAATTAAAAAACTTATTTTGAGCTCATCGTCAAAATCATGTGATCTGGACCCCATTCCTACAAACGTGCTGAAATGTTGACTTGGTAATTATATTAGTAACTCCCATCACTGATATAATCAACATTTCAATGGACACAAGTACATTTCCTAAAAAATAAAAGAAGCTTATGTAAGACCACTACTTAAAAAACATATCTTCCTAAATTAACTGAAAAATTATAGTCCTGTATCCTACTTGAGTTTCATTTCCGAAATCTTAGAAAAGGTAGCATAAGCCGATTGGCTGCAAGCTCATATAAAAAAAAATATCCGTCTGTCTAATCTATTACAATCAGTTTACAGTAAACACCATTCTACAGAATCAGCTCTACTGAAAGCACAAAACGATATCATTATTAGAATGGACAAAGGTGAAGTAACAGCTCTGACCTTGATTTCGACACCATTGACCATGCTACATTACCTGATACACTTTCAGATTGGTATGGAATATCTACATATGGACAGGGTCAAATTTGGTTTTCTTCTTAATTGCAAAATAGGCACCAATCCGTGAAAATTAAAGAGTCTGTCAGATAAAGTCACACTCTCATGTGGAGTTCCACGGGGCTCTGTGCTGGGACCAGTGCTTTTTATCCTATACACTATACCACTTAGTACTATTATCTACAGTTTTACCATAAACCACCATCTCTATGCCGATGATACTCAAATTTTCATGTCTCTATCCGTTTCCAACGTTAAGGAATCTCTTGAGAAGTTGTAACATTGTGTAATAACCGTGTTGACCTGGATGACAGGGTCTAAGCTGAAGCTTAATCCTAGTAAGACAGACTTTCTTCTCATTGAGACCAAACTTCAGGAAGAAAAAATCCTAAATATTTTCCCATGCTTAATTCTAGGTCAAGACACAAGTCCATCTGCATCAGCCAAAAATATTGGTGTAGTATTCGACAGTAGCCCGGATTTCCTAAAAGACATATCTAAAAAGACATATACAGTATATCCCAAACATGTAGGGCATGCTTCTATCGTATCAGTGATCTGCGTCCATTTCTAAAATGACTGTCCTTAGATCTTTCCAAGCAAATTTCAGTGACACTGGTCAGTAGCAAGTTAGATTATTGTGACTCACTTTTCCAATATATACCAGAAAAAGATATCGCTAGATAACAACGCGTTCAGAACTGCCTTGCAAGAGTGGTAACCAAGGCCCCCACGTTTTAGTTGTTCCGTTCCTATTCTAAAACGATTACAGTGGCTTCCTGTCAAATTTCGCAATAATTTAAAATATGCACAATAACTTTCCAGACCCTAAAAGATAACCAGCCTGCATATCTGGCTGACTTACTTGTTTGTCCAAAATGCTCAAAATATCTACACTACAATTTCAAATCGATTTGTTGGTCATCGTATAAAAACTAAGACTGGGTCAAGAGCTTTATGTTTGGCCCAGGGAATTACTTAAATTACTTAAATCTCACCATTTCATTTGATCTGGCTTTTCCACCCTAGCTCCTCAGCAGCCTGGCTCCATGTTGACGAACCTGCTTTGGTGTCGATTATGGAGAGGAGCTCAGAGGAGCACAAATCCTTAGCGTGATCACGCTAAGGATTTGTGCTCCTCTGAGCTTGGTCTGCTGAGTACGTGGTATGTAGAATGTATTCTAAAATGTATGCTAGAGCATGCTGTACTTGCAACAGAACAGTTAGGACTGACAAGATGGTTCTGAAGGGTCCAGTCCAACCATTCACTTATCACTCATCACTTTCATCGAAACTCATAGTTGTCATCGTATTCTTCGTGATCAACCTGGTCATCTCCTTTCCGATCACCAGCATCCAGTAGATCAAACAACGAGGTTTCTAGGGCAGGACAGCATGATCACAGTGGTTCCCAAACTCCCAGGTCAGTCTACATCCACCCCTGTTGCTCCTTGTACATGCACGAAGCAACCCGGTGGTTCACATGCTGGATGTGTGGCTCCAAAGTGGACTGGTACGGGGAAGGCGAGACAGGTCGATTCTGGACTTGGAAATTAACTTCTTTTCATCTCTCACCATCTTCTGGGGCAGCTTGACATGGACGGCTTTCACAGAAGATTTACTAATGTGTCCGTACACCAGATACGTATGCAAACGGCTCCAGCTGTTTCATCACAAGAGGCTTGACATTTGACGTCGTCACCCATTTGCCTGAATGTTTTGTAGAACCTGGTCATTCTTTTCCAGCTTTTTAGGTGGCTCCACCTTTCCCTTGCTATTGCATGAACTGGTTCAATCCTCTCCACTGAGGACACATTAGCCGAGGGGAGTGGCACAGTACGTTGATAGTCTTCTCCGACAGACTCAGCCACGTCAGATAATTGTATGTTGACAATCTGTCTGGCTTCCCCGATCCTGTGTCACACAGTCATATTGATTGAACGGACATGATGCAGTAAAATCACAAATATGTGTGGTACTGCACCTCCACTTGTGTTTTAATAAATTGAAACACTTGGCATGATTAAAACAAAACATTGTGGGAATAGACAATGCAGTAGCAAAACTAGTAACATAACACAAGCTATATGTTGTAACAAATTGATGAATTCTACCTTCCACAATGAGGACTGCCATATTTGTTCTGTCCAGCCTGGAAGCCAGGCCTGCTTACCACTTCATACAGCATACCTGAAATAACTATTTTTTGTGTCATAGCTTGTATGGAAGCTCTTGGAATAATATGGCTGCCTGACACCTGATCCAGCTAGAATGATCTCTGGGCTGCTACGTCTCAACCTCTCCTGCGCTTCGATAGACCCAGGATGATAACTGTCAGTCGAGATCGCCGTCTGATCGAGAATCTGTATGCATATCTCACAACAGGTCGGGGGAATGTTGATAAAAGTATGTAGCCGTGCCATGCCATCCTGTTTGAACAAATCGTCAACTCCTTGGGGTATGGCAGATTGTCTGGGATAGCGTCTTCCAGAAGGTAAGCCTAGTCAAGGAGGGAAACTTTGTTGATTTTCGAGGAAAAGCCATTTGGTGACCCAAGCCAAGGAGGTACAGCCATAAGTCATGAGTTCTTCCAAGGCCATTGGTTCATTTAGACTTTACGAGGAGCGGGGATGCCAGGTTGCTTTGCTCCTGGTACTGGATGACTTAAAATGATAGATTCACATATTAACACAGGTTGACACAGCTTACCATTTGAAAAAAAAACAATGAATATAGTTGTGAATGGGATTTTAACTGATTACATTTCCCTGTGAGGAAGTGATGTTGATCTTGTTGTTGTAAGCTTTTCAAAATTGAGCTCTATATTGTCGAATCCTAGTGGCCCCTATTGGTCTTGTGAAAGCCCACAGAATGTTACGATAAAATGGACAACGACATTCTGGTATTGATCCGCACTTCCAAGAATGTAAGCTTGTGCAAGAGCACCAACAAGAACGATAACCAAACCGTGCAGAAGCTAAAATAAAAAGGCAACATGTGTGCTCTTTGGGAATTTCTTGAATTTGCCATGATTTTTTATTGGGTTATTCTGTAGCCCTTTCAGCTATTTCTCAGCTTGATAGTTCTGATTCATCATAGCCATTCAGTTCTTCGACATCGAGCAAGTGCGATGACAATAGCAAGAGAACCTCATTATGTTGGACAACATGTTCTCCAGTACGAAAACAAGTGTCTTCTCATGGACACATCAGATCGCTCTGAAAATAGTTTTACTATGTTCTTTGATCCTCAAAACATAGGTTTGGAAACTTGTTATACTCAGTTATCTTTAATATTGGCTGAGCTATGGCGAAAAATAGACTTTTCGTTAATGGCGGCAATATTTTGCGCAATAACATATATTAGACACATCTGATCATTTCTAGAATAGTTTTATAATGCTCTTGGACCCTCAAAACATGGGTAAGACACCTTAATTGTTGAGCTATGTGCACTATTAGCTGAGATATGGCGAAATATACATTTTCGAGTAATGGCGTCACTAATTTGCATAAAAATGATATGTGGGACATTTTGTCAACTTTTTAACATAGCAAATCGTTTTCTATGGTATTTTTCCAATCTAGAAACATCAATTAGAAATTGATTTCCGGGGGGTGCACGATACCCCTTTCTTCCTGCCCAGCTAGTAGACAAATAACATAGGTAATAAAATGAATCCGAAAGAGCTAACTAAGACGATTATGACGATTTCAAATTGAAAAAAATCCTTTTGGTATCCATGGTTCATACAAAAATATTTCAGCGTTGTGAGGGTTAAGATTTTTTTGTGTTTTTTCAGCTCACAGAACCTGCTTTGTCCTGTTAATGGTCGTAAGTGTGAGGATCCAGAGAGAGATAATATTTGTACAAGGCAACTCATCTGTAGATCATTTATCAACGGTAAGTGTACAAGATAAAATCTGTTCCACGTATTGTAAGGCTGTTTCTCATCATATGTCATAGTTCAATTAGTACGGTTTTGATATATTTAATGTTAAAATGACAAAAACAATTCACATTTAAAGTCCCCTTGACATGAAGGGGCAGATAACATTTCATATCCATGAGTCTGATATTTTGGTAGCAGTCCATATCACAATGCACACTACAATCGATTTATTACAAGTATTCACCCAATAGGGGATCTAATTCGCAATTCAAGCACAAGAAAGGGCATGTGCGGGCGGATATTTAAAACATTAAATAATGATTCACAATAAAAATAAGAACATAAGTTCATGACATGCCTGATAGTCTATGGTAAAAATGCATTATGTACAAATGCTGTAGCTACCGTCACCACGTGGTTGGAATATGATTTTCAGTTTGTCTTGGTTATTTAATCCATTACAGTAAGAGATTCTATACGTTTTTTCAAGTTGATCATATAGCGGACAATTTAATAAAAAAATGCACTTAATTTTCTATGGATAGCTGGCACAACTGACATATCCTGGCTTCAATGGTGTTTTAAAGTGTCTACCAACGTCTATGTGTACGTTTTGATCACTTAGCCGCAGCTCACTCATTGCTTTCCTGTGAATAAAGTTGGTCATGGGATTAAAATAATTTTGTAATTAAATTTTGGACATTGGTAGCTGTGCCTCATTTCATACTACCATTGAATATTTCTCTGTGGACTCTTTGACGATACTGATCGAGTAAACATATGTGAAGCATTAGTAAATGCCAAACATATCCATTATGTTTGATGATTTATTTGATGGGCCTATGGTGGTGATGACCAAAACCTCCTCTCCCCACAAATTGTCAGTATTTTTTAATGTAGCTTCGTTTCAAGATGTGGGTATGAAGAAAAGATTTAATGCGCTTCCAATATTTGATAAGCACCATTTTTATATCAATTTGCATAGGATATCTTTCGCGCTCTATACATGCAGTTATGTCGCTGGTGCGGCAAGAAACACTTGGGATATATTTACAGAATTGTTGTGGATTTTTGTCAGTCCAGTTCAGAAAACTAAATGTATTGCATAGAGATCTTTTCTTTTATTCCTTTTGGTTAAAACCATAGCCAGATAAATTATATTTTCCACGGTCAGTAAATTAGAATGGTTATTCATTAAGATGGGCGGTAAAACACACCCCGCCTTGTTAAATAGCATGACGTTGATTTTGTTTGAGGTCTCTACTACAGACACTACTGTAACTTATATCTTGATATTTCAGATCGGCTATTAATGCTAGTAACAAAACATTACCCATAAACAAGAAGAGACGACACGGGTCTCCCCATCACAAATCGTTTTTCTACACTTGGAAAATTTACTAAGAAAATCTGTAATCCTTATTAACTGTCATGATTGTTAGTAGCACTTTGGTGTTACACAATAAGAGCAAAACACAATCACCATTCTAAAGGTTGACCTGGAACCACACTAGGCCACCAGAATAATGAGTCACTGCTCTTAAGGATTAATTTAGTACCATACAGAGTCAATGCACTTAATAGCCCCACACAGAGCCACTGCAGAACGTCTCAATGATTAACTTAGAATCACACGAAGTCACTGAACGTCCTAATGATTAACTTAGAACCACATAGAGTCACTGAACGTCTCAACGATTAACTTAGAACCACAATGAGTCACTTGACTTGACTTGTCAGTGTGCATCATGCAGACATGGGTGGAATTACATGCAAAAATAGTATACAAAAAATATAAAGTGTTATATTTTTTATGCAATTTTCATTCATTTTGTAATATATAGGGGGGGGGGGTTATTTTATTTTACATATTAAGGTAACTGTATTTTTTTTTGCATGCAAATAAATAAGAAAGTAATCATTTAAAGTGTTAAACTCGAAGGTGTTCTGCTATCTAGTGTTATTATGATTAGCCCTCTAATTTATACTGCCGCATATTGCTATTATAATTGTTTGCAATAAAATGGTGTAATGCGTAGCAACATAACATTTTGAGATTTCGCTATTGTATATATTATACCTGTGTTTTCGATCGAATCAGGATATTTAATACACTTTGAAGTGGTAATTGAAGTGGCAATTTACATCTCGAGGTGAATGAGCATAACAACAGCTCGGTTGAGGTGGATGGATGTACATTTTCTACTTGTCTTTTTCAGGTTTTAAAGGCTTTGTTTCCCAGCCAATCTACGAAGGAAAGGATACCTGTTGTGAATGTGTATCACCTTAATTTCTCCATCTTGTGATATGAAAGAACAGTGTCATAACCGAAGTCACTCTGAGGAAAAGCTATCCTGTCAATACACATTTGTACGGGACCAGCTGTCTCGCGATCCCCGCAGTGATAAAGTCAGTTACCTTGAAAACACAATGCCCAGCTAAGAGCGAGGGCTAAGAGCTTTGGTGGAATTATTGACTGGTAGTTGTCGCCCAAGAATATATGGACTTGCTATGATTTGGGAACTTGCTCTTAATGCAGTGGTGGGTATGAAACGCATATTAATATGGTATAGGGCCTATAGGCCTACCCATGGGCACTATTGCATTCTGAGGGACCGATGTCCTGCAAGTTTTAACAGTTGACTAGACGTCTACGCTGCAGGATTTGTAAGTCACGGTTCCAGGCTGCAAACAGGAGCTCGTAAAAAATAAAAATAAAAGAAGCAGCAGCAGTAAAAACCAGCATCGAAAGAACAAAAACATTTAAAGCACAATCCATCATGGTATATGTAGATTTGGACATTCAAAATATATTATATAATATCTAAATTTCTGAAATTGAAACACTGTCAATATATATTAACATCAAGAGACATCACTTGTTTGTATTCTGTAAATGAACTGACACTACTTCAATGTATTTCTTTGCTTTTTGTGTAAATGTTTATAAATATATCTAAAAATGGAAAAATTTGGTAACAACCGTTTCTAACACAATTTGGATATGGCAAAATAAAAAATGATTGTTACCAAGTCGAATTTTGTGTCTTTGTATTGAAAAACGCAATTTAAAATGCCCTATAGTTTCAAACTCTCATTGTGGTAATTTCTTTGAAATATAATGGATACTTTGATCTTAAGGTGGACATTGCTCTCAATGAAATATATGGGCATCTACAGGGCATAAACCAATGGTTCAACACAGCTCAGAGCTCGAATCCCTAACTGGTGATAAGAAAAGGTTAATATCTCAGCAACAATGTATGCTTATTCAGAAAGAACGTTTAGTGGGCTTACTATAGGCTATGTGATGACAGAAAACTGAATCAGTGTGTTGCCGTTTTTGAGAAGATGTCAGTGAAAGCTATTTGTTACACACAACAACAGTTCCCAGAAAACCGTTTTCTGAAACGTCGTTTATACATTATTGGAAAGAGTTCCAATAATGTAAAAACAGGGAAACACAACCTATATTTTGTTTGGTCGGCAGTTATTATCATTTTATACCATAGGCCTATAAATTTAGATTTTTTGTATTTAGTCTCGTTTCTGATACACCAATCACTGAAAATTGTATCTCAACATTCTCTAAAAAATAGCCATCAATTAATGGCAGGACCCCTTAGCCGTAGGCTCTGTCCATCAATATCAAGAAATAATGAGAAAAAAATGACCCCACTACTGTTTTTAATGGATTCATCACAAAAGTTAATCAGATCATCCGAAATACCTAGAAAACCATACCAATGTTGAATGAAATCCAAGCAACGGTTCATAAGTTATCGTGCCCACAAGCTTTTTGGGCGGCCATCTTTTTTTAAATGGCTGCGACAGACATTTTGTTTTTAATGGATTCATCCCTAAAAGTTAATCAGATTATCAGAAATACCTAGGTAACAACCATAAAAAATTTGAATGAAATCCTAGCAACGGTTCATAAGTTATCGCGCCCACAAGATTTTTTGGCGGCCATCTTTTTTTAAATGGCTGAGGCAGCCATTTTGTTTCATCCCAAAAATGGATTCATCCCAAAAATTATCAGATCATCAGAAATACCTAGACAACAACCATACCAAATTTGAATGCAATCCAAACAACACAAGCTTTTTAGGTGGCTATCTTTTTTCAAATAGCTGTGGCAGCCATTTTTGTTTAATGGATTTATCCCAAAAGTTAATCAGATCATCAGAAATACCTAGAGAACAGCCATACCAAATTTGAATGCAATCCAACCAACGGTTCATAAGTTATGGTGCCCACAAGCTTTTTGGGCGGCCATCTTGAAAAATGGCCGCTTATGGCCAGGTGCCCCCCAAAAATTTATGGGATGAATTGCCCAGGCACATAGGTCATGTCTGTGAAAAATAAACAAAATTCATCAGTAAACTTTCTAGTAAGAGCTGAATTTCTGACCGCACGCCGGCCCGCCTCTGGTGATCACTATACCCCATGGCCTTAGTGGCTGAGGGGTAAAAAGTTAAGATATTGTTAAAATTCTTTGGAATACTCTGTGCATTTAAGTGGATAACAGAAATAAACCAGATTTGTTTCCCGATTCTAAACATTTATTTTTTAACGATCTTCCAGAAAATAACTACATGATTTTAGAATATTAACATTGAATATCTGCTGGATATGAATCACATAGAGGAGAATCAAGATCACAATTACTAATACAACAAAAGGCAACGCCAATACCCCTACCCCAGCTGTGGCTCCAAAAAGTCTAAAATGGTGTGTAAAAAAATCCTAGGTTTATCATCAATTGAAAGAAATATTCTTTAGAAAAAGCGACTTCAAGCAGTTCTACAACAAAATTGCAAGTAACTGGTTTAGATGCAATATGAAAGTTTACACTTGTTCAAAGAAAATCAAACAACATATGGTTAAATATAATAGCTTGCCCGAGGTCGAGCTAAAAACAATTTTCAAAAAAATTCAGAATATGTGTGATAAATTTATGATAGCAAATTCATACCTTAAAAATCAGAAGGAAAATAACTTTTAAAAACGAATAAGAACGTTTTTACAGGATTGCTCTCCAGTAGGCCTACGTCAAACAACCCACTAGCCTACTAGTGCCCGCATTGTCATAAAAGTTAGGCTACCAGTACCATATATAGTAGCCTTTGGATTAGTTGAAATGATCATCTCGACCAATCCAAAGCCTACAATATATTGTAACTTGTACAAATATACGGAGCCAGTTTATTTCTTTCTAAATGATAAGCGGCACTTTAACTTTGGTCCTTTATCTCCACATTTCAGATTCTCTCAAAGTGCAATAGTATAGATGGGCATGTTCTAATCTCATAAGATGATGAAATTTAGAATTATCGATGAGTTAAGACGCAGGTCGATCATGACAGATTTAAATGAACAAATAAGATTATTGTGAATCTGCATTTATTCAGATGCATTATTTCTGCAATAAATAATTTCAATTCATATCAAAATTTTGATTATAACAGCTCAAAAACAATTTACATCACCTGCACTATTGTCAGGTGCCGGGTGAGCATAGCCCATCTAAAATAATATTGTCTCATTTTTGTGTACACACATATTTAACCCTTAGGACACTGATGTCGACTACAGTAGACATTCTCTGTTTTATTAGCACCTGTATAATCAGTTGTTAAATGTAAAATATGCTTTAAATCATGAAACACTGATATATGTTGGGACCTGAATTTCGCAGATCACACAAATTTTCAGTCACTTGAAGTTGTGGATCGCGGTAGCGAGACACAACTTCAAGTGACTGAAAATTCAAATTGAATAACTCAGGGCTCTAAGGGTTAACTCTTTAAGTCCTCACTCAAAGCATATTTTACATCATTAAAAACATACTTGATTTTCTTACAACTAATGGTTTTAAATGTAAAATTTCCATGACACTGTTTTGACAATATGTATATGATCATTTTCTTTATCATCTACTTCCAGTCATCTTTATCCAATACAAATCAGGAATTGTGACAGCAATTTGCAGTTTGTAGTGCATGAAGATGACAATTAAATGATAAATTCAGGCTTGAAAGGGTTAATCTCTTAATATAATCAAGATGTCTAAGACATGTGTTTTTTAACATGTTTAAACTTTTAAACTGGTATGTATCCCTGTTCAAAACAAAGTTGTATGATGAATCTGGTGACGAGCTGAACAGCTACCAAATTTGTCAATATTCCAAAACTTCATTATTTATATAAGCTATAATAACCATTAACCATCTAAATAATTATAACAAATACAATTAAAATTTTCACCCACATGAAATTGTCTCTAGGTACCATGACCGACACCTTCAAGTGGGTGAGAATTTATCATATTTGTTTAATTTTAGAGAAAACCATTTGCGAATCCTGTCTACTGAAGACCCATTTTTATTCTGAATATCAGTGATTTTATCGACCTATAAAACAGGTTGAAAACAACTATAGTAACGGTAAACAGTTTAATCGTTACAGTGTGGGTACCGACTTTATATTTCAGAATCTGATGTCTATAGACTTCACACTGAAAAAGTAAAAATATTTATAATGGCCGTAGACCCATAACATTTACACACAAAAATACAGCGTTAGGGTTAATCATTAGTATACATATTAAATATCAACAGCCTTGTTGAATTCTACTTCACATTCAGTTCATGACTAATGGTTTAGGTCACTGAATAGAAACACACATTCTTTAGCATGCCTAGTGTAGGAACACTTGTGGGCAAAAACCAAGATGACCCCTCCCTTCATACAACAAAAATACATTGTTTACATTGTTTTTATATCAACATGATCAAAGGAAATATATGGGCATACACAAAAAAAGATGATGGTGGTTGCAGGCAATTCTAATTTTTCGAACCATTCGCATAGCAACACGAAAGAAAAGTAATATTAATCATGTTAATGTGGTACAAATAATAATCTGATAAAAAAGGTATGTAAATTACCTCATTTGTATATTTATTTATCTGTACAAAGCTAAAATCACCTGAATATCTATTGACTATACATGTATATAAATATTTTATATTTAGCACTTGCTAAGGTACCGGGGTACAACAGAACACAATGTGAACTAGCTTTTTGAATAAGAGACAGACGTGGCTGATACAAAACAGATGGTTGTGAACGTCATAAAAAGTGTAATATTGGGTTTTTCAATTGTTTCCATCGCAACACTAAATGTTTCACGTGTCAATTTTGAATCTATCTAAAAAAGAAATTCTCAATCATATCTTGCAGCTAATTGTCAGTATAATATTGTCGATATCCGTGTTACTGTAACCCCATATAGGGATTCCAATGAGGATATTTATATGATGATTTCATATATAACCCTTGGAACACTGATGTCTTTTTGTTAGCACCTATATCACCAGTTGTTAAAAATAAAATATGCTTTCCATCTTGAAACACTGTATGTTGGGACACACAAATAACACAAATTTTCAGTTACATGAAGTTGTAGATCGCGGTGGCAACAAACAATTTGAAGTGGCTGAAAATTTAAATTTCTTATCTTGGTGCTCAAAGGATTAAGAAGATCCTTTGATATCCATGGTTTACACAAACAAATGAATGAAACAGGAAGATTCAAATGAATCAGGAAGAGCTAACAAAGACATTTATGATGATTTCAAATTGAAAAACCCCCATTTAGTTGCCATGTTTTTTTACAAATTATTTCAGCGCTGTAAGGGTTAAACTACAGATAAATGCCTGGCATCAGTAAAGCCACTTTTAAGATAAATACAAACGGTAAATTCTTACAATAACTAGTTATAAATATTGTCAACAAGTTTAATCAGCTACATAGAGAGGAGGGTCCACACTAGGTAATCCTTTCATGCTGTCACTATGAGTTTCCACCGTGTGTATGCCTAGCTCCCACTTCTTAGCAAATCGACTGCCACATATGTCACACTCCCATTTAAAACCAGACTTTCCTTTGTGCTTTGCCTGATGTTTTGTCCTGGCTGACGAAGTGCGAAATGCATCATCACAGCTATTACACTTGTAGGGTCTCTCACCGGTGTGTTTTTTCACATGTGAATTTAACTGTGACTTCTGGGCAAACTTGAATTGACACCATTTGCATTCATACGGGCGTTCACCAGTGTGCATTCTCTCGTGAACTCGTTTGCCGCTAGAAGCTGAAAAGGTTTTATCACAAAATCTGCAGGAGTAAGGTTTCTCTCCTGTGTGGGATCTCGTATGGACAGCTAACACAGAAGGTGTCACATAGCCTTTACCGCAGACGTCACACTTATAAGGTTTGTCACCTGTGTGTGTACGCTCGTGCTCCTTCAAGTTGGAAGGGAAGCTGAACGACCTCTCACAGTATTTACATTGGTAATCACTGGCACGGGTATGTGTTCGCTCATGCCTTTTCCACAGTTTGTAGTCTGTATAAACTCGGTTACAGTGCCGACAAACAAATTCACTTTTTTCAAACGAGTGAAATTTTACTTCATGCTCTGTTAACTCACTAATATCAGGAAACGTAGAAGAGCATATTCCACATGAGAATAGTTGTTCACACAACTGGTCACCTGTGCCATTTTTAATTTCAGACAGCTCCTTTTCAATTATAAAATCATTAGTAATTTGTAAATCACTCTCCTGATTGATAAAAGAAGAGGTCTCCTCAACAGATGATGGCGATTGTTTATTATTGGACATATGTTGCGATTGTTGCTTTGGAAGTATATTTATTATTTCAGCTGGTGGGAGGTCTGTCAAGAAAATATCAGGAGAAAGAACCTCTGATAAAGGTTCTCTTCCAGTCATTCGTTTTAATATCTGACAAGATTCATCACCTTCTCCGGGGATTTCCATCAATTCAATGACATCCTGGTCACTATTCAACTCGTACAGTATACCAAACTGGTCCAAAACAGGTATCAGCTCTTTTAACTGATTTGTGGTGAGATCTGCTGCATAAATATGTCGCAATACAAGTTCTAAAAGTCGGAGTGAGATACCTGTACGTATTTTGTAAGAACCAGGCTCACAAGAAGCCAACTGTAAACAGAGAAAAGGACTGGCCGCAGCCAATACAGACGCGTGAGCACCAAGCATATCTCCTTCACGGGTCACCAGAAGTGTATCACAGAATAAGTTGTTCTGCTGCAGAAAGTAAAGGCTGTCTATTAAGGCTACCTTACTCTTCATCACACCCTGTTTATAAACTTGTGCTCCACGTGAACACATGAGTGACATAGGGCCTTTCTCAGCAGCTGTCCTTTCATTGTGCTGTATGTTCATCGTGCCGGCTCTGTAAACAAAGATAAGAAGACTACATAAGTCCAGGAGCTCCCGCTCCGAATTAGAATTTGATTTAAGCAATTTTGTATAGGGTTATTAATGTAGTCCTAGTCTAGGTCAAAAATCAAGACGCAAGACAACTAGGTCTAAGAAGCCCAGTCTAAGAGTAAGATAAGAACTAGACAGTCTGTCAGAGATTGCAAACCTCCATTGAAATTAATGATCCTGATCAGTATCCCAGTAATGGTCTACCTATCTGGCATGGTTTACCCGATATCAGGCCAATCGAGTTAACTAATAGCTGATTTACGGTCATTTTAAATTCGATATAAATTAGTTAAAAACTTAGGGTGCATCCTCCCCCGAAACCTCAAATTTTGTTTTATAGTAATGGACTAACATCTAACACAGTTTGCAAAATATTGGGCATGTGAAAGTAAATAATGGCCGATAGGGGGCCATTTTGAATTTGAACGAGTCAATTTTTCAAGATGCATCCTCAGCTGAAATCTCACATTTCATTCTATAGTAATCGTCTAGCTATCTAGCACGGTTTACCAAATATCGGCCATGTGAAAGTGAATAATGGCCTAAAGGCGGCCATTTTGAATTTGATCAAGTCAAAATTTTCCAAGATGCATCCTCAGCTGAAATCTCACATATATTCTATAGTAATGGTCTAGCCATATAGCACGGTTTACCAAATATCGCCCATGTGAAAGTGAATAATGGCCGATAGGAGGCCATTTTGAATTTGATCAAGTCAAAATTTTTCAAGATGCATCCTCTCCTGAAATCTCACATTTTGTTTTATAGTAATGGTCTAGCCATCTAGTACGGTTACTAAAAACCGGCTATGTGAAAGTGAATAATGGCCGATAGGCGGCCATTTTGAATTTAATCGAGTCAATTTTTTTCAAGATGCATCCTCTCTTGTAATCTCACATTTTGTTTTATAGTAATGGTCCAGCTATCTAACACGGTTTACCAAATATCAGCAATGTGCAAGTAAATAGTGGCCGATAGGCGGCCATTTTGAATTCGATTGAGTCGAAAGTTTTTAAAAGGCATCCTCTCTCGAAACGTCACATTTTGTTTTATAGTAATGGTCTAGCTATCTAGCACGGTTTACCTGATATCAGGCCTATCGAGGTAAATAATGCTGATTGTCGGCCATTTTGAATTTGTAAGTTAAAAATTTCCAGGGTGCATCCTCCCCCGAAAACTCACACTTTGTTTTATAGTAATCAGGTAATGGTCTAGCCATCTAGCACGGTTTACCAAATATCAGCCATGTGAAAATGAATAATGGCCGATAAGCGGCCATTTTGAATTTTATCGAGTCAAATTTTTCCAAGATGCATCCTCTCCTGAAATCACACATTTTGTTTTATAGTAATGGTCTAGCCATCTAGCACGGTTTACCAAATAACGGCCATGTGAAAGTGAATAATGGCTGATTGGCGGCCATTTTGAACTTTGACAAAATGATTTTTTTCAAAATACATCCTCTCCTGAAGCCTTACAATTTGTTTTATAGTAATGGTGTAGATATCTTGAGCGGTTTTCATGATATTCCACAATATGAGGCCTGTCGAGGTGAATAATGGTGGATAGGCGGCCATTTTGAATTTTATCAACTTCAATTTTTTCAGGATGCATCCTCTCCTGAAACCTTACAATTTATTTGATATTAATGGTGTAGCTATCTTGAGCGGTTTTCATGATATTCCGCAATATCAGGCCTGTCGAGGTGAATAATGGCCGATAGGCGGCCATTTTTAATTTTATCGACTTGAAATTTTTCAAGATGCATCCTCTCCTGAAACCTCACAATTTGTTTTATAGTAATGGTGTAGCTATCTTGAGCGGTTTTTATGATATTCCGCAAAATCTTTCAGTCGGATTTACCGATGTTATAAATTAGGTCAAAGTGCTGGGTCAACTTCAAGGTCAAGGTCCAAAAACCTGAAAAGGCACAACTAGGGACCTTAGAGAACATGTATGTGCAATATGACTGTTATCGGCCCAGTACTTTTTGAGATCTGCTCCGGAAACGAAGTGCGCGTCAAAACGTCTAAATAGGTCATAGTTCTGAACCAGAAGTAGGTCAAAGTTCAAATACCCCGAAAGGCACAACTAGACCCCCTAGGGGTGTTGTGTGTAAAATTTGAAGACAATCGGACAAGTACTTTCAGAGATATGCTCCGGAAACGAATTGTTTACGGACGGCCCAACGCCGTCACATCATCATTTTCTCCTCTGCAACCTTGCGTATTGAATTCAGATTAAAAATATTTTAACCCGTCCATTAGCCACCTGGAAGTAACCCACATACCAAAAATTGTTATCCTAGCTTATTCTCTCACAAAGTTATAGGCAAAAGAAGAGGCCAAAAAAAAACGGAGGTAGAATCCATAGCTCCCTTCGCTCACCTACGGTGACGGCGGGAGCTAACAAATGTTTTGAGTGAATCTGGTCTACCATTTGTACAACATGTATCACCAAATTATGTTTTTTGTGATCGACATCAATTTAGATTGCATGTGGTTTTTTTAATGACTATTCTACATATAAAATCAACTAGCAGTTTAAAGTTAGACAGGTTCATGTTTGCAAAAATATTGAATTAGCGAAACTGCCTAACTTTCCTTGTGAAAAAAGGTCAATTTAATTATTAATGAGTACTTCAAGTCTTGACAACCGGTTAACCTTTACAGCGTGGGGTTCGACATTAGATGTCAGAATCTGCCTTCTGTAGATGTCAGATTCAGAAGTCTAAAGTTGATCCCCACACTGTATTAGTAAAAATATTTCTAATGGCTGTAGACCCATAACATAGGTATTCAAAAAAGGCAGAAGGAGCTAACTAAGACATTTATGATGATTTAAAATTTAAAAAAAAAAACCTTTTAGTCTCCATGGTTTATACAAAAATATGTCAGCATAGTTGACATAGTCCGAACTGTGACAGCAAAAGGTGATCTCTGCCAAAAGATTTGATGACTGCACAAAATTGCAAGATATTCTTGAGTGACACAGTTTTACAATGCCATGGTGGGGCTGTCCACAGCTTGGCTTTGAGGCATGTTTTACATGGATGCCTTTAAAGCTTAATATTATTTTAAAGATTAAACAAATATTTTTCATTTATTACCATTAAATAATAATATAATTTAATGCAATTTAATTTATGACTTAGTGAGCCTATTTAACAAGACTAACAAAGCATGATCACTTTTATCACTTATTATCACTCAGCATGAAAATATGTTAATAAATAATCATTGTGTGAAACAATTTAAATATTCATAAATAGCCAAAAAGATGTTGAGTCAATGGGAGAGCCATTGGGCCACTTTTTCGTTTCCAGAAGTCTGAGATAATAAATGTGCTGAAAAATGTCTTGCAGTAGTGTCTACCCTAACACAAGTAACAGTATTAAAAACTTTCTTAAAAAATTAAGAGATTTTTTTGTGAGCCATACAGCCATTTTTTTGTTATAGGCCCGTAGGGGTCCAATCTTGGCAACTCTCCCCTAAGTCTGGCAAAATACCCAACTACATAATGTACATCATACCTATTATCTGGTTATTTTGTTGTCAGTTTGTGATCCCATCTTTAAAAAGACCCCCGAAAAGCATAGCAGAGGTCACAATAACTTATAGCACATGTTTTTCGCTGATTTCTCAGTCAATTCTCAACCGATTTTCATGAAATTTTGCCAGGACTATTTCCGAGTCACTTGCCAAATACCGTGAAATTTTCATTAAAAAATATTCTATAGTTTAAAAGTCCAATGGATTTATAGAATTACTTAATTCTAAAATGATGGCTTCATTTCTACCAGTTACTAATAGTGGGCAAAAAGAACAAAGAGAGAAAAATATACCTTTTATTGCAGTGTCTCACAAATTTACATAAATCTTGAATAAACACGAAAAAACATCAAAATGACTTTTTGTGATGAAGTCTACCTAGCGCTGATTGGCCTTGAGAGAGTCACCGGTTCACCCTGTTTACTCGGCTATAGTCTACCTAGACTAGTCCTATCTGATAGTCTACATGATGGGAAAAATTGAATCTGTCCTTAGGCCACAGTTTTTTTATTTATGGTTCTCAAGAATTCCTATTCAAGATTCAGAGCAGACAGTTGGAAAAAAAATAATAAGTTTTTTATTTAATTTTGTAACGGTAAATTAACACAAAAAAAATATTTTTTGCAAATGGATAATTTACATTATTATTTCAATTTATATCAATAAATAGCGGGTCGGCGATAGATCGGGGGCTCTATATTAAAATTTTAAAAAGACAAAATTTCTACTTTATTTTTTTATTGAATCTCCATTATCGTGACTCGCCGATTTCAATTTTTATCAATAAATAGCGGATAGGCGGAAGGTCTAGTCTATAATAAAACTTTAAAAAAACAATTTTATAAATTTTATTCTCTTCATTGAATTTTCATTATTGTAATTCGTTGGTCTTGAGAACCAATTGATCAACAAACTGGTGCCTTAAGTATTAAATAATCACAAAACTATAACCTGTTTGTATTTTTTTCAAATGAATATAGGTTAGAACAGAACCATTAACACTATTTTGTGTCATGATTACATTATTAGCAGGTTCGATCCATATGTCAATAAATATTATCGCATTAAAATCTTTACCGGGTGTAAATGTTCATACGGCAAACTGACTTCCGGCGTATATATATTTTCACCCAGGTGTAAATATTAACCTGCTCTTTATGGTTAAATTTTCCGTTTATTTTTCATATTATCAGCTTATTTAGCCTCGCCCGAATGTTCAGTAAGTTTAATCAGATCACAAGGAATGCTACAGTAATTGACAAATATTTAAAATCTATGTTTGAAAGGCTGTAGATCGATACAAACTATTTTGTGTATGTAGACCCCCTGTGTACTGATGACAATATGTTGAAATATATTGTACAAAGTGTAGGTATACAATGTGATCAGGTTCTAGCAAATACGTGTCCGGTCAATCTCCATTAGTAAGAGGTGGATTGTATGTGTAGTTTTTTTTCTAGAAGTCTTTGTATACAAATATTCGCCATCTTGAAAACATACACTGGTTGATAGTGCACAGTTGAATGGTAATTCTGAGGTAAGTTACATTTTAAAAGTATTATTAAGAACACAATTTATTGCTTATAAAAATAACATTTATTTTTAAGACAATAACATTTCATATCTGAAATGTAGGATATTGTGCACGATCATTATTATAGCTAGATATTGAGTCTAGCAAAGTCAACTTTGTTCCTCAGATGCAATATATATATGCAGTATGATATATTGTGAATGTACTGCTTCGTTTCTTGATATATCCATGATCCCGTTTTTCTTATTGTGTACGTGCATGTACTGAAATGTTGTATGTGCTACAACCTGGCCACATTGTATACCTACATATAGCAGGTAAATATATACATCCGGTGAAAATATTTATACGTTTGCTTATGAAGATCTACATACGGTAAAGATATCAATGCGATAGTATTTATTGACATGGTATTGAACCTGATTAGTAGACACCTGGCTAATACTTTGGGTGGTGAGACCATAGTCTACCATTGCATTGGGTAGTCTACAGTCTGTTTCACCAGATCATGGGAGTAGCCTTTTTATAAATTTACTGGGGCGCTATTCAAAAATTTTTATGCGACTTTTTTTTGGGGGGGGGGGGGTAATTTTTCATCTTCCCCAACATCGCTGAAAATGTTGTGGAATTTTGTTGTGTATTTTGTAAGTTAGACCATTTGTCATGCAATTAGAGTATTGTTTCACTGTAATGGTGAAGTGAGAGCTGTAATTTTGCAAAATTATCACATGCCAAATGGTCTAACTTCAATAAAACACAACAAAATTCCACCGAATTTTCACTTTCAGGTAGCCTAAGTTGGGGAAGATTTAAAAATGATCGGATAAAAATTTTGCTAAACAATTTTGAACAGCCACCGAGCAAATTGAAAAAAGGCTACTCCTAGGATCTGGTGAAACAGACTGTAGACCACTAACGTGGTCCGACGGTGGAGGATGGTCCAAAATGAAAGTTAGCTTTTCGGTATCCAGTCAGTCAATTCTCAACCGATTTTCATGAAATTTTGTAAACTTTATTTTCTAGTCATTAGGCATCGATCCTGAAAATTTCGTAAAAAAAACATTGTATATTTGAAAAGATAAACCATTTGACATGTAGTAAATGTCTATTTATGACGCTCCTCTATAACATGTATAAACCCAATAACTTCATTCCGGTTTCATCTCAGAATTGCGTTACATGTCAAATAATCTAACTTTTGAAATGCTGAGTGGAATTTCGCGAAATTTTCAGGGTTTTTGCCAAATGACTATACCCAGATCCACATTGACCGTCGTGGATGAAATTTCTCAATCAAATCAACATAACCCCACCTAATCCATTTTAATGTACATATTCATTTACTGCGTGTGATGGGGCGATTGTATTTTCAGACAATTATTGAATTCCTCATGCTAAAATGATCTAATTCATTGAAATAAAAAAAACGAGCTTTGAGCTTTGGTTAGAGCTTGGCGCCATGTCTACATATCTCCAGACCACCCACTGTCGTCTGTCCGGAAGTCATGTGTGTACGTTGTGGGCGGTCTTATTTCGTCTACGATTGATGCAGCCTCGTTTGAATGGGCACTACATGCCTGTATTCAAGCAGCATGGACGCAGTCCACGGCCACTTTGCGCCAAACTTGAAGTAAATTCTTTAATCACAAACTTTTTCAACTAGCTATGCTGCGAGCAAAAAGAAAGGATTGCTCATAGCTCATTACAGAACAAAACTACCAACCCTCTTCGGTGGAATAGACTTTCCCGTGCACACGTGCTGCGACGATGTGGAACAACAACATGTTGTACAATTCTGCACTGGAAGACAGCAGATTTTTTAAGTAATAATTTATTCTTAATTATCTTCATAATTATTGGACTGTAGTCAATGAGAATTGGTTGTTATAGCGGCGAAATATACATAGCATACCTACAGTGAGTTTGAAGTATGTACAGTGACTCAGGGTTCTAACCAGCCTGAAATGTCAGAGTATCGGTCTGAGGCGCCAGCCAAGCCACGAAAAAGCTGCGAGGGTTCAGGGGCCGCCCACAGTTACCTGTTTCCGTTGCTAGATGTATTATATAGATATCGACAATGGGAACAAGCAAACTTTGGGGCCGTCTAGGCCCCTGGAAATTTTAAGGATACTAGCTGCTCTGAAATGCATTCTAAAGCATTTCCCTACACTTTGATACGTGGCTCCCTAGGGTCTTTGAAAACGGGAAAATCCATGAATATGAAAAAAGGCTGTGAAAATTCCTTAATTTTTTTGTAAAAAAATAAATAGGCCATAAAAAATGTGGGATTTTCATCAACATGTGATGTTTTGCTGTTGATCGCGACAAACGCAGTGGCAACAGGGACTGAATGAAGGAAAAAGCCACACTTAAAACAATCTCGTCCTCCTGTCTCAATTTTTTATCTATATAGATTCAAAGTTTTTTTTGTAGACTTACTTTGCTGACAAACCACCGCACAGCAGCTATCAAATAGAAATCCATAATCGCCAGATACACAGCAATAGCTTGTGTGTGCATGCACCTTTTTGTTATTGACTTATAGATTCTATAGCATTTAAAGCTAGTAATGGTATACATGTTCAGGATAGTATATTTTTACACACCTCCATATCAGTATTAGAGATATACTGTCTAAATTATTAGTGGACCTAGGTTGTATCATATAGAGGAGATGGTAGATACGTTGCAATATGTTGCAAATAGTTCACGCAATATCTAAAGCAACATAGATGATATTAGGCCAGCTCCGCTGCAACCGACGTATAAACCTATGTCGCATCTGGAATTTGGCAATCAGCCAAAGGCGGTCGCGGCATTTAGCGCTGCTTACCAGCCCCAGCGGGTTTGAAGGTTTCAGCCACAGCTTGACCCCATACAAAATCGTGAGACAATTCTTTGGACGGTCATATCTAAGACTTGCCATTAAATAATCAGGTCGAAAATAGAGTTTTTTAGAATCAGTAACATTTCAGCTACCGGACAGCATGCTGAGCTTATTTTCCGTACAGTTATCATGGTTATATAAACGTTATGGACATTTTTCGGAGCTTGGTGTCAAGATCGCTCACGCTCACTGCCATGTAGAAAAAACGTTGATGTTTTCGGGTAAAATGAATACAGCAATCCACAGCCTCGCCGTGGACGTCACGGCTACTGCCTAACCACAGCAAATTCGAGACGCTGGACAAAAGGTTGTGTTAATGCTGGCCCGCTGTCTGCTAAGTCGGCGGATCTTTACCAAGCATTGGGTCAGCTCTTCGTGTTTGCTGAGTACAACAGCCCCGCAATTTTCAATGAATTAAAAAAAGAATGATTATTTCCAGGGTATCCACAGCGTGTCGCTCTTTATTCAGCGTATCGGCACCGTGTCAACGATATTAGTAGCGTAGCGGCAGCAAAACTCAGCGTGGGCCTGGTTAGAACCCTGGTGACTAATTACCATGCAAATAGTAATTCAGTAAACCCACCAGATCACTCTAAAAAGGCAAATAAAGGTGAATCCGACTATAGTATAGGTTAGGTAATACTAATAGCCTAATGCAGCAGGGGAATACTATAGTTGGATTCACCTTTATTTGTCATTTTAGAGTGATCTGGTGGGTTTACTAAATTACTATTTGCATGGTAATTAGTCAGTGTACATACTTCAAACTCACTGCAGGTATGCTATGTATATTTCGTCGCTATAACAACCAATTGTCAATAAATACGGTCCAATAATTGTGAAGATAATCTGATAATTAAGATTAAATTATTACTTGAAAGAACTGTTGTCTTCCAGTGCAGAATTGTACAACATGTTGTTGGTCCACATCGTCGCAGCACGTGTACACTGGAAAGTCTATTCCGCCGAAGAGGGTTGGTAGGTTTGTTTAACACCTATGAGCAATTTTTCTTTTTTGCTCGCAGCATAGCTGGTTGAAAAAGTTTGTGATTAAAGACTTTGGGTCAAGTTTGGCGCAAAGTGGGCGTGGACTGCGTACATGCTGCTTGAATTCAGGCGTGGAGTGCCAATTCAAACGAGGCTGTATCAACCGTAGACAAAATAAGACCGTCCACAATGTATACACACATGACTTCCGGACAGACGACAGTGGGTGGAGATGTAAACATGGCGCCAAGTTCTAACCAAAGCTCAAAGCTCGTTTTTTTATTTC
Organism: Flabesymbios commensalis; assembly: GCA_964017125.1. Classification (NCBI taxonomy): domain Eukaryota; kingdom Metazoa; phylum Annelida; class Polychaeta; order Terebellida; family Flabelligeridae; genus Flabesymbios; species Flabesymbios commensalis. The sequence continues at coordinate 16,355,365 of OZ024911.1, forward strand.
AATGGAAAAGATCCTTTCAGCATGAGGAATTAAATGTTAAATAATTGTCTGAAAATAAAATCGCCCCATCACACACAGTAAGTGAATATGTAAATTAAAATGGAATAGGTGGGGTTATGTCGATTTAATGGCGATATCCTGGCGATATCCTGGGAGGGAATGAAGATTTAAACGCCATCCTTGGACCATGGCATACATCAATACATCATGCATCTATGCTCACCATTACAATCATTTAGCATCATGTTATAAAATAAAATAATCACATCAGTCTTGTTCCTTTTTATTGTACCACCGAAATATCTATGTCCGGACTAGAATAATTGAGCGTCCACCATTTTTTCATGGCTACCATGTCACATGTATGTCATGTGACCACATAATGTGGTACGAAATCCTTCCGAAGTATATCATACCACGTGATTCCCGTCATTTAGTAACAATACAAACCTTATTATTGAATGTTAACCCTTTACGTAATGGATCAATTTATTAGACTCACCAGATTAGCACGGGCATATTCCGGTAGTATATATACACTACCGCAATATGCCCGTACAGCAGGTGTTAAAGTTGTAATTGATTATAGCACGGGCATATTCCGGTAGTATATATATAAGAGCGACGTCTCTAATAATATCATAATATCTTTCTAAATATTAATTAATTGATTATAGCACGGGCATATTCCGGTAGTATGTATATATAAGAGCGACGTCTCTAATAATACCATAATACCCTTCTAAATATGCCTTGGGGAGGATTTCCCCTGTCTTCAAAAGGGTTTTATTTTGGGGATAGTAAAATAAAAAAGGGGCAGGGTAAATTTTTGGGGGTGAAATGAGGTGAAACGTAAATTTGAACACGGGCATATTTCGGTAGTATATATATAAGAGCGACGTCTCTAATAATACCATAATATCCTTCTAAATATGCCTTGGGGAGGTTTTCCCCTGTCATCAAAAGGGTTTTATTTTGGGGCTAGTATAATAAAAAAGGGGCAGGGTTAATTTTTGGGGGAAAAATGAGGCGAATTAAAGGTAAATTTGAAAACGGGCATATTCCGGTAGTATATATATAACGGAATATGCCCGTACAGCAGGTGTTAAAGGGTTAATTGACTGCATTCCTCAAATGCCTACTAAATGACGGGTGGGATATGAAATGCGGGATCTTGAATGTACAAGCGTTAATACAGCATTGGTTCAGCGTCTCGTGTATACTCGATATAACGATGGTTGGTGAACCTATCCACTAAATGACGGTGAATACACTAAATTTATTCTCATCATGGTCATAGTGAATGATTACGATTTAACATTGTATAATTTTTATGTAATGCTGGCATGATGTTGCTCTATCATTTACGTTGTTGGCCCATCATTTAGCCAACATTGGCTCAATGTCTCGTGTTTTCTTTGATAAAACATGGTCACAAATAACTTACCGGGGGTATTGGAATAATGTTGGCCCAGTCTCGTACACAGAGTTTTAGGATTTTGGTTTTGTTAAAGTTGGGGCTGTGTCGTACATAGTGTGCTAGCATTAATATACCATTCTAGCATTATTAGGAGATTTAGACAATGTGTAGTTGTAGGTGTTTCGTAGAATGAATTAATATATGGCCGTCATTTAGTAAATGCTGCTGTCCATGGACTTGCATTGAGTAGATATAGTATGTTAAATATTCGCATAGGCTACAGAAGCACACACGACATAATATCTCGTAACATCAACCATCTGACAGTTTGCGCATGTCCATGATGTCAGGACACACAACTTCCAGTTCAGGCAGTTCCACAACGTCAACATGGTCAACAGGACACGTTAAGATTCCATGATTAAAAGTTTGAGGTGGGGTATATCGTTATATACCCGTACGGGCATATTCCGGTATACAGGTATATCGCCCAAATTAATCAGTGTAGATCTGTCTACGGCGGGGTTCACCAAACATAACAAGACTGTAGTGTATAACTATAATAGTTCCTTTAACGCGAAAAAGGTGTTACCAACACTAACTTCGCACCTTCCCCTTATTTAGTCCCTCCACATGTCGAAGCCACTCAGATAGGTAAATACTATGCAGGTATCATGCAAGACAATAATGATCTATCAAATGAGAAATTTCATCCACCACGGTCAATGAAAATGTGAATCTGGGTAGACCTAGGGTGGTGGCGGTAGTTTTCGCGCACCTAACCAAATACGGCTCACAGCGTGCACAGAATGGACGTGTATGAATATTGTGGGTCATATTATGATTGGTGCGTCTGAGCCACTTCCGGTTTGAAAAAAATATACTTCCGGGTCAATTGGGAACAGGGAGCATAGAGTATTTCAATCTCCTATGTTTCCAGTTGAGGCTATTTTCGCGCACCGCATTGTGTAACAGCGTGGAGACACATGTTGCATATGTTTTTCATTTAGTTTGTTTTCAAATGGATTTAGGATTCCTTCCGGCACATGTCTGTTTTTATTTCAAACTGATACAACCATCAGCAAAAAAAAAATTTAAAAATGTATATTCACTGATTTTGAGTTTTAAAAGCAAAAAAATCGGCATTTTCTGGGACTTAAAATAAAAAGGAGCTATTTTAATGGTGGATGTGAAAAAAAAGTTTGACGCGAAACGACACAATTTTTATATACGCTCCATTAAAACACCTGTCAACGACCGAGAATCAAAACAAGATAAAAATTTACAAAACCCTTTAAGAACTAGGGTAAAAAACAAACGAGGTGAGTGAAAATACCCCCTGCGCGAAAATACCCTCCACCACCCTATTAGTAGACCTATAACACTGTATAAGTATAATGTTTACAAAATTTCGTGACAATCGCTTGAGTTGAGAATTGACTGACTGGATACCGAAAAGCTAACTTTCATTTTGGACCATCCTCCATCGTCGGACAGACTATAGTCAGTGTAGATCTGTCTACGGCGGGGTTCATCAAACATAACAAGACTGTACTAAGTTAGTAGTGTATAACTATAACTTGTATTATCGCCCAGCCAGAGTCCAAGATTGCAAAAACTCCAGAGCCAGACAAAAGTAATTAAATGTTTCAGATCAATCATGAATAACGATCAGTCAGACTAGGCCTAGGTTTAATGTTGGTAATTACACACTTTAATTTTTCTGACATTCTTTTATGTCAGTTTTTTTTATTATTTTTGACGATTTTCGATTTTTGCCGACTAATCAATCAATCACTCAGTCAACAGTTCTCAAAACTCAAATGGCTGGCTGTTATTCTCAAACCAGGTGGCGCCAAAAAAGTCAAAAAACAATCAATCAATCAATCAATAAAACTTCTATAGCGCCAATATCCTCAGCTGACGGAGCTCAGAGGCGCACAAATCCTTAGCGTGATCATGTGTCATAATTGAGGCCAAAGCAGCTTCGTCAACAGGGAGCTGGGCTGCTGAGGGGCTAGGGTGGATAATGCAGGATGTGTCGTCGGTAGGTCTACAAATGATAGGTGGATGTATGTAAATAAATTGATATATTAACTACCTAATTTTTTAAAGATGTTTTATTATATTAAAATAATAAGCATATAATAATCAATTCATATATTATTTTTTCAAGCATGATTCATATATAAAACACATAATACAGCTAGTATACATAGATTAGTAAATCTAGTACCGGGTATGAATATTGTGTCCGTGATAATTTATCATTCTTTGTAATTGTGTTTCACATATTTCACACACAGAGCGCATTTGTCATTTTATAGACATTGACTTTTTAGCGCCTAATCTAAAATAACATTACATTCTTGTAATTGTCCGTCATACATTTCAAACACAGAGCATATTTGTTAACACTGACAATAGTCCGTTTAAATATCAAAGCAGTAGTAGGAGAAGTTGTGCTTTCGCTACGGAGTGAATCATATTGCAGCAGTTTTATTTTTTTAACTGTTTCATGACGACAACACTCGCTTGTTTGGTAACTTATATATTTTCTGGAATGTATGACGCTGGACTAAATGCTCCGACCCTGTATAATTATGTCATTTAATACAATTAATGCCTTGACTAAGAGTAAAAAATAATATAGAAATAATCTGTCAACGAAAGAATAAATCTTTTTTTTTTATATCTTACCTACTGTTAGTTATTCACAAACAGACTAAATGTATCCCGAAACACAGTCTAATGTCTATGTGAGAATTATTGTTTAATGCACTGATATGTTTATGAAAAGATACGACCTTATAATATTTTATCAGTCAAAGATTTTGTTTCAATATCTTACTATAACCAATTAGTTTATTAATCCATTATGTTGTTAAAAAAGCTTACCAATCTCAAAGTAAAGGCTCTATAATAGTTCCTTCAACGCAAAAAAGGTGTTACCAACGCTAACTTCGCACCTTCCCCATATTTAGTCCCTCCACATGTCGAAGCCACTCAGATGGGTAAATACTATGCAGGTATCATGCAAGACAATAATGATCTATCAAATGATCACGTTACGGTAAATAAAAAGGTAGGCCTACATGAATACTATTCTTTCTCCCAGCATTATGTTTCATGATGTTAATAGACTGATTAAAAAACTGTACAACTGTACAAATTGTTCTCCAGGACATGATGGTGTAACCACTGAACATTTCATATATGGTAATAGTCCTATGCTGTGTAATGTAGTGGTGTCTGTATATAATGTAATACGAGGTTTCTCTTTTGTACCAGATGTATTAAAAATGGGTAAAGTTATTCCAGTATTAAAAAAACCTACCTTAAATGAGACTTAAGGCTTTAGCTTTAAGTGATTTTATGGTGACGATTTTTATTTAAATTCCGTGCAGTTTCCGTTTTGGAAACCGCGTTGGAAGAAAAAATTATCTTTTACTCAATTAAAAACACCCGCCTCCCACCCTTGCTTTCAACATGTTTTATTTGTTGTTCTGTTACTATTAAACTTTGTTATTTGTGCTTCGTGGCTGGGCTTTGCCATTAGGGGCGTTCTGCTTTGTCTCCCAGCACAGGTTTCCATCTAGCTTATGCATTGTGGTTTTCCTGGACGGCGGGCGTCCCCCCTCTCTTGCTACGAATCTGAGGGTTTTTGGGGCGGAATCTGACCCCCCACTTGGGTTGACACCTATAATAATAGTACCTGTAATATTAAAGTATTTACATTGATATTCTAAAGTGTATATTGTCGTTTGTTGTAATGTATATTGTAGTTTGCTGTAGTATACAACTGTAGTCTTGTCAGTTTTCTCATACATCTATGCTATATATTCAGACTACTTTATCAGTTAAATTTAAAAACTTTTGATCTATGTTGTAACCAAAACATACCTTTGATTTTGGATGGGTTTTGTCTATCCATTGATGACATTGTATAGACGATTCATTTATACATGAATCGTCTGGTCTTGTCCAATATTATAATTTTCCGGCGAGATAATAAATCCGCCCTTTTCATTTCAACGTGTGTTTGGTTTGATTATTACTTGTTACTTCATTGCTTGGGTCGGAGGAACCATAAATGCTACTATGCCTGAAAATTATAGACCGATAACTCCAAGTTCAACACACGCTGAAATGGTTGAACTCTTGCTTAATCCTGACAGTGTTATAAGTAATACCCAGTTCGGATTTAGAGCAACACGGGGAACTTCTCTTGGGTGTGCATTAATAAATGATGTAATAGCTTATTTTCAAGAGCAAAGCTCTCCTGTTTATATATGTATGCTAGATGCTGAAAAATGTTTCGATAGTGTGCGGCATGCTGGGTTGCTCTATAAACTCCAGTCTGTCTTACCAATAAACCACTGGTTACTAATATATAGATGGTATAAAGCTCTAAAAGCTGTTGTTCGATGTAATGGTCAGTTCAGCGAACCGTTTGCTGTTACAAAAGGTACACGACGAGGGAGCATACTTTCTCCACACCTATTTTCCATTTTCATCAACAAACTTCTTGAAGAGTTGAAAAAGCTAAATAGTGGTCTTTGCATTGGGCATGTTAAACTTTAATCATTTGCGTATGCGGATGATGTAAGTTTGTTTAGCTCAACTGTAACAGGACTGCAAAACTTAGTTAATGCATGTTATTACTATTCCAAAAAGTGGAGATTTAATTTTGGTATTAAAAAATCAAAGTGTATGACAGTTGGTGTAAACAAATTTAAAAATGAGCCTTGCTGGTGACTGTGATTTCAAACCATGGAAAATGAAATCACACTAGAAATGCTGGGGGTACTTTTCTCTAGCGATGGTCACTCTAACCCGCATGTTAACAATAGAATCACGAAATGTCGCAGATCATTTTATAGTCTGAGTGGCTGTGGTATGTCTTTTCCAGATTCAATGTAGATAATAAAGGTGTGGTCAACTGTCAAAATTCGCGGGACAAGGGACCCCCAGAAGGCAATAGTGCCCGTGGGTAGGCCAAGTCCCTATTCCATAATAATACTAAATATGCGTTTCATACCCAAAGCCTCATTAATAGTCATTACCAGGGCTGTTTTTTTATTGTGTTTACTGGGCATTCTCTGACATAGGGCCGTCTTGATTCAGTTCACACAGCATTATTAGATTTGACGTATATATTATTAGACGCCCAGACCATTGTTCTGACTGTCTACTGCGCTCTATCTGACCGTCTATCTGGGCCAATGTTGCGTGTTTTCTGGCTAATAATGCTTGGTACCCCTATCTCTGCGAGCAGCTCAGTCATTTGAACAGACTGCCAGCATTAAACATACAGCTCTGTGGCGATCGAGAAAGGGGCCGCCGGCGTTACCCCTGCACCACCCCCCCCCCCTCTGTTTAACATACCCAAAACAAGAACACGCCCATATAAGGCCTATGGTCCGAAATATTTATATTTTGCCCTTTTGAAGCCTTATATTTCAACTAGGGCATAGCGAGTTGTAGACCTATAACTGTTTATAAAGAAACGTCGCTTATCTACGTCAAAACAATGTTGGTTTATTGATGGTCCACCTTCTGCGATGCTGGCCCAACATTAAATCGACATAATTTGAATGTATCCTGATCGATGGGATATGATAATGACCCACCATTGACGCTGATCAATAGGGCCTACCAGAATTTATATTTTATTCTTTTGATTTGTTTATTATTTGTTATAACCCATTGACTATTAGTTTGATGGTGAATGTCAAAGATAAATAAACATGAATAGAAACATGATAAATAATTAAATATATATATATAAATATTACAAATTAACATAAAATGTATTATAATTATAAAAAAAAGGTTATTTTGTACATACCACACATTTATTGAGGACTGTGAAACATCATCAAGAATCAAGTTACTGTGATGAAGCACGTCTCACCAGCAAATATATTTTTTTCTAAATGACACCAGGTTTACTTTTGTCATCAGTTTCTATGTCACACAACCCCTCTCCAATAAATGGGCGTTTTCAAAATTCAATAATAAACAAAATTTAGGTTCATGGAAATGTCTGGAGTTCAAGGGTGGGGTAGACACCGGAGAGGGGTTCTGGTAACGACTATGTCCGATAATCAGTTCAGAACACTGGTATTATTAGAAAGAAGGCTCTTCGGGCTCCGCCCTTGGAGGCTTCTTTCTAATAATACCGTGTTTTCTTCACTATTTATCAAATACAGAGCAAGTTCTCAAATCACAGCAAGTTCATATATACTTGAGCGACATCTATGAGTTTATAATTCAAAGCTCTTGGCCCTTACCCCTACTTGGTCGCTGGCTTGCAAACAAACTGACTGTATTAAGTACTGTGGGGATGCTGAAACTGCTTGACCCAAGCTTGTATTGACATTCCCAGTAAACACAAAACATTTGTATGACTTTATGCAATGTTGGACCAACGTCGAAGACGTTGGACCGACGCTGTATACAAATGTCTTGTGTTTGCTGGGTAGGAGGACTTTCTCTCAAACATTGTACAATTATTCAATGTTGGTTCAATGTTGGGCCAGCGTCGCAGACGTTGGCCTAGCATTAAAACAGCATTGGATCAATGTCCCGTTTAAGTATTATCTTGTAATCAGTTAAGTGGCTATATTATTGCCGTCATGAGTTGTACATGGTACGAAGTGTCTAGAAATCCTCTCTACCACAGCGTGATACCCAAATGGGGTTTTTGCTGTGTAATATATAATAGATATAGATATAATAAAAGCTGATGTTTATTATCACTTATCAGTTGCTAAACTTAGATGGATCGCATCAGGGGTCAGGCATGTGTTGACACGGAAGCTGTGGCGGGGTCACTTCCTGCTAACTAAAAACGGACCTAGATGGTGGGTGGATATTTACTGTAAAATGCCTAAATTATGTCCAATTTAGACATACGACTTTTCCAAAATAGAAACTAAGTTATTTTGAATTATTTTGTAATAAACTAGCTTATGTCCTATGAAAATTAGACTTGAGTTTTCCATTAATCAAGTTGGGAAATGTTGGCATGCCGGCTTCACATTCATTTTTTGGTCAAGACTTTTCAGATCGCTTCCGTGTTTTCATTCTTCCGCTTCGACTTTGCTTTTGGTAGTCTAGGTCTACATTAACCAGGGATGCAAGACATGTCGGTCAATTTGCACACCTCGTGTTCGGCTCTCCATCGCATCTATTTATGGTATGCCGATGTGGATTTCCATTCAGGTCGCCCCAAATTGGCAAAACCTAGTCGCCCCACTTACAAGTTACATACTCGACCCACTACCGGCTCGCCCCACTACCGACTCGCCTCACTACCGACTCGCCCCAAAACCCAGTCGCCCCAGTATTATGACACTTAGGCTGAGGTAGGCCTGGGTGTGTGGTGCATCGACATAGCAATAAATATCTATTGCTCAGTCTACTTGCTGATGAAATTGCTGCATGAAGAGGCTCGAGCAGTTGGTGTCTATTGAAGTGCGTCTGGTGAAAGAGGGCAAATTGCAGAGGTACCAACGCCGCAAGTACAAACAGATTTGACTTGTGGGACTTTTTTGAAGCAAAAGAAAAAACTGCCAAACAATTATTAAAAGCTGTGTCGATGGTGTATGCCCCCAAGCTAGAATGATTTTAATATGAATGTGATATAGACACTACATATTGTACATATATGCCTGTCAATTAAATGCAATAATACACTATAATATGTAGCCTATCAATAAAATGTATTAAAAATTATATGAATTTTATGATCATATAGTTGAAATAAAAATATTTTTGAAGTTAATTAAAATTATTCCAGTTGTTGTTAATGCACAGTTAGCGTTCACAGTTAGGGCCTAGCGTTACGAGTTAGTATTCAGTCCTGTTTAAGTGCACTTGTTGACATTATAGTCACTAGCGTGATTTGAATCCTAAATGTGTGAGATATTAATTAATTAATACGTAGCCCTACACTCGTAACGTAACACTGCATTGAATAGCGCTGTTGCAACTGTCACTGACTCCCTGGTAAGAATGGTGGGGCGAGCCGGTATTGGGGCGAGTCTGTAGTGTGTCACTGACTGGTAAGACTACTGGGGCGAGCCGGTATTGGGGCGAGTCGGTTGTATCTGGTTGGGGCGACTGGGTTTTGGGGCGAGTTGACTGGACTCCGTGATGTGGGTCACTAGAATTGGAAGTGATTAAAAATTGTGCCTTTTCAAGTTCTTGACATTTTGAATCATTTTTGTTGTGGAAAAAACACCACCACCAGACCCCTAACGTTATTTTTAGAAATTTAGTGTAGACTAGACCTATACTTCAGGCCAGAACTAACCAGCACTGGCAGTAGCGCATATTTTTCGTTGTTTTATCTGGTCATTTTTCATCATTTTTATTCAATAAATATTCGTAAAGTTATTAAGAAAAGGCTGTTCAACCGGAGTTGAATATCATTCAGTGTGGGCGATAAGATATGCATATGGCGCTGCTTTTTAGTCGATAAAGGCTTCGACAAGTACCGATCTGAGCCTTTATCGACCAAGCAGTGCCAGATGCATTTTATCTTACGACAACCCACATGTTTAACTGATAATTAAATTTTTAGACTACAATGCGTCAGTAAACGTAAATAATTCGCAACCGCATAACAAATTGTTGACAAATTTTGGTCGATACCGGAAGTTATCAGTACAAGTCTCGTGGTCGATAACACCTGTTGGAATACGGAACTCCAGTTGTCATCGCTAACATTAACTGAATGACTGTCAACTCTGGTCGTGCATCCAGTCCGAATTACTATATGCAATAGTTGCACTAACTCTGGAATTTTATTACATTTCAAATAAAATGGTCAAACTTTTAAATCTTCTATATAATTTTGCGAAATTTTTACCTGTGATAAGATTTGACAATTTCCAGTAAATCGATTCAGAATTGATGGAGAAATCGACCAAGAACATGCACTACAGATTTAGCAAAACAAGCGTGGCCACGGGTATAGGCCTATTTTACATGTGAATTGTAATTGTTATTTTGTCTGTCGTGTGTTTAGTGGTATTAAATGCGGACCCACTAGATGCAGACCTGTCACTGCCGCTGGTCTCATGTTTTTGACACTCGCATTGTCACTGAATTATATTCAACTCCAGATTGGCAGCATTTTCCTTATCATTTAATTTTAAAGAGTTAATATCATCTTACATATGTTACCTTTTAATGATAAATTCATGAAAGTCAAGATAAGATTATCTTTGTGAAACGAGCCCCTGATTGGGCTCACCGTTTTAATGGGGTCTTATTAGTCGACTATGAGGCTCTGTCAGATAAAGTTGCACTCTCATATATGGAGTTCCACAGGGCTCCCTACTTGGACCACCGCATTTTACCTTGTGTATTCACTAGCAGAGATGCCAAGTCTTCCGATTTTCACGGAATTCTCCTGATTTTCCACCTGATTTCCTGTCTTCATTTTCCACATTTCACTCCTAGGTCAAACTGATATTAATATTACTATTTTCAATACCTGTGCAATCAATAATTTCAGTCAAAAGTCATTCAAGAAGCCACCAATTGGTGTCTAATTAAACTCCTGGGTGCGCTGTCGTCCATGCTGCGCAACGACCTTCAAGGATCAATCTTCTGTCATCTTACTATTTTTTTTGCTTATCTTCTGTTTTTTTTCCGTCTTAACTTTGCGTCTCTGCACTAGCTACACCACTCAGTGCTATGATCTCCCGTTTTGATCTAAAACACCATCTTTATGTTGATGATGATACTCAAATTTACATGTCCTCATCCATTTCAAATCCTTAAGGAATCCTTAAAGAAATTGCATTATTTATCGGGTGTATCGGCTTGGATTACAAGGTCCAGGCAGCATCGTAATCCCGGCAAGACAGAATTTTTACTCATTGGGTCCTAACTTCCAACATGAAAAAATTCTTGAATAATTTCCCATGCTTATTTCTAAGTCAAGACACAAATCCATTGGCATCAGCCAAAAATCTTGGTGTAATGACTCCCATTCAGAACGAAGTTAAGAATACACATAAACACAATAAAGCAAGGTTTTTTTTTCCTTTAAGTAGCTGTTTTAAATATTTTTGTTAATTGTGTTTGCAGGCGGCCACACTAAAGCCTTATTTGACAGCTGTCAGACACACTCTGACAGCTGCCATGTGTCTGGAGAACTTTTCATCACAAGTGGTTGAAAGGCACAACAAACCAGAAGTTGAAGTCAGGTATCATCATATTATAATAATTTATATAACAAATACAATTACTGTAAGATGAAACCAAATAATAAAATGGGTACTACAGTTAAAATTTGTTGTTAGATATATGGGTTGTTTTACAATCAGGGTACCAACTGTACTTTATATTTGTTATCACTTTCAAAAATGTAAAAATCACTAACAGTTACAATGTTTACACACTCCAAGATACTATTAAAGTAGAATAACCTGAATGAAAAGCAAAAAGTTCTAATTTTTCATGATATTTGTAAAAAAATAAAAATATTTGCATTTTTTAAAGAAAAGTAATGTTGCATACAAAATCTATTAAACTTTACAGGCTAATTACTTGGAGAATACTTAAAGAAAACTTAATCCAGGGTATGTGGTATTTAGTGATATACTTTCTCAGTTCTAAACAACAAAAATAGAACAGATTTCTAATTTTAGTGCTGAATTACTGAGACCTACAAAACGTGTAAAATGTCCGTCAAAAAATGTCCTTTCCGAGACAATGAGTCTGGCAGTGTTAATGAAAAATATTTAGATAAATATAATATGGCAAATGAGACATCTTTGTATTGTATATTGAGATATGCAATATTGTTTTTCTGAGTTAAATGTTATGGGAGAAAATTTTATTCAAAGTTAAAAAAAATTGATGTCCTTTAAAAAATGTCCTTTCCGAGAATGGGAAGAAAGCCCATTCAAGCTGGCTATAGGAATATATTTTTCATAGCTATGTTTTTCATAGCTCGTACACATATTGTGTAATAATTTGAAAAACATTATATATTTCTCGGATGCATATTCTTAGAAAATTTCCAGTTACCGGGTATGTAAAAAAAAATGTCCTTTCCGAGACTAAACTTTAGGTTATTTTTTCAGCATACTCCAAACTCAAGTGTACAACTGGAATAACAAGAGGCCAGCAGGCCACCATAATCCCCTGCCCCGCACGCGTGATAGACATTTTCCAGGGTGCATCTTTCCCTGAAGTCTCACATTTTGTTATGCAGTAAATGTCCACCTATCTAGCACAGTTTGCCATGTATATTACAAGATATTAAAGTCAATGATGTTCGAAAGTGGGCCATTTTGAATTTGATCAGATTGTAATTTGTTTTGTTTTATAGTAATGGTCTAGCTATCTGGCACGGTTTTCCAGAAATTAAGTATATAAAAGTCAATAATGGCGGCCATTTTTAATTTCACTGATTTGAATTTTTCAGGGCATATCCCTCTCTGAAACCGCACATTTTGTTTCATAGTAGGCCTAATAGTTTAGCTATCTGGCACGGTTCAGGCATAATAAAGTTATTTATGGCTGATAGTCAGCCATTTTGAATTTGATAAACTTGAAATTTTTCAGGGAATATCCCCCTACTGAAACCGCATATTTTTAAAATATATTAATGGTCTAGCTTATCACGCTTATCAATGTCAATAATGGCCGCTAGTCGGCCATTTGGCATACAATTTGATTTAGCTGATATTTTTCAGGGCATATCCCTACCTGAAACGTTTTATTTCATAGTAATGGCTTAGCTATCTGGCACGGTTTGCCAGACATCAGGCATATTAAAAATAAATGTGGCAGATGGTCAGCCATTTTGAATTTGATCAAGTTGAATTTTTTTAGCACATATCCAACCGCACATTTTGTATTACTAGTATAGTGACAGAGCTCCAGATAATTTTTTGGTCTGAGGAGTATTTCACTCATTGAAATGGGTGATGAGGAGTGGAATATGATAAAAAAATAAACGAGCAGTGTTTTTCATACAACAACATGAAAGCTTTATTTACATCATTTTTTTCTTACAGTCACATAGTTTTCTTCACGTAAAAAATACAACAATCATTTTCATTTTTCAGATTTTACAGGCCTCACTGCACAATTTGTCATGTGTTGTCCTTGTGTAACACAGGACATTTTTTTTATATTACCATTTTAGCCATCTGCATGCAATATTTCCGAGATAATTAGTAAAACCGACCAGCAAATTTCGCTTCCAAACATTGATCAGGTCAATGAAAGACATAGCTAACATATTTTCCAAATTAAAAGAAGATTTGGTGAAAACTTTCTCCTCAAATGTGCTAACGGTCCTTTTCTGTTAGTGAAGGTAGTAATTTAAATTAAAGAGTTAATGACATGGGCAGCAAAAATGTCACCAAAACATTCCCCAGTGGTATATGATGGCTACAGTAAGAGGAAGCAGAATTGAGAGATTAGCTATAATCAGTAGGAGAAACTGATGGCTGGCCGTAATCATGCCATATTACAGCCCACTGTAATCAGTTAGTTCATGTTTATTCACCAGGTGGCACCTTTTTGCTTCCCATAAGCTTGACATTATACAGGGCTGTAATACCGAAAAAACGTAATCCAGAACACTTCCTTATCTCAGCCACTAGGTTATGTTTTTGATCGTGTTGATTTGTCTGTCTGTCTATCAGGATCCAGGATCCGTATTGCAATCCGGATCCGATTGGGATCACATGGATTTGCATGAACAATCTACAAGAGGTGTGTTTTGGGTCAAGGACCAATCCATTCAATTTTGAGGATGATCCGTATCCAAGATACGGATTACGATAATTAATTTTGGGTGTTTTGCAGTCTCCAACTGACTAGTTACATAACTGTATACTATGTCTGTCAATATATTAGTATAAGTATAGAATGTGTTGTTAGTGGAGATGTGGCGCATGCACGTTATGGCGCGTGCGCACACTTGAGTGAGTGCGACTTGAGTGAGTTGTGGCGCAATCGCATTGTGGCGCATGCACGCGCACTGGAGTGAGTGTGAATTGAGTGAGTTGTGACGTGTGTGGGTAAAAATGCGCGCTCTCAATCAAGTGCACACCTTTTCCCCACACTCAAGTTGCACTCACTCAAGTCACACTCACTCAAGTAACATCCACTCAAGTGCACACACGTACCACAACGTGCACCCGCAACAATTTACTTAAGTCACACTCACACAAGAGCCACATTGTCTATGCGCCACAACTCACACGAGTCAGAATGCCACATCGCGCATGTGCCATAATCCCCACTAATGACTCAGTCTAAACTACTGCAATGGAATTATCGGCCGAGGTTTAATTGTTCAAGTGGCGATTTTTTTTGCTCTGTTTTGTTTTAAAATTACGCTATTGTGTAATCTTGTAAATTACACGTCTGTGTAATAACCAAGGCCTCTTTCATACTGTTCAAATTAAATGATAATTTGATTGTATGAGGTTTATTCTTTAAACATGTTAAAGAAAACCATTTGGGCAATAAATGATCAGCTGAGGTTTAATTGTTCTAGTGGACAATCAATCCTCAGCTGATTTTTTTTATTTGTCTGATTTAGAAATTATGCTATTTTGTAATCTTATAAATTTCAGGTCTGTGTGATAACACAGCTGTGTGATAACACAGACCCTATCTTCTTTCATACTGTTCAAATTAAACTATATTTTGATTGCATAAAGCTACTCTTTAAATAAGCCAGTTGTGCAATGCAATGATCGGCTGAAATTTCATTGTTCAAATGCAATTAATCCTCAGCTAATTTTTTTTTTGCTTTTTCTTTATTTACAAATTACGCAATTGTGTAATCGTATAAATTACACGTCTGCGTAATAACCAATTTTGCGCCACAACTCACTCAACTCACACTCACTCAAGTGTGCGCATGTGCCACAACGCGCATGTGCCACATCCCCACTAACGACACAGTCTAAACTACAGCAATGGAATGATCGGCCAAGGTTTAACTGTTCAAGTGGAAATTAATCCTCAGATGGGGTTTTTTTGCTCTGTATTATCAACCCTTAAAGCGCTGTATTAATGTTGTAAAACTCCTAGACGCCAAAGGGTTTTATTTTATTTTGAAATTATCAAAAATGTCTTAGTCAGCTCTTTCCTATTCATTTGAATACCTATGTTATGGTTCTGCGGTCATTAGAAATATTTTAACTCTTACAGTGCGGGGATTGACTTCAGTCGTCAGAATCTGACGTCTACAGATTTGAAAAAAAAAACAGTTGGGCAATGAAATGATCGGCTGAGGTTTAATTGTTCAAGAAGTAGCAATTAATCCTCAGCTGATTTTTTTTTTTTGCTTTGTTTTATTCACAAATTACGCTATTGTGTAATCTTCTAAATTACACGTCTGTTTAATAACAAAGGCCCTATCTTATGTCATACTCTTTAAATTAAACAATAACTTGATTGAGTGCAAGCATTTTTCTCACACTCACTTATGTCACACTCACTCATGTCCCACTCACTCAAGTGCGCATCTGCCAGAGACTGACAGCTCACTCAAGTCACTCTCACACAAGTGCACGCACGCGCAAAAAACCTATTGCAAATTGCGCTATTGTGTTATCTTATAAATTACATGTCTGCGTAATAACAAAGACCCTATCTTCTTTCATACTGTTCAAATTAAACAATAATTTGATTGCATGAAGCTTACTCTTTAAATAAGCCACTTGGACAACTAAATGGTCGGCTAAGGTTTAATTGTTCAAGCATGTCAAGTGGCAATTAATCTTCAACTGATTTTTTTTGCTTTGTTTTATTTACAAATTACGTTATTGTGTAATCTTTTAAATTTCATGTCTGCTTAATAGCCAAGGCCCTATCTTCTTTCCTACTGTTCAAATTAAACAATAATTTGATTGTATGAGGTTTATTCTTTAAATAAGGCAGTTGTGCAATGGATGATCAGCCGAGTTTTAATATTGTTCTAGTAGACAATTACACCTCAGCTGAATTGTTTTTACTTGTCTTATTCTCTAATTACGCTATTGTGTAATCTTATAAATTACACGTCTATTAATACAGACCCTATCTTTTTTCATACTATTCAAATAAAACAACTGAAGGGGTCTAGTTTTTTGTGAACAAAAAACTGGAGATATCTCTCCCCCAGCAGCATAACGATAAAGGTTGATAGCTAATAACAATAACTTTATATAGATAAAGTTCTTGCTAATAGATGTGGTGTCAATAGCTTTTGTAATTAAAGTTATTAAATTGCTCTTGTGGACAGTAGAGACTATGTATTAAGCAGAATGTATTATTTCGTTCTGGAACCACGCCGATGCGCGAAACACAATGTGGCTTGTCAACACTCCCAGTAACAAAGAGACATTGACCCAGTGCTTGTCCGATGCTGGCCCACCATCTGCGACGCTGGCCGAGCATCAAACCAGCACTGGTTCAACGCCTCGTGTTTGCTGGGCTGCGTTCAATAGCAGATCTGGTCTGGTAGTGCTTACTGCTGGTGGCAATTACAAGGCGACACCGACCCAATGTCTGCTAAATGTTGGGCTAGTGTCGCCGGTCCTGGCCAGTATCCTTTCAGCCATAGTCAGTACTTCATGCTGGAGGTACCAGCACGATGCTTTGAACCAAACCTGGGTTAATGTTGGCCACAGACGCCGACATTCAGCGTGGTGCCAAACACGACACGGTAACCCAATACTGGGCTAATGTTAGCTCAGCGTCGTAGATGGTGGGCCAACATTAGCCCAGCATTGGGTCAACGTCTCGTGTTTGACCACCTGCCCGATAGAAAGCGCTGGATAGAAATGAATGGGACACACAGACTCATACAGAATGTGACAGAAACACTGAGCGGATAGAAGATGTCCCCATAGAAGATGTCCCCACCTGTACAGAGGGGAGACATAATAATTTGATTGTATGAAGCTTACTATTCATATAAGCCAGTTGGGCGATGAAATGATAGGCTGAGGTTTAATTGTTCAAGTGGCAAATAATCCTCAGCTGATTTTTTTTGCTTTGTTTCATTTACTAATTACGCTATTGTGTAATCTTCTCAATTACACGTCTGTGTAATTTTTGTATTGATAAAAATTAAATGATTGTTACAAAACATGTAATATAAATAAAAAAAAGCATACACATAATGAAATTAAAATAAGCATAATTATATTATGTTCATTAAAAAACACAGGTAGCACTGAGTCATTGTCGGTCCAGTGTAGGAAAACAAAGCACCATCACCTGCCCAGAGCATTTCGCGATGTTTGTTCACGGTGATCCTGACAAAACAGTGACTCGACAGTTTACAGTGATAGTGACACAATTAACGGACTGACACAATAGATCGAAGTGACACAATCGATTGATGGTGATCAGATTGGTAGACCTAGGCCTACAGATGGGCAACAGTCATTCAAGTTATACAGTTAAACATAATTTAGTATTTTATCAATAAGATTAGACATATTATTGTTCCTGTTGGAGCGCGTGTCAACCGGCAACCCAACAAACACGAGACATTGAACCAATGTTGTTTTAATGTTGAGCCACCGTCTTCGACGCCGGGCCGACATTAAAACAACATTGGTTTAATGTATCGTGTTTGCTGGGAATGCGCGTACAGGCGCCGATATGCCTAAGGCACTGACCATTTCCCTGATCAGTAAAGAGCCACCTGGTGAGTCAAAGCGACGCTACCATATTTTCCTGATAATGTGATTACGATATTGTGTAATCATTGATTACAGTGTGCTATAATTTGTACCAAACAGTACCACACTTCAATCAATTCGCGATTTTTAAATTCAATTGGCGGAATTTCGTGATTGGTCTTAATGGAAAGAGCATATATTTCTCTATATTACCAACTACATACAAATTCCATATGACCTTTTTCTTCTGTGTGACATAATTATGAAAGTAGGTCATCCCCGGTTAAAAAAACCTTTAAAAAGCCATTTTTTGCAGTTTTAATAGCTCTATGTAGAACGAAACCACCAGGTAATTTTTTGTATATCCCATAGGAATCAATACTTATCACTGGTTTTCCGTATTATCTGAGCAAAGGCAAATTATCATGTGAAACTCTCAAAATGCTGTGATTACAGCCAGCCATAATTTCGTGATTACGGGCAGCCATCAGTTTCTCCTATTGATAATGCAAGATTTTTTAAATAATGAGAAAAAAACAAATAATAATGGCTGTCAGTCGGCTATTCTGGATTTTATTACTGCAAAATCCCACACGTTAATCAGGTCATTGGCTGACATAGCTGACCATATTGGCCAAATTAAAAGAAGATATGATGGAATTTTTTCCTGAAATGCCCTAATGAACATTTCTTCCTAAGTGGCTGTAGTAATTAAAGAGTTGATGATATGGGGATCAAAATGTCACCAAAACAATTCCCCAGTGGTATTTGATGGCTATGTGGAGTATGAGGAAGCAGAAGTTAATAGTTTAGTAGCTATTTTGAAAACGAATCACTGCGGCGGCGGACCGTGTGGAATACAGTAAGCAGCCCGCCTTGGCGAGGGTTGTCGATAATTTTTTTTATTAAAAATGTATTTATCCATGGTTCCATATAAATGTCAATTAAAAAAATTGAAAACCAACACCTTTAAACAATAATTAGTTATTTCAGGTATATTAGGAAGAAAATCGTAAACATTTTCCCCATAAGTTAAGAATAAATAAGATGTCAAAAAAATTGTCCTTTCCGAGACTCAATCGTGATTTCGTTAACAAAGGGGCAATTTGGCATTACTAAATTCTTAGCGGGCTCTTTGTAATAATGTTTATTTAGTTTGATTGTCTAATGAAAACTCTTTATCAAAAACTATTTCTTAGTTGTTTTTGACATATAAAGGGTAGAAAATGAAAAATAAAAAAGGACTTTTTTTTATTAGCATTTTCTAACATTAAAATTAACATTATTTTTCCAATATCGACAGGTATAAATTTTAAATTTATCCAAATCAATCCGAAATGAAAATACCTTGACAGAGACTCCTTAAAAGTGAAAACAATTAACAAAAAGGTTTATTTGAGGACTCACTAGAATATTATAAATTTTATATAAAAAATTAAATTGAGCAACTTTTCCGCGATGTTCCATGTCATCGCCTAAAGAAAGCAGCTTAACTCTTACAAATAAACCAAGCGCAGCCTGCTGTGGGCGACTAGTCGCAGAGTAAATTTATCACTTTTTGTGGTGTCTTTTTATTTGTGCTTAAAAGATAGCTAACTGACTGATTTTGTAATATAATGGCTTTTAATATCAGTTGTTCATCAGATGTTTTTTTGTGGAAAAAACATGCCAGATATTACTTAGTGGGGAACCACACATGCTGGAAATTGTATGCAGCAGTGTAAGGGTTTACATTAATTAATAATGCACTCAGTGGGGTATTTCTTATCATAAAAAGTTATTATAATGTATTGAATCTGACATTTATTTTTTCACCTTGTTGCAACACAGTGGGGTACCCTGATTGTAAAACAACCCATATAGTGATATTTTTTGTCAAGGAGATTTACTAAGTCTGTTATGCCACAATTTTTAATATTTATTGGTGATTCAAGGCCATGGCAATAAAAAATATGACATTTTTATCCTTTCAAGAAAATGTATAACTCAAATTGTGAGTTTACAATTGTTTTATATTTTGATTAGAGTTCTAACCATGTTAACTGTTGTCCGTTTATATCTTTGCAGAAGTAGTAAAGAATTATTATTGACTCCAGTTATTATCAGCAGAAATGAAAAGGAGCGTGTTCTTATTGAGGGTTCTGTCAACTCCCTGAGAATTAGTATAGCTGTCAAACAGGTATGTAAGAATATAAACATAGATCCATGAAATGGAGCTATACTTCTGCATGTCATGTCTAATAAACCAGTTAACCCAAATATTGCTGGGAAGACTAGCAAGTTTCAGACTAAATAAAATGCCGATGAAATCCAATAAAACATTTTTGATAATCAATTTTGCAAAAATTTAGTTTTTATAATTTAGTAATATTTTTCATTCATTTGAACCTGGAAATTGCTGATGCAATTTCCACCTTAAATAAAAATGCCAAAACATTATAAAGGATTTGAATTTTGAAATGTGAACTGAACTGTTCACATTTTCAAAATACATCATTTTATTAAAGAGGTAAATGGTCAGACATATATGTTCTCACAATAAAACGGGTTTCAGCATAGATTCAAAAATAAAGGTGTGGAAATCTTATTGTAAATAAAACTATGGGTAGAGTTTGAGAGTGAAGTTGTTACTGACCTGTAGGTCCAGCTGCCTTTGTTTAATGGTTCCTGACCCCGCATTAAAAACCTCTAGCCTGATTTTTTCAATAATTTTTTTATTTGACACCTTAGATTTTCAGATATTTTATACAGTCACTAGCTTTCACTAAATGTAAAATGGATGCTTATGAATTCAGATGACAATTATGCTTTTTTAATGGAACTGAGATTTAAAAATTTTGTTTGGGTTGTGCTCATTGATCTTTTTCAAAATTCAACTAGAAATAATCAACTAGCCATACAAGCCATTGACTAATCACATTGAGTGTCTAGCAGGCCAGCAATTTTTAAAGAGTTGTCAAAGTGTCTTACCATCACGTGCAGAGTGCATTGAAAAAACATGACTAAAAAAATTTACATGTTTGTAATAAATTCTACTACAATCATCCAAATGGTAAATTTAAAGTGAGGCAGTTGATTTGTTGCTTTTCAAATATTTTTGTCACCGTTTTTATTCAAATTTTCAGGCTGATGAAATAGAAAAAATCTTGTGCCATAAATTTATGCGATTTATGATGATGAGAGCAGAAAATTTTATAGTCCTACGAAGGAAACCCGTCCAGGTGAGTAATTCCTACGTAACCCTGTCACCTTTATGCACCACCTGGTATATTTTTTTAACTCTTACAATGCTGAAATATTTTTGCATAAACCATGGAGGCCAAAGGGTTTTTTCAATTTTAAGTTATCATAAATGACTTAGTTAGCTCTTTCCACTTCATTTAAATACCTATATTATGGGTTATAAATATTTTACTCTTTCAGTGTGGGGATCGACTTTGACGTCTAGGATTCTGACGTCTAAAAATGGTCTCTGCACTGAAAGGGTCAAAGAGCTAAGTCAACCACTTGAAGTTGAGTCTCGCTTCCGTGACTAAGCACAGCTATAGTCAATTTGATTCCCAGTTATTGCAAAAGAAATGTGTGTTTAAACATCAAGATTTGCAAATCTTTGGTCTCAAAGTAAGAGTACCAGTAATTTTTACCCGCAAGTTTGACGTAATGTTACTAGCATTACTGTGGAAACATTGCTGTTGTGACCCATCTTTCCACTTGCAATTATTTATCGGACAATTCAAGATTGTTGGAATGTCCAAACTTATACCAAATCCAGGACTGCCGGAATGTGTCCTGACGCTCTTTGTAATATGATTGCTAATACTACCAAGCAGCTACTAATAGTGGTGAGACATAAAATATTTCAAATTTTTAAAAGGAATGCTAATTGAAGTTATTACTTATTGACAGCAAATATGAAAATATGTCATTGTGTTTATGTTTACAGGGATATGACATCAGTTTCCTTATCACAAACTTTCACACAGAGCAAATGTTCAAACACAAACTGGTCGACTTTATCATCCACTTCATGGAAGAAATAGACAAGGAAATCAACGAAATGAAATTGGCAGTAAACTCTCGAGCTAGAATATCAGCGGAAGAGTTTTTAAAGCGCTTCTAGCTAATATCTATTAAATAATGTAAGTATTTTTTGCAAAATATCATACACTCACAACAAATACATCAGAGAAGTAATTTTTTTTGCTGTCAGCCGAGATACTGCTGCTTTTATGCCTCTGCTCGTCTGCAGATGGTAGCATCATGTAGTCGGGTTGTGAGTCCGTCTGCTCGTCCGCGCAAATTAAGCTCTGCAGTAGCATAGCAGCTTTTTTATAAATGACAGAAATAGTTACTTCTCTCAAACATCACAGGTGGCTGACATACATCAACAGATGAAGTAAGTGTGGCTGTTAAACCGCCTTTTCTATTAATTAACAAACTTTCATTAGCTATTAATTGAAGCAGAAACTGACAGCAATCATTTATTTATGCTGCTTAGTTTGATGCATGACACAAAAAATAATAATGCGCAGTTATAGATTGATAATGTTTTTCAACCCAAACAGACAATACAATGCAAATCATAGAAGGTGTTGAACAATTAGAAGAAAAGGTATCAAATAATTTATTTCCTTCCAGCTGAAATGGCATTTCTGTGTGTTTCATTTCTAAGGGTATTATTTATTTGTATTTTTCTCCTAGTTAAAACCCCTCAAGCCCTCGTGTTGCATTCAAGCACCACGTGGCATATTTTGAATAAACATTGAAAAAGAACAGGCCCATTGAACTCCTGAATGATGATATCATAACAAAAAGGCTGATCGGTGCCGATCAGTTCCATTTATTAAAACTTCACCGGTTTTGTTTATCAAAACTTTATCAAGGTACCTTGATGAAGTGTTAATAAACTAAACCGGTCGGCACCATCTACTTCAGCCTTTTTGTTTTGATATTCTGCCGGTGAACATCGTTCAGGAGTTCAATGGGCCTATTCTTTTTCATTGTCTAACAGCAAGGCAACGCTATGTTCGCCTTCACAGCCCAGTATCGGAATTGTTTTATCTGAAGAATGAATGACAGAACAAGTACTTGTTAAACATGTCAAATCAGTTTAAAATCTGGATTTTGAAGGGTTTTAAAAACTTTATTTCAGTAGATCACAATGACCTTTATCAATGCACTTTAGTTATTTGAGTATGAGTAGTGACAATATCATTGGCTTTGTTTCTTTCCAGATATATATCTGTCCCGTTTTTTATATCTGATGTTGACTGGAGGTAAAATAAGAGGATGAACTAATCACGTGAAGCAGTTTATGTTCTGAACCGAGACAACACATGGCTGGAAAAATAACAACTCCACGGAATTGTAAACAAGAATCTTTCATCCACTGTGTTGTATTGGATGAGTTATCTGTCTTCCTCCCAACAGCTTTTAGTTTTAAGTTATGACAAGTAGATAACATAATTATATAATGATATATTTTCTACTTTAGAATGGTATAGATAATATTTGCTATTTAAATTAAATCTCATTCCATTTATGACGTGAAACTGCTCTGTAAGTACCCGGTACTGGTAGTATGAGTTAAGCCTGTTCACAGTGACACAACACTCCTCAGGTCGGGAAAATTACTCAGTTTAGCGAAGTTCACCACATGTGTCAGTTTGTGTTTTTTTTAGACACATTGAAATAAAAACTTTGTTGTGCTGATACGGCAGATTGAAAAGCTGAGACTGTGATCTAATCCTTATAGTGCAGAAACAGTATGTATATTATCAAAATAATCAAATAATAATTACTTGTACCAAGTAAGTCATAGATGATTAATGCTAATTCGGTGCTGAAGATGTACAGGTTTCACCATCTAAGGCTGGAACTTGTGCTAACCTTCTCAATAGTGATCACGGCTATAAGATATGCAAATGCTGTTCCTTTTTTTGTTCAATGAATAAGGTGTGAGCCTTCAGGCAAACACATTCTTCATTAAAAATGTGCTGAATTTTTCATTCCGGTCGTAAAATGAGCAATTTATATATTTTCTTACATGCCAACTAAAGAGGCTATCAAAACTGTCAGCAGAACTGTCACCAGGACTGTCATCAGTCATCATTGACAAAAACCCAGTGCTATGTCTGTGTACAATTTTGGACCAATTTTTCTATCTTGTAAAATGAGTGAGTTCGACCCAACTTTAACGAGTCCGCATGCCGAAGAACCATTAATTTTTGGTGACATTAATATAAACAAAAATAAATGGTTTTTCAATTTGAAAATTCGTTGAAGTTGTGTAGAACTCTCTTTGTCTTTCATTTCTACCAGTTAATTTACAATCCTATGTTCTCTGATGAAAATTTACCTATTTTTAATCAGTAAAGCCAGGGTGTTTCTAACCACAGAAGGTCACGCAAACTCGCCTAAGAAATGTGCACTGTACCCTGATATCAATATGTCTGGTAGTAATGTCTAGTAGTGAAAATCACAGCGCAAATCGTTAGAATAATTTTGCTATTTTTCATTAGTACATAACGTTTCTTCAGCTAAAATTGTTAGACTCAAATTAAGCAGATGACATTTTTCTACCCAATCGGTTCTGTGGATGGAGGTAGCTAGACACAACATCAAGTGTGTATAGAAATTTTATCTATTTAAAGCCGAGTTGATATCTCTACCGCAAAATCTCCTTCAGCATGGTTACCCATTTCATCTAAAGTCGATTGCCGCACTGAAAGAGTAAATAATTATAAGTGGCCATATACCCATAAAATGTGTATTCAAATGAAGCGGAAAGAGCTAACGAAGACATTTATGATGATTTCATATTTGTAAGAAAATATTCCAGCGCTTTAAGGATTAGCTGTTTACCCTTTAGCGACACATCTTTAAATGAAACCATTTTGAAGAAAAATGCTACCATTATAATGGTTAAACGTATCAGTGAAGGACTGAAATGGAAAATCTCATGAAATCATGTCGCAAGCAATGCTGTCTATCATATGTTATAATTATAGAAGAGTGAAGCTCAAATAATTTCTGTTAACTAATGGTACCAGTGATGATACCTTTTGTATTATATGGCTGGCAGTGATGATTGTATTATACTAATATTTCACGAGAGCCAATGATGGACAGTCTATAGTAAACCTAGACATGCGTAGAGGTTGTGTTTATAGCATCATTATGTTGAAGTCTTGTTATTGGACTGTAAAATTATCAGGTTTCAATTGTTCATTAATAACTGCTTGTTTTGAGCGATGTGCAATCATAAAAATTTTCATTGAATGAAAAAGAACATTATTGTTACTTGAATGTAGTAGCGATAGAAAAGTTCACATAAGAAACAATTTCCAACTAATAAAAATGTATAAGAAATACCGTATGGTATTTGACTATCAGATTATTTGGTAAATTATGCGAATATAACGGAATGAAACAGAAGGCGCGGTAATGTTAGATACAGTTTTCTTGAATAGCAATGTGGTTCCTATTACCACTTTATTCCGATAATAATTGCATCATTTGTATATATACTTGAGACTATAATTGAAACTAGAATAAGTCGTAATAGATTCCTTTTTCTGAGTTCATCCTATATTGAGCCGTCATAATGTAAATCAAGCTACCACACTGACTAGGATCACTTTATAAAGCTAATATTACATAAGCCCATTGTAATAGCTTAATCACCTCTACACTAAATATACAGTTTGATAAGTTTGATAAGTATATTATATCTTCAATTGCTTTTTTGGGAAGAGCATTCGTTTTATATTATACTTTTTTAAACTGCTCGTCTATTATCTCCACTGTAAAATATTATGTAATATCTGAATAAAATTATGTACATAGTACTTACATTTCTTAGGATTTTGTCACCGATCTACCGGTAAATAGAGGAAGACATGGCGCAGTGGCTAGAGCGCGAAGCGTTGTCAAGGTCGCTGCCTGCCGTACGGTTTCGGATCCCACTTGGTGCAGGATTTTAAGAGAAATATCATGTTTTTCCACTCGCAATATTGGGACGTTGTTTCGATGTTGTGTCCCTGGGCAAGGCTCTAAACCCTCCAAATGCTTCACTTGACTCAGGTGAAAATGAGTAGGGGCCTACCTGGTAGGACAGATATTGCAATGTGTATGATAAGTTCAATGTGCCGATATGGCTGCAGGACTGTATGCTTGCCGTGTAGTTAAGATGGTGCACGACTAACCAGGTCCAGTGAACTAAGGGGGTAAAATGTAAAAATCGGATGAAATACTTTATATCAGACTATAAACCTGCACCTTTACCTTTAAATGCGGGTGAATATTCGATATTGAAATTACTTTTTCTGGTGTATCTCCAAAGCGTCAAAGGGTGACGCAGATGCGTTTAATGGCGATGGGAATGCTCTAAAGAGCGATAAGCAAACCCAACCAAAACATAAACTCCTTTGGTGGAGGTAATAACCATAACGTGTTACATTATGTGCGTTCTTCCAGTAGTCAATAACGTTACCATAGCTACTCTAATGCTATGAACGCTAGCCAATCGTCCTGGAACATGTCTACCCATCACCAGCGTTTCCAATAATATTTTTACATGCGTTACGCATGAGCTGACCCTGATCAAGGTATGACGGAGCCTATGAGATAACATGGTGTGCGGTGACTGATAGGCCTTTTTGGCAATAGAACATTGACTTCCATTTGGCCTACGTGCACGTCATGCGATCCAAAATCATTTAATTGATGTTTATTATAGCACCTAGGTAGACAAACATTTAAGGGGAATTTGACAGGGTTCCCAGTCACCCTTGAAAACCTGAAAAATGAGTCATGGAAAAGTTGGAAAATTTGAGAAAAATGCTTGAAGTCGGGGAATTTGATCATATTCACTCGTGGTTTTGACATCAGTCTGTTGCTTTTTTCATAACCAAATTACATATTCACTGAGTGATAATGATTAACCATTAGTTTTTTTGGTTTGGAAATCCCTCCTATTCTGTCTCTCGTTTGATGGCTGTGGTGATTTTAACCTATGGGGCCTACCCTAAGGAGTCAAAATCTTCACTGCATTCTGTAATTTCAAAAAATCACCGGGGAAAAATCTGGAAATTTTGTTTCCATGAAATGCTGGGAGCCCTGTTTGATTGCAGAGCTATTATATGTTTATGTCGCACCTCTTACACCCAGCCATTTACACTCAGTTTGTGTCACCTTGTGATGTCAATTGCTACCGTAATTCCTAACTCAAGGTGACTCAAAATCGCCTGATTTTTTGTAAAGTACCCAAGTATCTGAGTATAGGCCAAATAACTGAATTAAAGTTCAGAACTTTATTATCGTGACGGATCATATCATGTCTTAGCTCTTACAGCACGGGGATTGACTTTAGTCGACAGAATCTGACATCTGTAGACGTCATATTCTGTCGACTAAAGTCGATCCCCGTGCCGTAAGTGTAAAAATATTTCTAATAACCGTAGACCCATAACATAGGTATTCAAATGAATCAGAAAGAGCTAACGAAGACATTTATGATGATTTTAAATTGAAAAAAACCCATTGGGTTGCGATGTTTTTTACGAATTAATTCCGCGCTTTAAGGGTTAAAGCGCTAACCACGAACATAGTCGATTTTAATCCGTTCTATTATTCGATCAAATCTGTTATTGGGAACGAAATGTGTGTTTAAACATCAAGCATCGCAAATGTTTGGTCTCAAATTAAGCAAATATGGGTAATTTTTACCAAAAAAAAGTTGATATACCAAAATTATTGTTTTCATTTATTTATCGCTGGTATTGCTAACGCGACAGCGAGATAAAACTTCAGGTGGGTGAAATATTAAATTATTTAACCGAGCGCTTTAAGGGTTAATGGGTTTTATCAAATACACGTATGTCGCCAGCAGAGCTTAAAGCGCTAAGCACGAACATAGTCGATTTTAATCCGTTTTATTATTCGATCAAATCTGTTATTGGGAATTAAATGTGTGTTTAAACATCAAGAATCGCAAATGTTTTGGTCTCAAATTAAACAAATATGGGTAATTTTTACCCACTTGAAGTTGATATACCCAAATTATTATTTTCATTATTTTATCGCTGAAATTGCTAACGCGGCAGCGAGATACCGGTAGGCCCACAACTTCAGGTGGGTGAAAAATCAAATTATTTAATAGAGCGCTTTAAGGGTTAATGGATGTTATTAAATATATGCCATATATGTCACCAGCAGAACTTAAAGCGCTTCAAGGGTTAATGGATGTAATTAAATATATGTCACCAGCAGAACTGAAAGGGTATATCCATTATATTGTACAGACGGTGAGGGTTTGTGCGTGGCGGATTGCTGGGTCTAACCCTTGTGCTGCTAGTTTTCAATCAATTTTTATACCACATATAATTCCACTAAAATTGATCAATTGTTTGTGGTAGACGCTCAGTTAATCAAATAAGGTAAATCTTGTAATATTAGCGAGGTTTGAATTTTCGCCAGGAAGACAAATGCGCAAATTTAAGATTGTCGAGCGAAAATTCTTTTTTATGAGAGGGCTACCTATCATAGAAAATGATTGATGCTTTAGTGAACTTTAACTATAGCTTCTACGGAGACTCAACAACAATAAATTTAGATAGTGCTTGAGCGTGAATAAAAATATCAAAGTGTATTATGCTAAGAATCTGTACACGCCTTCTATTTATGACGAAGATAGTGATTCTATAGTTTTGTTAATTAACTCCTTTACCAGCCCAACTAACACGCTGACATAACGTTGGTCTGATAGCTTCGACGCGGGGGACCTGTTGCACTAGTTAAAGCTGTCGGCTTGGTAAGTCGAAGATCGCGGGTTCGAACCCCACTCCGGCCTTCAAGTTTCAAAGAAAGAAAATGTTTCTTCTCCACTCACTCGTAAAGATTCAATATTGTTGGGAGCCTCCGTGTGTTAGTTTGCTCGGCCTCAGACCACCAGGGCTCGAATTTCAAATCCTGTTTCTGGAGGGTATTGTCATCTCATTAATCTCACCATCCTCAGGAGGTTCTCTTGGTCCAGTTTAGCTTATATGTGCACAAAGGTGGCCTAAACCCCATCCATTACATTTTTATCTCCGACGCTGATCCAACAATGAACATAAACCAACATTTGCGCACCGGCCAGTGTGAGTTGAGAAGGTCGGCACCTGTTTTATTACTTAGGCACTGTGTGCATGGTTCCCACACGTCCTGGAAAACCTGGAAAATTAGGGCTGTCCTGGAATTTCCTGGAAAAACGCAATTTTTCAGATTGTCCCGGAACAGTAGAATTCTGATTAAAATGTCCTGGAAGTCTTGGAATTCCTTCGGTCCATGGAATTTGGTTTTCTGTGGCAGTCTTCCAGTGACAAGTTTACTTTTTATTCTTCTTGTTTTATGTATCATACAGGTCCTTGAAAAACTGGAATTCTGAAAAGGGTCGTGAATAAAAAAAATAATAAGTTTTAAGAAATCTTTTATGAAACAGATGGCGCATCATAAATCACCATTTCAGTACATATTTTTGTCTCAGGAGACCACCATTCAATTACCAAGAGGGGGGGGGGGGGGTTTAGTTGTTTTGCAATAAATATTTTCAGACCAGACGTGATACAGTGTATAAATAATGGTCTGAAGGACATATCGCTCGGCATAATTAGGCGATCCTTTCAATTCGTGAAGACTCGCTTCCATCAATACTAAAGCTAGTTTGCGAACAAACTTTATGGACAGCGGTTTTTTTTTTAAGTGAAATAAATATTTTGCTTCATATGCAGAGTGTGAAAAAAATAAAGTTCTGCATGATAGGAAGTGAAATAAATAATTTGTTCAATTCAAAAACTGCGGCCTCCCTCCCCCCCCCCCCCCCCTAGTAATTGAATGGTGGTTTCCTTACTAGCTAGTATATTTGACTGAAAAATAATCGCATACATTTAGTCCTTAAAAAGTCCTTGAAAAGTCATTGAAATCACTTGTCAAATTCTTGTGAGAACCCTGACTGTGTGTATAGTAATTCTGTAAAACGCAGTGACGTCACCGAAAACCGTTTTGAATGGAAACTCGGTGAAAAAAAAGTTATATAAACCCCCCTCCCCCATACATCATTGTATTACATAGCTCGGTGACAACAAAGGGAGTCAAGGCCGTTGAGTTTCACAGAATAGGCGTTAAGTAAGAGGGTGTGGTGACAGTGGACAGCGCTTAGTTGTATTAACGATGGACGAGGGGAGTCGTAGATTTCACGGATGAGTAAGCGCCATTAAAAGTTGACATTTCGCAGCTCACTGACTATCTGTTGGACCTCGTTACGACAGAAAAAAATACTTGTATAGGGCCCACACGTGAAAATTACCAGATGTACAGTAATTCAATTTGGGAGATATATATTTTGACACATAGAGATATTTCTTGTAATTTCTCAAGTTATAAAATGGTTCAAATGAATGGAAAATAGAAAAAAAAACAATTGTGATCTAGCAGCACAAGGCCGGGTTAATGAATTATATTCTATATAAAGTAGGCTTAATGTAATGTATTGTAATGTAATATAACATTAACATTGAGGTGTTAAATGTGAATGGAAATTGTCCTAAATATATCCTCGTGGACGAGTTACCTGCAAACTCCCTCGACACACAACCCCCTTAACCCTCGAGATAAAAGATAATTTTTATCCCGATATATAGGCCTACGGTAACCACAACGGGTGTGAAGAGTTATGCCGGAAGTAGAGGATAGTTGTGTACAGTATAGCGATAGTTATGTTCAGCGCTCTATTAGAATTGATGAGTCGTGGAAATTGATATTTTTCTCATTCGAACCAAATCAGCATTGAAAAGTGCATCAAATGGCCACATCTTATATGGCTACCTTTATGCAAACTTGGGTTATGTAACTGTGGCCGCGGTAGTCAAACACTCGCGCCCCGTTTTGGCGGTCGACGTAGAAATAATTTCTGGATCAGTGAAACCCAAGCCTCTGAGTGAAACCTAACTATTTATGTCTAATAATGTAGCTATTAACATGCCTGTAATATAGTTATTGAGGTGATACTGTTGACAGGCTGAAAATCCTTCAGATAAATAGTGTTCTTATTAAAAAATGATACCTAATGGCCCATGATGTTCAATGATGGCTGAAAAAATGGCCGATTTATTGAGATTTTACGTCGTTAATTGGGCACGATAACTTTAAAAGATTGTTATGTATCCTGCCCAAAACCAATTCTCGGACATTAAAGGTGCTGGCCCAGGCTAAAATCACAAAAAAAAAAATATTTTGGCTTCTTAATATGACCATATGATGTAAACATGTCCATAGACTAGAACTGCAAAATTCTGCTGCGCATTCACCAGTTAGGCTAGATATAGAGACGATTTCATATTTTTGACATGGTTGTCAAAAATTAGAAATCAGGAATTTCATCTCTAACATATCTAGCCTAATGGGTGAATGCGCAGCACAAAAATTAAAAACTTTTGCAGTTCTCGTCTATGGACATGTTTACATCATATGGTCATATTAAGAAGCCAAAATAAAATCACCGATTTTTTTATGAATTTAGCCTGGGCCAGTCCCTTTAATAATGGCGGCGGCGGCGGGCTATTGTCGAGTGTGCTCATATTTTGATTAAAATTTGCTCCCTGTGACCGGAGGCATTATCAAGATTATGGCAAATAGTTATAAAGACTCCTTGCGGCCAAGCTATGCAATAGTCTACTATAGACATCACCGCAGCATCCTTGTTTCAGCAAACTGGAATCGGATTATACAACGGCAAAAATTGTCTATTATTATTTGTTAATTTAGTCGTTTATGCGTTGATTGGCAGTCAGGTAAACAAATCATCTCTTTGTCATAGAGTTACACCATATATTAAAGTGTCCCCTTGGGATGAGACATTTTCAATGTTGTCAATTTTGAAAATTCAATTTATATAAAGCTATATAGCCTACTGATCTTAACTGAAAATACGAAAAAGTCAAAAAAAAAATTAAGAGCACCGAAAAAGAGTGGAATGGTTGTATTTCCAGGTCGTATATTGCTATGTAAACAAAAGAAGTCAGCAATATTTAGCACTTTACATCACATATTCCCACGTATCAGACGGTAAGATCAGAGCATTCGCCGCTAATTGGTGTTTTATAGTCAGGACACGGGAGGACACACCTGCGTCACTGATTGTCTACCCAACGCTGGGCCGGTGCCATCAGCATGTGGCCCAATGCTGTGAAAAAATTCAATCGTCTTTCAGTATACAAATAGTTTGTTTGGGTTACTTCTGGTTTCATAGAAATGTTGATTAAAAATATTTGTAAAAATATGAAAATTCTGAAAAAAATAAAAACATGATCCGTGGGATACACTACTTCAGTACGGAATTAAAAACGAAAATTGATGTCATCCCAAGGGGCTGCTTTAACCATATGAGGCTAATTTATGGTTATACTTGATGACATCACATTAGATTGCGCAAAATTTTGTATAGTGCACTGTGACAAATGCTCACAGACCTATCTGTTTTCATGTGTTTTGATATATTATATTGCTCATGAAGATGGAGTTAATTCACACTGAACACGCCTCTACTCTCTTCATATATAAACAGCTCATATGTATGTTTTCTGACATAAATGCGGGTATATCGATGTGGCGGACGGTCTTTCTGTGAGAATACATTCAGCTGCTGCAAAAAAAACACGATGCTGGTCCAACATATCTCAACATTATGCAAACGTTAGTTAAGAGTGACTTGTTTGCTGGTGGGCCCTACTTGGGATTATATACATCAAGAATCCAAAAATGCATAGATGTTAGTTCACAAATGCCCTAAGTGTAGGCCTTTCAAATTGATTGGCACCAATTTATTACTTTATTTATCATTGAAAATTCTTTGCTCATTCGTCATTGAAAATGGTTGAATAGTGTAAACAATATGCATCATTGCAATGTATTGTAAAATATACTGGGTACAACCGTAGAACACAAATAGCCACTGTTGATCTATATATACCAACACAACTATCACTTCGGTGGTCCTACGCTTTGGGTTTTGTACATTTACTTTAAAACTGCGTTTAAATGTGTAGAAAAAATGTCTGTAGTCCTAAATTATGTCATTTTACATTATAATATATCGATAAGTATAAGTTCGATTGTTTCGTTTATATAAAATCGTAATCTCAAAGTTCGTTTCACTGATCCATGAGTGCATTTTATGTCGACCACCAAAACGGGGCGCAAGTGTTTGACGATCTCGGCCACAATTACATGACCTAAGTTTGCTTGATGCACCAATTGATCTGTAGAGACTGATTAGGGTTGAATGAGAAACTGATCAGTTTTCCACGACTTACGAATTCGACTCGAGCGCTAAACACAACTATTGCTATACTGTAAACAACTATCCAACACTTCCGTATAGCCTACCTCTTCACACCCGTTGAACCAAATATTTATACTACCGAATATACCGAAACGGAATAAACTCTTATATAGCCTTAAATGTACAAAAAACCCATGTATACCCTTGATGTAAAACCCTAAATATATCATTCAGTACACTTATGAGTACCTTTACTTAACTTACAAACCCGTAAATTGCTTTACATACATACCCTTAAAACCCTCACATATCACCAAGTACCCTTAAAACATATTCAAGTACCCTTAAATACTCTTACATACCCTTAAATCTCATTAATTACCTTAAGTGCCATTAAGTACCCTTTAAACCCATCAAATACCGTTAAATACCATTAAACACCATTAAATAACCTTAAACCCCTAAATTATAAGTAGGCCTGCCCTTAAATTACCGGAAGTAGGCCTATACTTGCAAACCCTTTAAAGAGAAAGGTGCATGTTTATATAGTCTGATAATAAGTCGGAAGTCATATCATCCGACATTACATTTCACCCCCTGGTCACTGGACCTGTTTATTCGTATGCCATTTCAACTCCACGGAGAGCATACAGTCACGCAGCCATTTCGGCGCATTGAACTTATCGTAGGCCTACACATCGCCATCTCTGTCATACCAGGTACTCATTTTCACCAAGAGTCAAGTGAAACACCATTGCGCAATGTCCCCCTCTAACACGTAGCTTTCTATAACATTTTCTCGTACGTAATATTAAATACCCTTACGTAAACTTAGCTACCCATAACTAAACTTAACTACCCCTAAATTACTCTTAACTTCACTTAGCTACTGGTAACTACCGTAATAAATATACTTAGCCTCTGGGTCGAGGGGGTAATGCAGATACCCATAGACAACGTAGGCTCCCAAGCCAAGCAAACAAGTGACGTTAAACAAATGTTGGTGTAATACTGCCTCATCGTCTGCGACGCTGGCCCAACATTTGTTCACCGTCCGGTGATCGGGCAGACACCGAAATCCGGCCTTGACGAGTAAAAAAAATGTCCTCATTTTATTGAATACCCAAGTATACAAACACGGTATGCTATAAGGTTTTTTTCTGATGTTTATTTTTTATTAACCTTTGAACTCGAGACAATCTAGCTTCTGCCTCAACCAATCTGGCACTAAACGTTTTGATGTCGCAATTAACGTAATTATAATGATATTTTAATTGGTAATTGGAAGCTTATTTCCGTGTATTATTGATTCGCTTAAAGGGTTCCTGATATTTAGGCTATAAATATGTATAATTATACTTTAATGGCAAACGTAACAAGTAAACCCTCGTTATGATAAACATATATCGCTACCCTGAATTTGTGGGGTCGGTTTCCAACTTTTGAAAGAAACATCATTTTAAAAAGTAAGCTAATGCTAGCATATATTTATTAGTTTAGGGGCCTATATAGACACTTTGTACCTTCAAATTAAGCGACAATATTGTATTGATTCGAAACGGTAGTAATAAGCCAATTTTTTTATATTTCTCATTATAAATTCATGTCATGTATATTTTTGTGTGTCTTTACCAGACTAAACATCTTGCATATATGGTATATACATGTACATATATTTCTATGACAAATAAGTCTGTGATGACTTTCATTTATGTCAATAAAATATCTCTCTGTTTGTTGTACTCCGCACTCACCTTCAAATGTGATAGCATGTATATTAATCTACATTTAATGCGAGCACAATATCGATTGACATAGAACATAATATATATGCACATAATTATCCATGTATATATTATAATAAAATGTAATTATACATGTAATCATATAGGACTAATTTTCCGTTTGATATGCGGGTTTTAATTTGTACGAGATGAAAAATATATATTATTTCATATATATCCTCTTATGATTAATATACAATGCAAAGCCTAATAAAACAAATATTTCATTGACAAACTGGTGTTTAATTTGGTTGACTTCTATCATGACGTAATATTTAGGCTAAACATGGAAAGACAATAGTTTATTTAATTGTATTGATATTCTAGGCCTCGGTCCGAATAATCTGCGACGAGGCAAAGCGTAGCTTGGATCTGAATTAGTACTTCGGTTAATTAGATCTATGATGGAGATTATTGCAACTTAAACAGTGAGTCTTTCCACTAATTATGCCATAGTGTAATTACGTTGGTTGGCATATTTGAAGTGCTCATGTATATCTCTGGATCTGTCTCTACATCTATGCCTCAGATCTAAATAAAATAATAGAAACCTATGCCAATCTCGACATTTTTACATACTGGTTCTCAAGTGACACAACAGTATTTTTTTTACAATATTGTCAAACCATTTTGCAAAAACATAATCCTATGTTTGTTATGTTTTTCTGATAAAAAGATATTAAAATATTAAAGCACCATTTCCCGTAAACGTTCAAATATCTTTCTTCTGGAATGGTTTAAAATAACATTATTACACAGAATCAGTCAGTGTCAAATAAGTTTTGTTAAGAAACTCTAGATAACTTGTTTTTTCTCCACAGGTTTTGAACAATTCCTTATTGTCACCCGCACCTGTTCCAAAAATCAAAAAGAGTTACGGTCTATGAATCAATATGTATACTACACGTGCATGCTGCCACCCAAAATAGCTACATAAACATGTAAGAGTGTAGGCCTACGACGTGCCTAAAAACCAACGCAAGTGCAAAACCTGTATAGACCCAGCGCACGCGACATATATTGCAGTCGCTCCAACAATTTTGGAAACCGGTCATTCTCAATGTTAGCCACATCTCATAATTACTCGACCCTTATAACGCTGAATTAGTTTTGTATAATGCAGGTTCCACGATAATGTGCACCATAACGTTAGCATTATTATGATTTCAAATTACATTTTTTCTTTTGTATAGGAAAGAGAAAATAGGTGTGTTAAAAGTTTACCATGCTGCTATATAGTACACAAAATTTACGTGATAAAGAAAAATCGTGCAAGCTTGAGATTAATAAAACGTAGAGAGAAACCTGTCAAATCAGGAGTATAAAATTTGCCGTGGCGACATGTCATATATCGTCTCTGAGATAAAGGATCCTATCTGACACTCGTCAGAGTGGCAGATAGGATCCTTTAGCTCCGAGGCGACGATATATTTGTACATCATTTTCGTCAACATTCTTTAATTAATTTCGCCAGCAGTAGGGCCATGCTGTATCATAAAAAAATATATCAAATTATGAGTATTGAAAGTCTATTGAAATCCAAAACATTTTTGACAAACATAGAGATGTTTAAAATTGACACTTAAAGCGCGAAACACACCAACGCGATTACCCGCGCGACGTCCCGCGCGACGTCCCACGCGACGATTGTGACAATGTTGTTTGAATAATTGTGGGCCAGCGTCGCAGTCCCTGGCCCACAATTCAAACAACATTGTCACAAGCGGGAAATCGCGTTGGGTGTGTTTCGGGCTTAACGTGATTTTGTACATCAAAGATATATCCATCACGTTAGCAAAATGAAAAGTCTTCGTACGTCAAAGCTATGAACACCATTACCTGATTACCCGGTACCTTTAACTTGAGCAATTGAGCGAGTAATAGGTAATTGTCTACTAAATATATAACACAAAAAGTGAAAATATTAAATGTCTACGTATTGTGGCCTCGATTTGTCAGTCATGAGTTTTGCTGTCCAATTGCATAGCAAAATTGCACTGTTACTTTACGCAATGTACAGCAAGAGATATGCCTATATATACTAGCCCACAAGACATAGTTTTGTGATACATGTGTGGTCATTATTCGCAGGTGTTACTTCAGAAATACATGTAGGCCTATACCGCTATAAGGTGGGCATGTTTGTAAGATGTACAATTTGTCAAAATGTACGTCATCATCTTTGTGATGCTTCAGTAGTAACGATAGCATTTATGGTTTGTGACAATTCGACAATTCAAGCCTGTTGAGTGCCATGCAGTTTGTACTTTTAAACTGGTCATTTCCATAGAAATTACATTTATGATTACCAAAAAATGATGCTTACATAACAGGAATATTGGAGCCATGCGTAAAACAGGCGATTTTCACGTGCATGCACGTGTAAGCGCGGGGATACGGTAGGCTAAATTTTCCCATGGGGAAAATGATATGAAATTATTCTCATAGGGGGGTGGGTGTATTATCTTGCAGATTGGCTTCTCACGCACGTGATTTTTTGTGACTTTATCTTTGAGTCTTGTTACAATGTTGGTATTATTTTCCTGAAAAATGACAATAACTAATCTATGGTTATTTGTTTTTTTTTATTAATCATAAAATTACATTATGTCTAAGTTAACTTAGCATGCATATTTCACCGAACTAATCCTGTTGTATATAGCCATGTACATATGCTCATTTTAATGACGCATAAGTCTGCATAGAC
Organism: Flabesymbios commensalis; assembly: GCA_964017125.1. Taxonomy (NCBI): domain Eukaryota; kingdom Metazoa; phylum Annelida; class Polychaeta; order Terebellida; family Flabelligeridae; genus Flabesymbios; species Flabesymbios commensalis. The sequence continues at coordinate 16,393,268 of OZ024911.1, forward strand.
TTACCGTCGTCAATAAATATCTATCCATCTATCTCATTATAACTCATTTGTTTATATTCCCCGGCATCTGCGTAGGGCCTACCCTACATGGGGTAGGTATACCAGGAACCGCATGATATCTTCGAGGTGTCGTCCTTCACGCAGACGTCTATGTTGTTTCAATACAATATAGTGACACGTAAGTTTTTGTTTTGCATAACGTTTATTTTTATTTCTTGTTCTATAGAGCGGGGTTGACCTGAGCGACATCTATGTGTGGAGAATGATATTATATATGCCTAGCTGTAACTCTATTACTGTTATTGTTATCAATCGAGTTCCCCCTCCCCCCAATCCGAGAGGGGTGGTTTATGGAGAATAAAATGATTTGTCCTTTAGGCCTATACCACCAGCAGATCAAGATGCAGATTTACTGTTAAATATAATTATTTAACTTAAATTGCCTAGCGACATGTAGATCGATTATCACAGACCAATAAAAGCAATATTTATGAACATTGATGTTGTTATAATTTAATTGCAATGGTAACCTAGATGCTTAACTAATTGATATGCAAGTGTAATTGATATGCAAATGTGCATGACAAAACCTAGCACTATAAAATTTAATAAAAAAAACACAGAACTTCTTAAAATGGTTTCCATGCTTACCATGACAATTGCCTAGCAAACACAAAACATGCTTAAAAGGTCATGGTTTCCATGCTCCTAGGTGCTATTTATTATCAGTGGCCTGTATTTAATCACACGTTATTATTTTTTTTCTTTAAAATATTGTATAGTTTAAAATTAGTCTTTCTAAAATGTTGCCTTCTACAAACCCATTAACTTCGTCTCAAAATATCCTTACACCTCAAATGGTCTAACTTCTGAAATACCTACCCAAATTTTTTTGGGGAATAGTCGCCGCATGCCAGAAAATACTGTGTGTAAAATTGCATGACAATTGGTTGAGAATTGACTTAGAATATTCAGCAAAATTCATTCACTCTGATTAATGTGAATCTGACTACAGATAAATTCGCTTTAACTGTCAATTCTCAATCAACCAGCAAGCAGCAAACACAAAAACATTCTAGTGATATTTAGAAAATGTTAGACTAAATGTTTTTTAAATATTTGAACGTCGGGTCAACAGAATGTTACAAAGAATAACTAAAATTATTATTTAAAAACGTTTTAAAAACATTTAAAAATCTTTACATTTATGTTAAAAAAATGCATTTAAAAAAATGTTATTGAAACGTTTCAAAAACGTTTTTGATGAATGATTTGCATAATATTTCTATTTAATGTTTTATAATATTCTGTTGACCCGACGTTTTAATGTTGTAAACATTTTCATGTGCCTTTTTTAAACATGTTAGAAAATGTTTTGTGTTTGCTAGGCAATTGTCATGAAATTTTACAAGCACTATTTTCTAGTAATTTGGCGATACCCTTAAAATTTAATAAAAAAAATTTGTAATGTTATAGTTTAAAAGTTAGTCAATAAATTAAAATGTCGCCCTTCACAAACCCATTAATTTCTTCTCAGAATTTCACTACATGTCAAATGGTCTGACTTCTGAAAAAAATTCGCTTCAGGGTAGTCGCCACATAAATGGAAAATAATGTGTGTAAAATTTCATGAAAAGTGGTTCAGAATTGACTGGGAATCCACGAAATTCATTCACCCTTTTTAATGAATTATATAACTCCGTAGGGGTATTTCTAGCCCAACTAATACAAAATATTAATTTGCACGTATCAGTACATTGTGTTTTTAATTTATTTATGTTTTAACCAATAACATTTTATAATGCATTTGTATGTTTTAAATGTGTGCATTGTATGTTCCATTTATGTATAGGCCTACATAAGCCTACTGTCTTCATCCTTGAAGGTTGAATAAATAAAATAAGTTAGGCCTAGCCAGTTTATGTCGATGTATCGCGACAAGTAAGCCCACTATGCAACATCATTGACAAAGTAGAATGATCACGACTGTCAGCATGACATTGGATCGAATGTTCGATAAATTATATTAGCCGATTGGGCCCTTATGATCTTTCCCGCTCTTATATCAACAATACTAATTTTGCACTCACTGACTGCCCATAACGCGGCGGTGTTGTAACAGGGCTGTTGATTGGATTAGAGTTGATACAGACAGGTTGATACAGCATACTGTCAGCCAGTGTGTTGCGGTCAGAAAGCGGGTGCAGCGAGAGGTGACAACACGGCATTTAACAAACTCTCACAAACCCAGCCTAAACACCCTGATTACCATGGCAGAGACGGGACAAACAAGCCCCCTGAAGGGCTTTATTGCCGGTGGTGTAGGAGGTGTATGTGTGGTTCTTTCTGGACATCCACTGGACACAATCAAGGTTTGAAGAGCTAAAAAAACGAGCAAAAAATATTCCAAAAATGGAATCCAAGTTTATGATCAGCGACACAGTTAGATCAGGCTGATCCACTCTGCTTCGCGACGGGTATATATATAGCGCAAGAGTCCCCAGCTTGGACTAGGACACAGTCGAATTGATACTGACCAGCTGACTGTTGTTGTCAATGTTGATCATGATGTTGTCACTGTCAGTGTCAGTCATGACAGTGTCACTCACTCAGTCACTGTCAGTGTTGATGAAGCTGCACTTCAATCTCTTCATGCAGTTGCATGTCTGTAAATTCAATCCATGATTCCATCCCCTAGGCTAGCCGGTATCCCTAAACACGGTAATAAAGAATCTCCGGAATCCACTGGAATACACAATGTCAATGATGGAAGCTCGTCATTCAGTAAAAGAGAATGTTATTCCGGTGTATTCCAGTGTATTTTGGTAAGTGTATTATGATGATTAGGCCTAAAAAAAAATATTGTTTGTTTCCGATTTCCGACCGACCCTGTCAAAACATGTGCGACCCAAATTTATTTTATGGATTTCCAAAAAAAAAAAAAAAAATTTTTTTTTTTTTTTTTTTTTTTTTTTAGGAAATCCATAAGTTAAGGGATAACTTACTGGCTGTAGTCAAAGTAGCTTAAAAAACGTTACGAAAAGGAGAGGGGGGGTCAAAATGCGTCCAAAAAATCATTATGTAATGTACAGATAAGACAAGTGAATTTGGCGCCAAATAAAATTAAAAAAAATTCTTACCTACCGATTGGTTGAAGTGACAAAAAATAAAATAAAAAATAAAATAAATTCCCTACCTACCCACTGGTTAAAATGACAACAAATCGGAAACAAACATATATTTTTTTTTGGCCTTAGGGTGACCCTCCCTTAGCCTAGACTAGCATAGAGTAGACAGCCTATGTCTATGAATTTTTTTTCGTAAATCTGTAGCGCATGCTTTTCGTCGATTTCACCGTCAATTCGGCACTGATTTGCATAAAATTGTGTACAGGCCATCTCCAAGTCATGTCCTAACATTGGTAAAAGATTTGTAAAATTATAAAGGTCTACAATATTTTAAAAGTTAAACCATTTAAATTGAAATTATGACGACCCTATTATTTCTGGAATTTTATTACAAGCTTTTTATGATTTACCAAAATAATTGTGTCTTAGATTTTATTTATCTGTTCATTTGGCATCTATCTTTAAAATTTTGTGTTAACGTATTGTAGGCCCCTATACCGGTAATTCAAAAGACTATTTGACATGCAGTAAATTTCTAATTATGTTCTACATATTACATACGGTACCGCATTACCGGTACTTGTAAATTGTACATGTTGACATATTAGAAATTTACTACATGTCATGTCTCGTGTTAATTTTTTAGAAACCTCTCATTACAAATCATGCTAATATACCAGATTTTACCACATTTAGGCCTACATGGTACACACAGTAATACAATGTTTTTTTTTCAATCCAGGTGCGATTACAAACTATGCCCAAACCCGCCCCAGGGCAGGCTCCAGTTTACACAGGCACATTTGACTGTATACAGAAAATATTTGCCAAAGAGGTAAGTTTTATTCCGTTAGTATCATAAACTCACAACCTATATATTTTGATCTTGCATTATCAGATTATGCAATTTAAAATTCAGTCGAGGCAGAATTTGATTTGCATAGATCTATAGGTGTTTTCTTTTTTCTTGTGGTTTACTAGTTGAATTCACCTCTTGCAGTGCGGCAATTGACTTTAGATGTCAAAACCTCAAGTCAAAAGTCAATCTCGCATTGGAAGAAGGTTGAAATATTTATAATGATTGTAGATTAATAAAATATGTTTTCAAATGAACATGATGAAGCGGAAAGAGCCAAACATATCAATTTATGACCGTTTAACCCTTTAAGATTTGGAAAACAAATAGCTTTTGCTCTATATTTGTGTTTACTTTTCTCCAGTAAAAGTTATTTCAACTTCACAGATTAACCCTTTCAGCACAGTCATCGATTTTTGATGCTGCTTATATATTTTTACACCTGAATCGGTCCCCACACTGAAAGAGTATTTATAATGGCCGTAGACCCATAACATAGGTACTGTTTTCAAATGAAACTGAAACAGCTATCTAATACATTTATGTGACTTTAAATTGAAAAAACCCCTTTGTTCTCTTGGATTACATTGTTTATCCTATTGATACTAAAGTGTTTTTTTTCAATTTGAAATCATCATAAATGGCTGAGTTATGGGTGTACAACTGTTACTAGTATAAATATTTATATTCTTTTAGTACGCGGATTGTCTTTATAAGTCATAATCTGATTCTGAAGTATAAAGACGGCCTGCGCTGAAAGGGTAAAGTGGGTTAAAAGATCTAGCACATGCATCGCTATATATCATTGTTATATTTATGACAGGGACCTCGTGGGTTCTACAAAGGAATGGCAGCGCCCCTGGCTGGAGTGGCACCGATTTTTGCTATTAGTTTTTTTGGATTTAATGTTGGAAAATCTATACAACAGAGCAAACCAACTGACAAACTCTCGTAAGATAATTTAAAAAATTAAATTTTGTATTTTTTATGAAATTGCTACCTGAAGTTAAATAGATCTTCATTTCACCTAGTACATATCATGATATGTTTCACATCATTTATTGCATTTATTTTAAAATTAGTTTTTCTGGAAGTATCTGCAGAAATAGAATAACTCGCAAGACACACAGTTTTTTATTGATTTCAAGATTTTTTATTTACTTTTCCAGATACCCACAGTTATTTCTTGCTGGAGGTGTTGCTGGAATTTTTTCCACAATTGTTATGGCACCAGGAGAGCGAATCAAGTGTTTGCTACAGGTATCTAAAATCATTCAAAAATCAATCATACATACCGCATTCATTCTAATAAACACCCATCTTTCAATAAACTCTCTAACCCCCCTGATTTGAAAATAAAACCCACAATCATGTACACTATAATATGGCTTTATGCTCATTAAAAAATACTCTAAAAAACGCCCGTCCCCCTGTAATCTCAGGGAGGTATTCTCATTAACGCCCCAGGCGTATATTAGAAAAAATACAGTATATAAGTAGTTTTTACCCTTATGTGGCTTGTGGGTTAATTTCAGTCAATATTTTTTGTTGTGAAAAGCTGCCTTTAATGTCAGCACACTTATTATTGTCTGCATGGCAAGGGTCATCAGGTCATACTTGATAAGTTGTATGGATCCATGATTGCTTTTCAGGTTCAGCAGTCTGCTGCCACAGCTAAATACGCTGGACCCGTAGACTGTGCAAAACAACTATACAGAGAAGGTGGAGTTCGCAATATTTATAGAGGCACAATGGCAACATTTCTCAGAGGTAAACATCATAATAATACTTGCAGTGCTTGATCAGTAAACTCATGGGTATTCAAATTGAGCAAATGTTAAGGGGTCTGTCACCAGCTGGTATGCTAAATCTCACCATTGGTATACACTTGTATCTTTCTAACATCAGAAATGTTGAAATCTCTATAAAAATTACTTAAATTATTTGAATATTATCTATATTCTTAAATCCAAATATAGAGTAAGTCTTTGCAGACCCAGAACAAGTTCATATATTATAAATTGAAAAAGGTAATTTTACTATTCATCAAATCTTCGTGTCTGCAGGCAATGTGATGCAAACTGTGTTGTCAGAAGATGAAATACATTTTATAGTAATAAGCTGTCAAAAACATAATGAGTTGAAGTGTATTGAATAACACAATCAGCATTTTTATAGCAAACTATTTTAATCTGAGTTCTGAGGCAAAAATTATCTCCATAATGACCAGCTCTGTAAATGAAGTTCAATTTTAGCATTTGCAAAAAAAAGGATTTAAAAGTTTCAATGTCAGCTGTATAAGAATGTTTATAAATGATAATATTAATTAAGAATTTCACTTGAGTCAAGTTGAAGTTTAAATGCATATTCTTTGTTAGTAGGCTTAATGTACAGACCCATGGCTATTTAACATTTTGCATTTTGATCAATAAAATTATATATGTACCATAATATACTACATTTAAAAAAAGTAAATCTCCCATTTGAATGCCCTGTAGCTTTAATTTACAATTCAGCTTAGGCGCAAGGTATGAAATATCTGGTATGTATAATTTAAGGGTCGATGATTATTTCACTCATCTTCCATTATTTTTTTTACATTCAGACATCCCAGCAAGTGCAATGTATTTTGGTTCTTACGAGTGGCTACAGAATGTTTTAACACCTGAAGGAAAATCGTAAGTTATTGAAGTACAAATTATATTTAAAATATTGGTGTTGAAATTTCTACATCAGTGACTTGAATTTTCTGACATTATTGGGGAAAAAAAATTCCTTTAACCCTTTGCCTGCTGATCACGACTTATCTTAAGTCTGTTTAATTAGCCGATTAAATCACAGTTATTGGGAATAAAATGAGTGTTTAAACATCAATATTTGCAAATGTTTGGTGTAAAATAAAACAAATATCAGCAATTTTCTGCCATTTGAAGTTGTGGATCGTGGTAGCGAGACACAACTTCAAATGGCTGAAATTTTATATTATTTAATTTAGCAGGATAAGGGCTAACGGTTAGTGACTCCTATTTGCCCACAACAAGTTTGTTGTTTGGTCTTTATGTTTTGCTTGTGATTTGCCTAATATTGACATAATATCAGGTTATTTTAGTTGCATACATTTTTATTTACTGGGCTGGCATACATTTTATTATGTAGTGCATCAATTGTGTTTTCAATAACAGAAAAGATGTAAACATTATCTCTTAACAATTATTTATCTAATTTAATGCAATCATTGACTAAACCTTCATATTTTACTGACAAAATCTTTATACAAAAACAGTCGAACAGATTTGAGTATGGGAAGAACGTTATTTGCTGGTGGTATGGCTGGCATCTTCAACTGGCTAGTCGCAATTCCACCTGATGTTCTCAAGTCCAGGTTACAAATAGGTAAGGAGATATTTTCAAGGTAGAAATTTAGGTGTCTTCACTGTACATGTTGTAGAATCTATGATTGTGCGACCGTGTTTCGTTTTACTTTCTGGATGATATCTTGGAAACCATTGGCCATCTTAGCAAATTTAGTCTAAGTGGTATTTCTATTGAGCTAAAACATGCTTGAAACCGTATATGATGAGTAAGTTATTCAAGCAAGACTTACTTAGGAATAGACAACTGTCCGTCTTTTTTCACAATTTTTTAAAAACTACCTATGTTTTCCCAAAATTTTATGTCGTTTCTGTGTAAATTGTGATTTTGGACAATTATTGGCCGTCATTTTGCATTCATTCCCGTGCATGGACTATTGGCTAAGAACATGTATTCTGGTATGTATGGAAGCACAACAAATTTTGCATGTCTAAATTGCAATGCTTTGCTATCTTGTGCACTGGTATACATTTGGTGATTTTGTCGAGTTAAAAAAAATCCAAAAATCTGAGAAAAACTCGGAAGTGGGTGGTGGGTCAAGCCGCAACAAGGATTTTAATTTTTTTTTTGAAATTTTGTGTTTTTTTGTGTTTTCTGTGTTGTTTTCATGTTTCCAATTGTTTCAACAAAAAAAAAATTGGTAGGCAGGGTGGGTGTTTGTAGTCTGATCAATCCGAGTTTTTTTGGGATTTTTAATTTTTTTTCAACTTGACAAACCCCTTAGTCCTTGCTGACATTTTTCTTCCTTTTGTGTTCCAGCTCCAGCAGGAAAATACCCGAATGGTGTGCGTAGTGTATTTTCAGAGCTGATGAGAGAAGAGGGGATTTTGGCGTTATACAAGGGTGTTACACCAGTCTTAATGCGGGCATTCCCAGCAAATGCTGTGAGTAGATTATTTTTGTAAAAAATGATTATCAACCCTCAGATCACTGAGCTATTCAATTTAAATTTTCACAATTTACATGATTATCGTAGATTTGAGACTTTGAAAAGCTTGTTATATAAGGCCATTAAAACAAAAGAAAACAATATAGAGAAGGGGACATGGCGCAATGGCTAAAGCGCCTGACTGCCTCGCCAGTCCTGCATGCATCCCGGCTTCGAACCCCACTGTTCCCGTATGGGGTTTTCAGAGAAACATAATGTGGCTAAGCGATCACCTTAATGGCGGCCTCATCGAGTTGAGGTTCAGACCAGTGTATCGACGTTAATTTTGCGCAGGGCCGCATGCTGCGCGCTCTTCACAGAAAAAGATATTATAGCTGACTATGGTCGACATCAGTGTTCTAAGGGCTAACCCCTAATGTGTTGATCACGTCTTTAGCCATTTTCAGCCTATTTATTTGTCTTTCACACATAGAAATTTGAAAGAGAAATTTGTTTTGATTCTTATTGTACTTTTATTTTAAGTATTTTTTACCCGCTTGAAGTCATTGTAACTAGAAGCAACTTTTAATGAGTATCAGTGAGTGCGTTAAGGGTTAATTATACCTTGTGTCTCTATATTCCACAGTTTGAAAGCTGTTTAACAAGTTTAAAGTTGATGCTGCATGTATTTATATAATCTTGGGGAAATATTATACTTTTTTCTATGATCTAATTAATCAATTCTCAGTTCGAAATGATGCAAAACTTCCATTGATAAATATTTTTTTTGCTACTGAAAAATTGCTGTGAAATAGAATTTCACAGCATGCCATCTCCTTTTTCTAATTTTAATACTTTTGAGAATGTCTCAGCAGTAAAATTACAGTTGACTTATTCAGGCATCAAAGTAAAACCTATAAACCTATAAAAACCTTTAAAAACCTATATTTGAAAACCTAACCTATATTTTTTTGAAAATAGCCTATATAACCTATAAAAACCTATATTTTGATTTTGCTTGAAGAAAAACATTATGTTTAACTATATTTTAATTGTGGGAATGTGTTTGTGTCAAATAACTTTCTGTGTTTCAGTAGGAAATGTTTTAAATATAATTTAATTCCTCAAATTAGTCCATAATAAAGTAGTCCATAAAAGACCATACTACATGTATTTAACCATAAGCTGATTACCCGGTAAATGACGATGGACAGACCTGTATAAAAAAGTATGCATTTTTGGCATGATGTATTATACTGTCATACTATATTCAGAGGTGTACTAACGGTATACTTCCTGAAATACTGTAGATATGACTTTGGAATAGTAAAAAAAGTATGCATTTTCACATGGCGGGTACATTAGTGTCACTAGAAAACCTATAAAAACCTATAATTTTATGTCAAAAAACCTAGAAAAGCCTATGTTTTATGAAATAAACCTATAAAAAAACCTATATTTTGACCTAAATGGACTTCGAAGCCTGCTTATTACATCGTAATAATTTTTTCAATGTGTATTATAATTAGAAGTATTACATACTACCTGAATTACATTGTATGCACAGTCATTATTTAACTATACTGTGTTAACTTCAAACACTAACAATGTTTTGATGCATGTTTACTTAAAAATGTGATATTTGAATTGAGCATTGCTTCATTTTGTTTCAGGCGTGTTTCCTCGGTTATGAATTAGCTATGAAAGGTCTCAATTGGCTGGAAGCAAAGGTTATGGGATCATGATAACAATGGACTCTAAAAAAATTAACCAGAATTTTGAAGGCTACGATTTGTATCCATAAATATGTGCTAAATTTGAAAGGTGTTTTCTGCTACAGAAAAAAATGAGAAGTAGAAACTGTGTTTAGATGTTGAACAACATATCATGTTTTTTCCCAATTTATGTACTTTTGGAGATGAGGTTTAATTTTCTTATTTATTTTAATATTATATCTCGGCACTGTTCTTTTCTCTGCTTGCAAGAAAACCAGTTATTACATTTTCTATATTTAGATATGATGCGAAAAATGAATAGCAATTTAAATTTTTAAAAGTTTATAATATTTATAATTCTTCCACAATGATGTTCGTCAGGTGAATTTAACCACATCGCGCAAATATTATAAAAACAGTATTGATAACATACATGTAGAATTTTAGTTAGTTTTGGGAAGAGTTTAAATAATTGACAATTTTTTGGTGTGAAATGGTTGCCAAATGGATTGTGACAAATCTAATCATTCCAATATAGTGTCTTCTGTTCAAGACATTTTTATAGTACATTGCAACAAAATTACAAAAAAAAATAATTGAAAAGTTTTCTTAGCTATTAGGAGATTTTCCCCATTTATATGATTTATATTTTCACATTTGTGAAATATGTTGCCATATACAGTGATAGCTAGGTGGCAATCAACCAGGTATTTACCTTGTGTCGGAAATCAATTATTGTGATAAAGCATGGGCCGACATATAATGCAATTAGTCCATCCGACATTAGACATTGAGATAGGGATGACATCTTATGTTTACTGATATATAGTGATAAGTAATGTCTTTAAAGTTATAATGTTAAACCTGATTGTCTTATCGAATTAATTTGTATGTTTTTGTAATCTATGTTTATATCAATTGATTTAGATGTTGTCTTTGACTTGTTTGAGGTGTAAATATTCCTAATTGTTATTTGCATATTGACATTTATTCATTTTTGTTAGGAAATGTTCCACAATGACACAAAATACATCGATGCACCCACACTTATTTATAGACGCATGAAAACTAGACAGAATAAGTTTTAATAATTATCACCATATCTTATTGTGGGTGACTATCATAATAAATTTATTTATTACTAGCAGAGATGCCTACATTTACAATTCTCTTGCCCAAATTCTTTTGATCAGTAGCAGAAATAGTGTACAAGAAGAGCACATGAATTAGTGTGAAGCAATAGTACACCTTGGAAAGTGTACTTCGTTCTATGACCATGATGACTGCCTAATGTCTGCAATGACTGCCTACGTTATATATCAACAAAGTGTCCAGCAATTCAATTAGTAGAATGCGGTGCATCCAAACATATGGAACAAATATAATCGCTTGAAAAGAAATGGTTATACCAACTTATTACTTTTTAACCCTTAGTACACTGATGCCGACTACAGTAGACATTTTGTAGTTGTATTAGCACCTATATAACCAGTTTAAAGTAAAATATACCTTCAATCTTCAAACACTGATATATGTTAGTACAGTACTTAAATTTCACAAATCATATAAATTTTCAGTCACTTGAAGTTGTGTTTCGCGGTAGCGAGACACAGCTTCGAGTGACTGAAAATTTAAATTGGACAGCTCTGTGCTCTAGGGGTTAACTTGTCAAATTATGTTATTTCGTCTGAAAAATTCCTTTTTTTTTGCATGGAGGTTGGTATCTCTGTACTTATATCTCCACAAAACATGGTTGAATGTCTTAACCCATACGACCCTGAAATAATTTTATAAAAACAAAGGCTTTTTTCTACTTGAAATCATCATAAAAATCTCTGTTATCTCTTCCCGCTTATTTTGAATACCTATGTTATTGGTCCACGGCCATTATAAATATTTTACTCTTTCAGCCCGTGGACTGACTTTAGACATCGCTCATGTCTAAATTCGCTCCCCTTGCTGAAAGTAATCATGTTTATAATCAATTATTTATGTATATCAGTTTAGTAAATTCACTATATTGGTGATTTTTTTACAGAACATTTTAAATGTTTATTATATAATGAAATACCTTAATTGTTCGCGTAGTGGGGGTCAATATAGAAATCACACTAGGAAATCACATTATGTTTTTGACATTGTTACAGTTACTTTTGAAATGTACATTGCTGTGACTGTCATATTTATAATACTGAGATGCTGATAAATAAAATTTTATTTTATTCGTTCCAGTGTTGATTATGTTTAGGGAAATGATTTAATCCGTTAGCCTATATGATGCAGTTAGAAGACTGATATTTTTGTCCAGAAGTTTTCAAATATAGATGCTATTTTTAGCATACGTTATTCTCAAATTGAAAACAAAGTCAGACAAACATGTTAAACATATATTTTTCATTATTCGAATAAACCACCCACTTGGAGTTAGTTCGAGCATGGGATGGGATGTGTCTGGAAGTACCAGATATTTTGTGTGATTAATCTGAGCAGTCGAGCTAGCCCCATTTTATTGGTTCTTTGCTCGAACAAACCCAACATGAACGTATTTTGAAAATTTTTATATTTGGAACTAACATCATAGAAAGTAAAGGATTATTAACTTCCGCTAGGGCATTACAACTATAGTAATTGAAATTGTCGGGTTCAATGGCAAACATTAAGCAAAATAACATTTTGTGTGACAACAAAAAAATACTTTTTGACACCACAAAATGCAAAAGTGTTTTTACTTTTTCACAATTTCTTTTGAAAACCTTCGAACATGAAAGTTTAAGGTACTGATACAGTCCCTCTCTAGAAAGCAGAACGAAAATACATTTACTGTGAAAATGATGGGCACTGTACTGACTAGCCCCAGTCTCCATTCTAATTACATGTATTATGTTTTAAACTATTTCTAGTTAATATTACTTTTCGACAAACTAAATTTATTTTTCTTAATGCCTAATTAGGGCCTGTTTCCATTGGTAAAGTTTAACCCGCGCGGGTAAAAAATCCAACAATGTTGCACAGCATGGCAAATCCGCATGGGGAATTCCAGAAAATGACGTCACAGATGGGTTTTCCCGTGTATCGCCAGGTGTTTTGCACAATTTTTGAGGATAAACCTAACTTGGACATATAATCGCCTGCTAATCTGCAAATATGGCAAAAAAATCTGCAAAATAAAGACCATGCTCGGACTCCGGTTTGTACAACCAAACGAATATGACACACAAAGACCAAATCTGGAAATGTGTGGCAAAAAAAATCTAAGAAGCTAGACGTAGGAAGAATGACAGGTAGGCCTATTTACATAGCCTATTCTTGTGGGCAGGGCTCGAAATTAACGCTATCCCGTGGCTGTGCTATTCTCGCGACAAGCCTATTGCAGATAATTTGACACAGTAGGTCCATATACAGACCAGGGCGGATCCAGAAAATAATCTGACAGGGTTCCAATTTAGGGGAGAGTGGGGCATGTCCGCACCCTAAGACATATATTACTTTAACACCTACAGCAGTAAAGATAAATTGGACTAATATGGCTACTAAGACAACCTCCCACAGTACTTTGGTTGGAACAAGACTCGATGGCACCCAGCCAATTTATGAACAGTTGATGTGGGAAATAAAACTTTACTCGCATGTGGCGGTTATAACCGCCACATGCACGGGGCATAACCGCCACCAATTATGACCTAACTCTCAAATATTGATTAAATTAAATTGGGAGGCAGAGTGTGACTACTCGACAGTGGCAATGTTTTTTTTATTCCTGGGGAAAGTCTATTATTAAGCATTCCTCTGAAAGGGGATGCCTACTGTTTTTGCATTGAACGTCTGCTGCCGCCGCAGTGCTCTGCCGCCGTGTATGCCTCTGTCATGTTTTGGCCATTTGAGTCTAAGATCTAAGCAAATCGTTTTTAAATTTAACTAATGTTTATAATTATGCCTAAGGGTAATTTGTGGTGAAATGTGTTGACCTGGCAGCCTATTTACAAATTTTTTGGATAACAGTAGGCCTATGTGTCCAAAATTGAACTTGAAGCTTTCAAAAAAATGTTTCAACAGTCAAAATTTAGTTGTCCTACGATACAGTCCAAACTGAATGCTGGATTTATTTCATTTTGGGCTAAAATCAAAGCCTGGGGGCAGTCATCCGATTGTTTTTGGTTTATTTTTTGGGAGAGTGGTGGACAATTATTATTTTGCACATGCAATTATTGCAGTGACCGCTTAATATTGCAGCAACCACTCTTTCACCACTTTTTTCACTAACGGTGTAAAGTCTGAAAATATACCCCCCTCCGAGATTATACCTGGGTATATTGTGGGCGCCCCAGCATCTACCCCGGGGCAGATCCCGAACTATACCCCCGGGGTAGATTACGTTGGCTCCCAGAATGTACTCCCCCCTCCTCCCAGGATCTACCCCCCCCCCCATTATTGTGATTATGTGAAGTGTATTCGGCTCCCAGAATCTACCTCTCCCTCCCAGAATATACCCCCTTTTCAACAAATATATGCGACCCTCCCAGAATATACTCCTTCCTCCCAGAATATACCCCCCTTTTCAACAATTATATGCGACCCTCCCAAAATCTACCCCTCCGTCCCAGAATATAGGCCCTACCCTCCTTTTCAACAACTCTAAGCGACCCTCCCAGAATCTACCCCCCCCCCCTCCAAGAATATACCCCCCCTTTTCAACAACTATATGCGACCCTCCCAGATTCTACCCCTCCCTCCCAGAATGTACCCCATTTTCAATGTCAACTATATGCGACCCTCCCACAATCTACCCCTCCCTCCCAGAATATACCCCCCTTTTCAATAACTATATGCGACCCTCCCAGAATCTACTCATCCCTCCCAGAATATACCCCCATTTTAAACAACTACAAGAATATGCGACCCCCCCAGAATCTGCCCCTCCCTCCTAGAATATTTTTCAATTCTGGGAGCAAGTGGTAGATTCTCTCACAATACAAAAGCGTCTAGAAAAGGGGGCATATTCAGTGACTGAGGGCTATATTCTTGGAATATCACATATAGTTGTAGAAAGGTGAGGAGGGATATATTCTGAGAGAGAAGGGGGCATATAGTTGTCTAAAAAAGGGGGGTATTCTCGGAGGGAGGGGTAATTTCTGTGAGTGTCGCATATAGTTGTTGAAAGGGGGGGGGGTATATTCTGGAAGAGATGGAGGGAGGGATAGATTCTGGGAGCGTCGTATAATAATATAGTTGTTGAAAAATGGGTATATTCTAGGAGGGAGGGGTAGATTCTGGGAGGGTTATAAATAGTTGTTGAAAAGGGGGGGGGGGGTATATTCTGGGAGGGAGGGGTAGATTCTGGGAGCATCGCATAATATTATAGCTGTTGAAAGTGGGGTAGATTCTGGGAAGGTCGCATTTAGTTGTTGAAAAGGGGGGTGTATTCTAGGAGGGAGGGAGGGGTATATTCTGGGAGGGTCGCACATATACATATGTTGAAAAGGAGGGTATATTCTGAGAGGGAAGGGTATATTCTGGGAGGGTCGCATATAGATGTTGAAAAGGGGGATATATTCAGGGAGGGAGAGGTATATTCTTGGAGGGTCGCACATAATATACATTTGTTGAAAGGGGGTATAATCTGGGAGGGAGGGTTAGATTCTGGAGGGTCACATATATACATTTGTTGAAAATGGGGAGGTATATTCCGGGAGGGATGGGTAGATTCTGGGAGGGTCCCATATTAATATATTTGCTGAAAATGGAGGGGTATATTCTGGAGGGAGGGGTCGATTCTGGAAGGGTCGCATAATATTATAGTTGTTGAAAAGGGAGGAGTATATTCTACGAGGGAGGGGTAGATTCTGGGAGGGTCGCACATAGTTGTTGAAAAGGGGGTATATTTTGAGAGGGAGGGGTATATTCTGGGAGGGTCGCACATATACATTTGTTGAAAAGGGGGGTATATTCTGGGAGGGGTAGATTCTGAGAGGGTCGCATATAGTTGGTGAAAAAGGGGGTATATTCTGGGACGGAGAGGTAGATTCTGGGAGGGTCACATTTATACATTTGTTGAAAAGGGGGTATATTCTGGGAGGGAGGGGTAGATTCTGGGAGGGTCGCACATACAAATTGGTTGAAAAGGGGAGTATATTCTAGGAGGGAGGGGTAGATTCTGGGAGGGTCGCACATATAAATTGGTTGAAAAGGGGGGTATATTCTGGGAGGGAGGGTAGATTCTGGGATTTGAAGACACTTATCACGAAAAGGGGGGTATATTCTGGGAGGGAGGGGTAGATTCTGAGAGCCACAGGATCTACCCCGGGGTATAATTTAGAATCTACCCCGGGGTAGATACCAGAATACTGGGAGATACCAGAATCTACCTGGGTATAGTTTCAAGGGGGGGGGGGGGGTATATTCTGGGGTGTTACACCTGTACTCAGCAAACACGAAACATCGGCCGAATATCGGGTTAATGTTGGGCTGATGTAGATGGTCGCCTAACATTAAACCGACACTGGGCCAACGTTTTGTGTTTGCTGGGTAAGGGCTCAAAATTAACACTCCTGTAAACCGAATCCATCAAAATAAAATTGACCATGACTAGTAGGCCTAGTAGTACAACTAGACGACCACACAGTAGTGAAGCCATATTTTTTGGGCTGGATAATATTCTAACTGTAATGCCATTGGGGCATGATCGTCATGGGGCATGTCCGCCACTGGCGGTTATGCCCCAGTTAATATGGTTGTTTAGTGCCTCTAATATCGGCCACACTAGTGATCCGACTTTCAAACCTAACATGGTAGGAACTTATCAACAGTCCAACTTTATAACTGCTAATTACTGTTCATCACTATCTAAAAGATTTATACAACTACACTGCGTATCAGTAAAATGTCAATATTAGATCGAATTGTGCACTTAAGAAGTTTTATTCACCTCTGCAAAAACTGAAACGCCAGGATGTGTGTCATGCCTCAGAAAATGGTGTCTTGTAGTAGGTGCATCGTCTTCACTAAAATAATATTCACCAGGTGGCACCCTAGTGCGATAAACATGGTGGGGCGGACATGCCCCAGGGGGCGGACATGCCCCACTCTCCCCTACTCATATTATATAGGCTATTTAAGGGAATATGGGGTAGTCCCTCGCGCCGGAGGTACCAGTATGTGATCGTTAGGGTCTCCAGTACAGGCTTGTAAGGGTGAACGAGAGAAACTGCCCAACATTCTCCATTATAACGTAAACTTCCTCTCCCCGTCGAATCGACGGTTCTAAGTAATTCACAAAACTCTTCTTCCGCTTGTCATGTTTATTTGTCTAGACATTTGGTAACAGCAACGTACAACCCCGCGCACGACACGTCTAACTTGACTCAGAGTGAGCGACCGGCGGCACGTCCGCAGTCGCTGAGCGTAATATCTGAAGTGCGGGAAAAGTACCAAGGCCGCATGGGATTCGGCCCTCTGCGCCCGGCACCAAAGTACCGAAACGAGGCAGTCGTCCGCAGACTCACGCGTCCGGGAGGCTGGGGATTACTGCCACATTAAAATAACGAAGTAGGGATCCTACATCACCCCCGGGTTAGTGATAACGTAGGACCCAACTGACGTGTAGGAGACTGCTTCGTGCAAGTAGCGGGGGTTGTAATAATATATGTAACCTCTTATAACTAACCATAGTTTAAAAAATTATAGCGTGGGTGGTTACAGCGTGGGTGGTTGACGTCGCAGCATTATAAATGATAATTGTCCCATCCTCTTATCACCAACTGTCCTGTATGTACGTATTTATATGCTGCAAGCTGCGACCAACCGATTCATTTACTTAACATAAATTTCCATTATAATTTAGCAATTATCTTGCTGCAAAAATGTATTTACATTTTACATATTTCACACAATGTTGCCAGGCCTGGCGCATTCATTTACTATTTAAAAACATTATTAATACGGTACATGCGGTTGAGCCCGCCATAGATGTCATTAGGCGCCACTATGGCGTGGACCATCTGCACGAACCGGGCAGGAGTCTGGATTTTTCGTCTGACTCTAGTTTTTCGCACCGTTGAGTCTGTCGGAATTTTGTCGCGATTAGCGATATTCGAACGATTGCTTTTATTCGAGTCGATTACGGCGTCAGCAGCACCCGGGGTTTTACCCCGTAGATGTAAAGGTATGCGGGAATACGTTCGCAAACCACCGCCGTTCCCGTTAGCGCGGGATACGGCGGGGGCTCCGAATGCGGCGCTATATAAGTACTGTCTTTGTTAGACAATCTAGTTGCTGTGGGACCGTGGCCAATTTGCTACTGCTTCCGACTGCCGTCGACTTTGTCGTTTTAACACTCGTCCTATTGGACGTCTGAGTGTCCGCACTACCAGGTCTAGGTGGACCCTGTGGATTCCTACTAGAGATCCTGGTAGTCTTCGAGGTCTGTTGTTTGTTTGGCGTAGTACGCTGTATGTTCGTACCTGTCGTAGGCTCGCACTCGAGATGTGCGGGTTTAACGCGATCTAAAGAGACCGTCTCAACCTTGCCTTTCATTAAGATTTTCATGACTCTGCCACTCCTCGCGACGACCTTATATGGTCCGTCGTAAGGGGCGGTCAGAGGCGGCGCAATTGCGATTCGCCGCAAGAATACATGTGTGCATGTAGCTATTTCCTTGTATTGGAAAATGTTATGTTGTTGTGTGTCACGTGGCGGACATAGACGGAGACGCGACATGGCCACGCGTAGCTTGTCTGAATAGTTCTCCAAATCAGTGTTAGCGTCGACGGTGTACTGTTTCGTAAACTCTCCTGGGAGTCTAAGTGTTGTCTCGTATATCATCTCGGCAGCCGACCTGCCTAGTCTCTCTTTAACTGCGGAACGAACTCCTAAAAGTACAGCGGGTAACTTAATAGTCCACGGGTTTGGTGACTCGTGCGCCATAATGGCGGCTTTCAATTGACGGTGGAAACGTTCGACCATGCCGTTCGACTGGGGGTGATAACTCGTGGTACGATTCCGTATAATCCCGAATTGATTGCATAAATTATCCCACAATTTGGACTCGAATTGAGCGCCCCTATCAGTGGTGATAGTGGCTGGAGTACCATAACGTGCTATCCACCCGCTGAAGAAAGCATCGGCGACCGTTTCGGCCCGAATATCTACAATAGGTATGGCTTCCGGCCAAAGTGTAAAACGATCGACGCAGTAGATATCTAAAGCCATTAGCATAGGGTAAAGGTCCGACTATATCGATGTGGACATGATCAAATCGCTCGGTAGGTTCAGTGAACTTTCCGTAAACTGGCGTGTTGTGACATGAAACTTTAGCAGTCTGACAACCCTTACAGGTACGACACCATCTAGCAATGTCAATATTCATGCCATGCCAGACAAATCGGGTATTAATCAAAGGCTTGGTAGCTCTATGAGATGGGTGACCTAAGCCGTGTAAGCTTGAAAAAACTTTTCGGCGAAATTTTGCGGTAAGGTACAGCCGGTTGTGTCCCGTGGACACATCACACCAGATCATTTGATTATCGAATGATTTGAGTAGTTTGAAATTCATAGTGGATGTAGTCGAGTGTCTCAATCTCGTGAATTCCGCATCTTTAGCTTGGTCGAGACTTAACTCCTTATAGTTTATCACTGGTCCATCATTTATCACGGACACTGATGGTCGTGACAGCGCATCGGCGACGAAATTTGTCTCGCCTTTTACATATCTAATATCAGTTGTGAATTCAGCGATGAAAGCTAAATGTCGTGTTTGTCGTAGGGACGCGCGTTCAGTCACGGATGACATTACAAATGTCAACGGTTTATGATCGGTAGTAACGAAAAAAATTCGTCCTTCTAAATTATGTCTAAAATGTTTAATGGTGGCATTTACCTCCAAAAGCTCACGATCGAACGCGCTGTAACGTGTCTCTGCTGGGTTCAGCTTCTTGCTGAAAAACGAAATTGGCTGCCACATACCATTCAAATACTGCTGCAACACGCCACCGACGGCGACATCACTAGCGTCGCACGTGATTTTTATCTGAGCCGTAGGATCTGGGTGTACCAGAAGAGTAACGTTTGCCAATATTTGTTTTGACTCAGAAAATGCTGACTCTGCATTTTGATCCCACTTCAAGTCGAAATTTGACTTCGGTGACAGTCTTGTATGGCCTTCGTTGGCAGCTGTCAGTAAATTATTTAGTGTTGTCAACTTTGCAGCGCATTGCGGTATGAAACGATGGTAATAATTTACCTTTCCCAAATATCTACGCAGTGCTCATTGCTTTTCGGGCTTTACGAAATTTACAATCGCGTCAACGGCGCTGGGTAACGGCGAAATTCCTTCGGCACAAACGTGATGGCCTAAAAAACTTAATTCAGTTGTACCGAACTGACACTTCTCAGGACCAATTATTATTCCGTATTCGGCTAGTCGGGCAAAAAGAATTCGTAGATGTTTCTTATGCGTTTTATGATCTGGGCTGGTTACCAGTAGGTCATCCAAATATACAAAAACAAAATCAAGTCCGCGTGTAACGTGGTCTATAAAACGCTGAAACGTTTGACCGGAATTTCGTAGACCAAACGGTGTTCTAGTGAAATTAAATAAACCAAAAGGTGTAGTAACGGCAGTCTTATGTACATCAGACGGTTCCACTGGAATTTGGTAATAAGCTCTGACCAAATCGATCTTTGAAAAAATCTTCGAGCCGACTAAACGCTGTGTGAAATCTTGGATATGTGGAATTTGATAACGGTCGGGTACAGTCTGTGCGTTTCAACTGCGGTAATCCCCACATGGTCTCCAATCGCCATTTTTCTTTGGTACCATGTGAAGCGCTGAGGACCACTCATTGTCGCTAGGTTCAATGACCCCTAATTTTATCATTTCATCGAACTCACGTTTTGCGGTAACAATCTTATCGGGTGCCAATCGTCGTGGGCGCGCAAACACTGGGTGTCCTTTGGTGACTATTTTAACGTGTTTAACGGTCTCCCCCTTTGTCGTAGGGCGAGTCAGCTCCGGGAACTGACCGAGAAGTTTAGTATACTCATTCCGAACAGTGTCTACTCTGTTCAACGACAGTGGTGTAATCGATGACAGTGAAGCGGCAATAGCTAGACCTGTTCTCATGTCCCGAAGACATCGGCTTCTCAAATCTACAAGTAAATTATAGTGAATTAAAAAATCAGCCCCGATTATGGGTTGCTTCACATACGCTACTGTAAACGTCCACGGATATTCGCGCTTTAAACCGACATCGACGACGCGTTTACAGTTGCCGTATGTATTTATAGTAGTGTTATTCGCTGCCACCAGGGGGAGACTATCTGCGTCCGAAATCCCGTTAGCGCAAGATTTCGGCAAAACACTGACAGCTGCGCCTGTGTCAATCAAGTACTTACATTTATGTCTTTTGTCTGCGACATACAATAATTTAGAGTGTGATAACGCAATATTCGCTACTTCGCGCTGACCTGATGTGCTATAATACGAACAGGGTTCACTGCACAAGCGCGCCTTTTCACCGAAATTCTGGTGGTAGTAGCAAACCTGTGCAGTGGCTATGTCGGGCGATTGTGCGACATTATTTTGCGGCGGCGGTGCGTGCAGACGAATATTTTGCTGTGCATTAGAACAATTATTTGGTTTGTTAACAAACTCTGTGGCCTGTGCATTATTAAAATTACCAGGTTTGTTATGAACAAACCCTGTGGCCTGTACATTGGGAATAAATGTAGGCGTAGGAGTATAATTGTTATTTACACGTTCACGTCCTTTATTTCTCTTCTTCTCGGATGTAGTCGCGGTTTCTAACTTTTTGAGTCTCTTTGACAAGTCCTCAAGCAAACCAACTAACTTAGTGGTTTCGTCTACCTTTATTTCCGCAACCCCCGGCTTACTCTCTTCTACGTCTGCTTCAGAGGCCAGTGCCAAGTCGGCCAACACGGCCAAACTTTCTAGTGTGGCACTGTCTGGTTGAGTTGCCAAATGAGCTCTGATTGAAGCGGGCATCTCCCGGATGACGCTTGGCGTATGACTGCCTTCCCAACAACTGCTTTCGTTCCAAAGCCTGCTGTCTTTTGTAGACGCCGTAGAAAGTGTGAGGGAATGTCTGTACCCATCCTTTCACCTGAGATTACTTTATTAACCCGTTCGGGTGTTGTCAAACCACGTCGCTCGATCAAAATCGCTTTCAGGCTTTCATATTTATGCGATCTGGAAGGCTGAAGTAGAACGTCCCTCACGTCTGATGCGACCTCGCCCAAAAGTGCTGCGCAGGTTAAACTATATCTCTCGTCATCGTCGTGGATTTGATGAAGATCGAACTGAGTTTCTATCTGATTAAACCAGAGTTCAACGTCCGTAACATAAAACGTAGCTATTTTAAACTTAGGCAAGTTCGTTCAACGTCTCTGAGGCTGCCTTCTTAGTGGTGAAGGGCTCTTTGATGAATCTCTCCTAGAGTGATGTCTCGTTCGTCTAGCTCGAGCAATTCGAGCGAAATCTTCTTTAGGACGTTGATACTCTTCATCTGCCTCTCGGAATCGAGCCTCATTGTCCTCGCTGTCCTGATAATAGTTATCTTTGCATCGAGCACCCGCACCTTCTAGGGGCGTAGACATGAAGCCTTCACTATCGTGTTGTGTCGACATTGTGAAACGTTTTTTTGAAATTATTTAACTATTGAAGCATTTGAGATAGCAGGCCTATTGGCTCTATGCCTATCTCAAACGTGTTTAAAATGGTATGTCGTATTAACACATACCAACTATTTTTGATGTGCCGTGCGCGGATTGGTTGTACGTTGCCGTCTAGATCAGATGAAAAAATGTCTGTATATGTTGAATCTTAGAAATGTAGACTGTAGAAAGTGTTCATGCTATGTCGCATGTTGCGAGAAACAGGGGTTGCAGAGATAGTTGAAAATGCGTCGCTAAGATTGGACATAATTTCTTTGCACTAGTTCACACACGTATATATTTATTTAGTGAAAACTGTAGGTCGAGATTGCACATAAAATGTTTTCACTTATTCACACACATACATAATGGTTTAGTGAAAACTGTAGGTCAAAATTGTACATTAAAATGCCAGATATAATTATGACATGCTATGCTAAGCTATGGTAATAGTATATTGTAAATCGACCTGGGTGTAAAAAAAAAAAATTTTGCACAAGTCGAAAAACACATGCAAATATTGGCAATGTTTCGCGATAGCGCAACTGTCAAATCTAATATTTCTGTATTTCTATAAATTTTAATCTTCAGAAATCAACTATCATGAGAAAATTTCGTTCTCAAACTGATAGGCTAAATGTGACTGCAATAAAAACAGCTACATTTATTTTAGAAAAATATTTTAAAACTTGACTGACAGTAGTCTATGCGGATTGATGATATAGTATATCATTTCGCTGAAAAATGATTTCTGTGATGAACATTCCACTTTTTTTTTTTTTTTTATTATGGCACGTTCATCACCGAGTTATTCTTTATAACGTCCAAATCAATCCTCGCTTCGTTTCATTGACTGACGTATAAACCGGCAGTTGTCGTGGTGTCGTCTGTGGTGGGTGTGTGTATGGTGTATTATCGGGTACTGCTAACATGTGTGGCCTGCAGCTTGTTGCTGCGTGCCTGCGTCAGCATGCGTGTAACGGTGTGTACATATAAAAGTGAACAGCAGCCGCGTCTCGCCTCACATTAGCATATTCATTACCTACTCCGTGCCCAAATAAGGCGCTAAAAGTAGGCTAGAGCAACGACAAACACCAGGGGGCGTTTAGACGTGAAAAAATTATACTATGACTTTATTAAAATCTCGCACAATTAGTGCTATAATTTCTTTTCCGAAACTGCTTATTTATATTTCCTCTCTTTCAACAGTTTTGAAAAAGAAAATTTATAAATAATCAAAAAAAATTATTTAAAACTAGGCCGTGTATAATTTTGAACACGTGAATAGTCTGCTCCACCAAATCAAAATGGCGGCCTAATTTATGGTAATGTGATAAGGCGACACAGGTCCACTATCCAAATGCATGCCGGTTATGGCGGGACACGTGTTTGCCCACGGCGGGCGATCAGCTAATCAAGGGGAGCCAGCGTCCAATCTGGGACTCACTTACCAAATACATTTACAACAATCAGCATGCTCTGAAATAACATATTGTAATAATAATAAAATATTGACCTACGGTCCTGAGAATATATTTAACAGACCAAATAGGACCGTTTATTGACATTCATTAGGGAAACAATTTTATTTGGCCCTAATTCTGATAAAGGTTACCCGAGTCGAAGCGATATTTTATAATTTTTTGTCGATTTTTACTGAAAAATCGAAAAAGTGACGAGGCTTTGTCTATGGACGTTAAAAATCGTGTCACCCAATTATGGCAATCAACGATAAAAATTGAGTTTCCGAAAACACCCACTTCCTATTCGCCTACAGTGGCATTAATAGGATGAAAGCATTTTAAAAACCCTTACTATAAAAATATGATAGACTAAGTCTATGAGAAAAATTTTCAGGATTCTTCTAGAGAAACCGACATGGTCGCCATCTTGAAAAAGCGCCAAACACGTGGAATTTCGTCCAAAAATAAGAAAATTACGCCGTTTTCGACGTAAAAAAACGTGCTTCTCCTCTGATAACTATTTCTGTCTAGTTTAAAACTGGCATATTAAAATGACCTACAGCTTTCACGTACCTTGATGAAAAAAATGCTATTGATTTTTTTCAAAAAAATACCTTAAAATTTAAATAAAACTATCCTTGAAAACAGCAGTTTTCAATTTGCGTCTTGGTGACAACACTGTTGCGTTTTCTATCAGTCATCAGGGGTCACCAGTATGGGAATATAGGGTAGTCCCTCGCGCCGGAGGTACCAGTATGGGATCGTTAGGGTCTCCAGTACAGGCTTGTAAGGGTGAACGAGAGAAACTGCCCAACATTCTCCATTATAACGTAAACTTCCTCTCCCCGTCGAATCGACGGTTCTAAGTAATTCACAAAACTCTTCTTCCGCTTGTCATGTTTATTTGTCTAGACATTTGGTAACAGCAACGTACAACCCCGCGCATGACACGTCTAACTTGACTCAGAGTGAGCGACCGGCGGCACGTCCGCAGTCGCTGAGCGTAATATCTGAAGTGCGGGGAAAGTACCAAGGCCGCATAGGATTCGGCCCTCTGCGCCCGGCACCAAAGTACCGAAACGAGGCAGTCGTCCGCAGACTCACGCGTCCAGGAGGCTGGGGATAACTGCCACATTAAAATAACGGAGTAGGGATCCTACATATACATATATGTATCATAATATGTGCCTATGTGTATCATATATGTATCGTATATATCATATACACGCTGGTATTAGGCAACTCTGGTGTTTAGCTGCGCTTGTATCATTATATTATTATATAGGCCTATATTAATTTAAGTCCCAATTATAACTGAAGTGATAAAGGTGAATGGACAAAAAAGGAAATAAGCGATATAAGATCAAACTTCCAATTTAAATGTGAAAATCGCCAACTTTATAGTATAATTATGTAGGTCGTAGGACTGGAGGGGTGGTGTGGATGTTATGTAATAGTCAAGGCGCCACCGTGGGCGTGATCCATTGTTTACACATCAATGATGCGTGACAACTAATTGTACCTGCTAACGACCTGCAACCGACCCCCTCCACACCTTCTAGCACCAACGATTACGCTTATCAATCACTTTAAATTACTTGGTTCCTTCAATATTACCGTTTATATGTTTAATATTAACGAAATATACCTGTCATTTTCGTTTTGGAACCCGGTCATTTTGTTTGTATAACGCTGACAGGGTTCCAAACCTAAAAAATACCGTTTTTTTTGTCTGAAACCCTATATTCTGATCGATTTGAAAATGCTGACCGGGTTCTGGAACCTTGTCAACCCGGTCTAAATCCGCCCCTGCAGACGGATCAAGTATTGAAAAATATATATTTTGCTAAATTTAAGGGATTTTTAAAATAATTTAGACGAATTAAAGGGGCGTGCTCCCACACTGCCAGACACTTGCACGTGCCCCAGTTATGGGCGCCTCGACCATCATCACCAACATCACCATCAATGGCATCATCACCAACCATCAATGGCATCATCACCAACCATCAATGGCATCATCACCAACCATCAATGGCAGCATCACCAACCATCAATGGCATCATCACCACAATCATCAGCACCACCACTAACACAACCAACCATCAATGGCATCATCACCAACCATCAATGGCATCATCACCAACCATCAATGGCATCATCACCAACCATCAATGGCATCATAACCAACCATCAATGGCATCATCACCAACCATCAATGGCATCATCACCAACCATCAATGGCATCATCACCAACCATCAATGGCAGCATCACCAACCATCAATGGCATCATCACCAACCATCAATGGCATCATCACCAACCATCAATGGCATCATCACCAACCATCAATGGCATCATCACCAACCATCAATGGCATCATCACCAACCATCAATAGCATCATCACCAACCATCAATAGCATCATCACCAACCATCAATGGCATCATCACCAACCATCAATGGCATCATCACCACAATCATCAGCACCACCACTAACACAACCAACCATCAATGGCATCATCACCAACCATCAATGGCATCATCACCAACCATCAATGGCATCATAACCAACCATCAATGGCATCATCACCAACCATCAATGACATCATCACCAACCATCAATGGCATCATCACCAACCATCAATAGCATTATCACCAACCATCAATGGCATCATCACCAACCATCAATGGCATCATCACCAACCATCAATGGCATCATCACCAACCATCAATGGCATCATCACCAACCATCAATGGCATCATCACCAACCATCAATAGCATAATCACCAACCATCAATGGCATCATCACCAACCATCAATAGCATAATCACCAACCATCAATGGCATCATCACCAACCATCAATGGCATCATCACCAACCATCAATGGCATAATCACCAACCATCAATGGCATCATCACCAACCATCAATGGCAGCATCACCAACTATCAATGGCATCATCACCAACCATCAATGGCATCATCACCAACCATCAATGGCATCATCACCAACCATCAATGGCATCATCACCAACCATTAATAACATCATCACCAACCATCAATGGCATCATCACCCACCATCAATGGCATCATCACCAACCATCAATAACATCATCACCAACCATCAATGGCATCATCACCAACCATCAATGGCATCATCACCAACCATCAATAGCATCATCACCAACCAACCATCAATGGCATCATCACCAACATCACCATCAATGGCATCATCACCAACCATCAATAGCATCATCACCAACCATCAATAGCATCATCACCAACCATCAATGGCATCATCACCAACCATCAATGGCATCATCACCAACCATCAATAGCATCATCACCAACCAACCATCAATGGCATCATCACCAACCATCAATAGCATCATCACCAACCATCAATGGCATCATCACCAACCATCAATGGCATCATCACCAACCATCAATGGCATCATCACCAACCATCAATAGCATCATCACCAACCATCAATGGCATCATCACCAACCATCAATGGCATCATCACCAAGCATCAATGGCATCATCACCAACCATCAATAGCATCATCACCAACCATCAATAGCATCATCACCAACCATCAATGGCATCATCACCAACTATCAATGGCATCATCACCAACCATCAATGGCATCATCATCAACCATCAATGGCATCATCACCAACCATCAATAGCATCATCACCAACCATCAATAGCATCATCACCAACCATCAATAGCATCATCACCAACATCACAATCACTGGCATCATCACCAACCATCAACGGCATCATCACCAACTATCAATGGCATCATCACGAACCATCAATGGCATCATCACCAACCATCAATAGCATCATCACCAACCATCAATGGCATCATCACCAACCATCAATGGCATAATCACCAACCATCAATGGCATCATCACCAACCATCAATGGCATCATCACCAACCATCAATGGCATCATCACCAACATCACAATCACTGGCATCATCACCAACCATCAATGGCATCATCACCAACTATCAATGGCATCATCACGAACCATCAATGGCATCATCACCAACCATCAATAGCATCATCACCAACCATCAATGGCATCATCACCAACCATCAATGGCATAATCACCAACCATCAATGGCATCATCACCAACCATCAATGGCATCATCACCAACCATCAATGGCATCATCACCACCATCATCAGCACCACCACTAACACAACCAACCATCAATGGCATCATCACCAACCATCAATGGCATCATCACCAACCATCAATGGCATCATCACCAACCATCAATGGCATCATCACCAACCATCAATGGCATCATCACCAACCATCAATAGCATCATCACCAACCATCAATGGCATCATCACCAACCATCAATGGCATCATCACCAACCATCAATAGCATCATCACCAACCATCAATAGCATCATCACCAACCATCAATGGCATCATCACCAACCATCAATGGCATCATCACCACAATCATCAGCACCACCACTAACACAACCAACCATCAATGGCATCATCACCAACCATCAATGGCATCATCACCAACCATCAACGGCATCATCACCAACCATCAATGGCATCATCACCAACCTTCAATGGCATCATCACCAACCATCAACGGCATCATCACCAACCATCAATGGCATCATCACCAACCATCAATGGCATCATCACCAACCTTCAATGGCATCATCACCAACCATCAATGGCATCATCACCAACCATCAATGGCATCATCACCACAATCATCAGCACCACCACTAACACAACCAACCATCAATGGCATCATCACCAACCATCAATGGCATCATCACCAACCATCAATGGCATCATAACCAACCATCAATGGCATCATCACCAACCATCAATGGCATCATCACCAACCATCAATGGCATCATCACCAACCATCAATAGCATTATCACCAACCATCAATGGCATCATCACCAACCATCAATGGCATCATCACCAACCATCAATGGCATCATCACCAACCATCAATGGCATCATCACCAACCATCAATGGCATCATCACCAACCATCAATAGCATAATCACCAACCATCAATGGCATCATCACCAACCATCAATAGCATAATCACCAACCATCAATGGCATCATCACCAACCATCAATGGCATCATCACCAACCATCAATGGCATAATCACCAACCATCAATGGCATCATCACCAACCATCAATGGCAGCATCACCAACTATCAATGGCATCATCACCAACCATCAATGGCATCATCACCAACCATCAATGGCATCATCACCAACCATCAATGGCATCATCACCAACCATTAATAACATCATCACCAACCATCAATGGCATCATCACCCACCATCAATGGCATCATCACCAACCATCAATAACATCATCACCAACCATCAATGGCATCATCACCAACCATCAATGGCATCATCACCAACCATCAATAGCATCATCACCAACCAACCATCAATGGCATCATCACCAACATCACCATCAATGGCATCATCACCAACCATCAATAGCATCATCACCAACCATCAATAGCATCATCACCAACCATCAATGGCATCATCACCAACCATCAATGGCATCATCACCAACCATCAATAGCATCATCACCAACCAACCATCAATGGCATCATCACCAACCATCAATAGCATCATCACCAACCATCAATGGCATCATCACCAACCATCAATGGCATCATCACCAACCATCAATGGCATCATCACCAACCATCAATAGCATCATCACCAACCATCAATGGCATCATCACCAACCATCAATGGCATCATCACCAAGCATCAATGGCATCATCACCAACCATCAATAGCATCATCACCAACCATCAATAGCATCATCACCAACCATCAATGGCATCATCACCAACTATCAATGGCATCATCACCAACCATCAATGGCATCATCATCAACCATCAATGGCATCATCACCAACCATCAATAGCATCATCACCAACCATCAATAGCATCATCACCAACCATCAATAGCATCATCACCAACATCACAATCACTGGCATCATCACCAACCATCAACGGCATCATCACCAACTATCAATGGCATCATCACGAACCATCAATGGCATCATCACCAACCATCAATAGCATCATCACCAACCATCAATGGCATCATCACCAACCATCAATGGCATAATCACCAACCATCAATGGCATCATCACCAACCATCAATGGCATCATCACCAACCATCAATGGCATCATCACCAACATCACAATCACTGGCATCATCACCAACCATCAATGGCATCATCACCAACTATCAATGGCATCATCACGAACCATCAATGGCATCATCACCAACCATCAATAGCATCATCACCAACCATCAATGGCATCATCACCAACCATCAATGGCATAATCACCAACCATCAATGGCATCATCACCAACCATCAATGGCATCATCACCAACCATCAATGGCATCATCACCACCATCATCAGCACCACCACTAACACAACCAACCATCAATGGCATCATCACCAACCATCAATGGCATCATCACCAACCATCAATGGCATCATCACCAACCATCAATGACATCATCACCAACCATCAATGGCATCATCACCAACCATCAATGGCATCATCACCAACCATCAATGGCATCATCACCAACCATCAATGGCATCATCACCAACCATCAATAGCATCATCACCAACCATCAATAGCATCATCACCAACCATCAATGGCATCATCACCAACCATCAATGGCATCATCACCACAATCATCAGCACCACCACTAACACAACCAACCATCAATGGCATCATCACCAACCATCAATGGCATCATCACCAACCATCAACGGCATCATCACCAACCATCAATGGCATCATCACCAACCTTCAATGGCATCATCACCAACCATCAACGGCATCATCACCAACCATCAATGGCATCATCACCAACCATCAATGGCATCATCACCAACCTTCAATGGCATCATCACCAACCATCAATGGCATCATCACCAACCATCAATGGCATCATCACCAACCATCAATGGCATCATCACCTACCATCAATGGCATCATCACCACCATCATCAGCACCACCACTAACACAACCAACCATCAATGGCATCATCACCAACCATCAATGGCATCATCACCAACCATCAATGGCATCATCACCAACCATCAATGGCATCATCACCACAATCATCAGCACCACCACTAACACAACCAACCATCAATGGCATCATCACCAACCATCAATGGCATCATCACCAACCATCAATGGCATCATCACCAACCTTCAATGGCATCATCACCAACCATCAATGGCATCATCACCAACCATCAATGGCATCATCACCAACCATCAATGGCATCATCACCAACCATCAATGGCATCATCACCAACCATCAATGGCATCATCACCAATCATCAATGGCATCATCACCAATCATCAATGGCATCACTACCAACCATCAATGGAATCATCACCAACCATCAATGGCATCATCACCAACCATCAATGGCATCATCACCAACCATCAATGGCATCATCACCAACCATCAATAGCATCATCACCAACCATCAACGGCATCATCACCAGCCATCAATGGCATCATCACCAACATCACAATCACTGGCATCATCACCAACCATCAACGGCATCATCACCAACTATCAATGGCATCATCACGAACCATCAATGGCATCATCACCAACCATCAATAGCATCATCACCAACCATCAATGGCATCATCACCAACCATCAATGGCATAATCACCAACCATCAATGGCATCATCACCAACCATCAATGGCATCATCACCAACCATCAATGGCATCATCACCAACATCACAATCACTGGCATCATCACCAACCATCAATGGCATCATCACCAACTATCAATGGCATCATCACGAACCATCAATGGCATCATCACCAACCATCAATAGCATCATCACCAACCATCAATGGCATCATCACCAACCATCAATGGCATAATCACCAACCATCAATGGCATCATCACCAACCATCAATGGCATCATCACCAACCATCAATGGCATCATCACCACCATCATCAGCACCACCACTAACACAACCAACCATCAATGGCATCATCACCAACCATCAATGGCATCATCACCAACCATCAATGGCATCATCACCAACCATCAATGGCATCATCACCAACCATCAATGGCATCATCACCAACCATCAATGGCATCATCACCAACCATCAATGGCATCATCACCAACCATCAATGGCATCATCACCAACCATCAATAGCATCATCACCAACCATCAATAGCATCATCACCAACCATCAATGGCATCATCACCAACCATCAATGGCATCATCACCACAATCATCAGCACCACCACTAACACAACCAACCATCAATGGCATCATCACCAACCATCAATGGCATCATCACCAACCATCAACGGCATCATCACCAACCATCAATGGCATCATCACCAACCTTCAATGGCATCATCACCAACCATCAACGGCATCATCACCAACCATCAATGGCATCATCACCAACCATCAATGGCATCATCACCAACCTTCAATGGCATCATCACCAACCATCAATGGCATCATCACCAACCATCTATGGCATCATCACCAACCATCAATGGCATCATCACCTACCATCAATGGCATCATCACCACCATCATCAGCACCACCACTAACACAACCAACCATCAATGGCATCATCACCAACCATCAATGGCATCATCACCAACCATCAATGGCATCATCACCAACCATCAATGGCATCATCACCACAATCATCAGCACCACCACTAACACAACCAACCATCAATGGCATCATCACCAACCATCAATGGCATCATCACCAACCATCAATGGCATCATCACCAACCTTCAATGGCATCATCACCAACCATCAATGGCATCATCACCAACCATCAATGGCATCATCACCAACCATCAATGGCATCATCACCAACCATCAATGGCATCATCACCAACCATCAATGGCATCATCACCAATCATCAATGGCATCATCACCAATCATCAATGGCATCACTACCAACCATCAATGGAATCATCACCAACCATCAATGGCATCATCACCAACCATCAATGGCATCATCACCAACCATCAATGGCATCATCACCAACCATCAATAGCATCATCACCAACCATCAACGGCATCATCACCAGCCATCAATGGCATCATCACCAACCATCAATGGCATCATCACTAACCATCAATGGCATCATCACCAACCATCATCAGCACCACCACTGACACAACCACCCCCACTTTCAACACCATCATCACCGCCATAATCATCGCTAACACAACCATCACCACAGCAACCATCACTACTACACAACCACCATCACTACCAACATCATCACTACTACCATCATCATCAGCACCACCTGGTTACCACCAAGGAGCTATTTTTTATCCGAGCGCTGGCGGTCTGAGGCCGACCACCTACCTCTCGTCACGGAGGCTCCCCACAATACTTAATCTTTACGAGTGAGTGGGGGGGGGGGAATAATTTTGTTTCCCTGAAACTTGAAGGCCAGAGTGGGGCTCGAACCCGTGATCTCCTATTTTCCAAGCATTACTGCTGCACCAGGACCCCCGCCACGCGGGTGTCACATGCGATTTATATCAAAACCGCACTAATGGAAACAGACGACCCGCGCGGGAACCCGCACAGGACCCGCACGGGTGGAGCCGCGCGGCTAGAAAACCTTACCTATGGAAACGTATTTTATATTGAGAAGGTTTTCATGCATAAACGTGCTACATTTTAACCTGCATTTTAAACTCTTACACAGCGGGGATAGACTTTAGTCGTCAGTATCTGACGTCTATGGACGTCAGATTCTGACGACTAAAGTCTATCCGCGCGCTGTGAGGGTCTAGTGTTTTACTTGCTGGAAGGTTAGCCCAGCGCAATACAGATTATGAACAAAACCCTGCAGACACCAGACCTCAACCCAAAGACGGATCCCTGTTGACCCGCTGTCTGCGACACTGGTCCAACACTAATCCAACACTGGGAAGAAACCAGGCAGAACACGTAATATTTACCCTTACAGCACGGGGATCGACTTTAGTCGTCAGAATCTGACGTCAATAACGTCAGATTCTGAAGACTAAAGTCGCTCCCCGTACTGTAAGAGTGAAGATATTTCTAATGACCGCAGACCCATAACATAGGTATTCAAATAATTCAGAAAGAGCTGACTAAGACATTTATGATGATTTCAAATTGAAATAAACCCTTTGGCCTCCAGAATTTTTACCAAATTATTTCAGCACTTTAAGGGTTAAGAGCACGCTCTGACACAGCCGGCTGATCTCAGACGTTGCCGCAATGTTGTTTTAACCCTTACAACGCTGAGATATTGTTTTATAAACCATGGAGACCACAAGTTGTTTTTATCCCCAGCCTGATAAAGTCGGTGCTAGGGTATTGGCATCGCCTCTGATGTCCGGCCCGCCGTCCGTCTGTCCCATGTTTCGTTTCCAGAGCAGGTCTCGGAAATCGATGGGGGAATTTCTTTCATATTGCACATACACACATCCCTTAGGGGGTGTATAGATGTGGCTTTTGGGGTTTATGAACTTAGACCCACTTCAATGGCCGACAATCGGCTATAATTAACTTTGATATCTGGCAAACCGTGCCAGATAGCTAGACCATTTTTAAAGACAAGTAAGCTATAAAACAGGGAGGAATATGCCCCGAAAAATAATAACTCAGTCAAATTGAAAATAGCCAGCTTGAGGCCATTATTGACTTTAATGTGGGTAATATCGGGAAAATTGTGCCAGATAGCTAGACCATTAGCCTACTAAAAAACAAAATGTTTGGTTTCAGGGAGGGATTGTCCATGAAAAATAGCGAAATTGATCTAATTCAAAAATGCGTACCTGACCTTGAAATTGACACACTGAGCTTGCAAATCATCAAAAATCATCAAAATAGTAGGCCCCTAGCATAAATGGATTATTCAGTCCAAATTACATAAAAAAGACGTACCATACACTTCTTATGCTATAGACCTGTTGATAAACATCACATTCTTACATTTTAACCACAGTAGGCCTACTTAAAAATGTTGACAGTTGATTTGAATAATATATACACCTAAATAGGTTTAATAACTTCGTCCATGGGCCAAGACGAATCACCGTGCCCCCCCCCTTCTTAGGACCCCCCGCGAGTGGTATCATTTTGTTGAGGGGCCACTTCTGAGGCATAATCAGAATGTTAACACGTGATCTGAAGGGACGAAATGGCTGATATCGATATGGACGGTTTTTTAAATGAGCGCCACCAAACCTACCAGAATCTCCTGAAATAAATAATTGGTCATAGCTTGGCTTTTAATTTACGTAGAAAGATAATCATATATTATTTTCATGGCCTATAAATAAAAACTGGAAGACTGCAAGCTACATTAGAATGAGTTCATTTTCTACATTTGTGTATGCAATATAAGATTGGGGCCAAAACAACTAAATGCCAATTTTCTTGCAAATTGAAAAATCAACGTACATGAGTTTATTACATTATCAGTTGGATATAATAGGTAATTCTTTGAAGAAAATGAATCAAGTTTGCGATGAAAATGTTTATTGCCAAGTTCCAAAACTAAGATCGCCACGATCACTGCAGGGGAATATTACATTGTTCGTTAAAGTCATTAGATTATTGGGACTTATTCCAATATCGTTTAATTTCTTAAGTATTACATTAAGAGTAGTTATTTACATTATTGGTTGTAACACGCGAGGTTTATCGATGCTGTGGGCAGAATCGATGTCTGGAGAGATGTAATTTATGCTAGTTAACACGACTTTAGATAACGGCTTTACATTTACTTTTTTTTAATTTATGTTAATGTTTTCGTAGCGTCCATCTAAGACCAACATTATTCATTATTATCTGAATTATTACATAGACTGCTCAAACATTGAGTTATGACATATATTAAGTGAATAGTAATATATAATGTATTACTGTTCATTGTCGTTTCATCCAATCGATTTTTAAAAAAAATATTTTCAATGTCTACAGACCAAGGGCGGATCCAAAACTTACCAATGGAGAATTTGGTTGGTCATCCGCATTTTTTTTAAATTTATGTGCGAACCAATAATTTTTTTTCTTTTCAGCTGATAAACATGGTTGCGGGACATCACCCGAGATAATCAATCAACAATCAATTAACATAGTCAGACTAGTAGATTTGGGTAAAATCGTTCTTATGTGATAAAAGCACCAGCTTAGGTACAAAGCTGCACAAAGGTATAGGCCCTACTAATCCATTTTGGAAGGGGAAACACCTGCAGCTGTAGGCTAAGTGTAAGGATTTTTTTCGGGGCATTTTCAAAATCAAGTAATTATTAACATTTTTTTTCACAAAATATGTCTACAAAACTGTTTATTACTCATGTTAGTAGTTTATTAAAATAAATCAAGGGCGGATACATGAATACCTCAAACCAGTGACTTATCTAGTCAGGTGTCCAGCCGTCTTATTGTGTAGGCCTAAATATTGGCCCTGATCTGGCATCAAATATAAAAGATCCTACTTCAAAATCATACATGAAGTTTCTCAATAATCCCACGTCTTCTCGTTTCTACTTTAAACTTGTTGATTAAAATGCTACATCCATCCAAAATTATTGACAATTTGCCAGCAGAAAGAGTTCTGAAACTGGTGAACTTTCAACACGTTTAATAATATCAATCACACCTGCAATATTAAGTCCTTTAACAATAACAATTATTTCCCGATAAGCTGAAATAGCTAAGGTTGCTCCATTCTTCTACCAGCATTATCAAAAACTGATATTTTAGAAAAACATAGTATGAAGGGTTTTGCAACATATGGTAAGCGTTTTCACATTCAGAAATACTAGTATACGGTTATGTGCCAGTTAACAAATTGCTACACATGTGAATGAGTTCAAACATGATTCATATTTATTTATGTCAGGCTATCTATGTTTTCTCAGTCTGTAATATCACTATATTCGTAAGTACCGTTTTAAGATAAACCACACTGTTTTGTAGGGATATCTTTTCTTCTCATATATTTTTTCAAATAGAATTACATAATAAGGCTTGAAGTACGATGGGCCTTTTAATGAAAACACAATTGTAATAAGGGTGTTGTGCTTGCTGTGTGATGTTCACTATGAAGCCATATATAGGCCTACCTATAGGCCTATCAAAACAACAATATTGTTCTTTTTTTTAATTAACCAATTGTAATACTTTAGGATAGATATATAGAGACGAAATTCCTGATTTCTTATTTTGGACATACATGTCCAAAATGAGAAATACGAGAAATTTCGTCTCTATATCTCGCTTAACTGGTAATTGCGCAACACAAACATTTAAAAACATTTGCAGCTCTAGTCTATGGACATGTTTACATCATCTGGTCATATTAAGAAGTCAAAATAAAATAACCGATTTTTTTATGATTTTAGCCTGATTGTGTCGCTTTAATTCAAGTAACAATCATAACATTAGCAAAACCTGAATACGAGAAGTTGACCCAATGTTATTTTATTGTTGTTGAAAATTATTATTGCTGGACCAGCGTCAATACTCGTGGGTGCGTGCCTCCATAACATGCATCTTTAACCCTTTGACTTCCAGGCCGGGGTGCATGTCAGGATCCAGATATACTGGTGTACGAGTTCTATTTTTCGTCATTTGAAGCTGGAATTGCTAACGCAATTTCCAGCTTCAAATGACGAAAAATCCATAAATGTAGTATATATTTGACGAAAATTTGTGTCATTTTATGGTTACGTTCATTGACGAATGACGACGGAAATTTCCGTCATGTATGGTAGTGAAAAGGTTAACCATGAAGTGAGCTGCGATCTGCGAGGGCAGGGGTCCTGGTGCAGTGCGTGGTTAAAGCTACCTGCTTGGAAAGTCGGAGATCGCGGGTTCGAAGCCCACTCTGGCCAAATGTTTCTTCCCCGCTCACTCGGAAAGATTCAATATTGCTGGGAGCCTTCGTGACCGAGAGGTAGTGTGCTCAGCCTAAGACCGCCAGGGCTCGAATTTTGAATTCTGTGTCTGGAGGGCAGTGTCATCTCATTCATTTCACCGTCATCTGGAGGTTCTCCTGGCCCAGTTTAGTCTATGTGTGCACAAAGGTGGCATAAAACCCAATTCATTTAATTTGCTCTCTATAGGCCAATATATACGTCTCTTGCGTGCGTGCGTGCGAGCGTGCTCAGGTGAGCTTCGTCCTGCGTAATACTCCAGAATTGATTGCACAATTAAGATCGGCTCGATGCAGTCCTTGAAATTTTATACATTTTTGGCCTATAAAAAAGAGATGTCGACGCCAAGCTGGTTTAATGTCGGGGGCCAGCGTCTCAGACGTCTGCCCAACATTTAGCCAACATACTAGCTGATTAGGTCACTGGCTCGTGTTTACTAGTATATAATTGCCTGCAGATCAATGAGCCGTCATGCCATTTAATTAGACCTATAGTGTGAAGGAGAGATACGGGTGGGGTGACTGTCATTCTGAAGGAGCCTTTAGTAACGCTACTGGTGGTCTGCTTTGTTATTGTGTCTGACACATTATTTATAAGAATAGGGAACACAATGAGCCATCCGGATGTTCACACCGTACACATGTAAGTATCACACATTCAAATTTTATTACAATTTTGCCAAACAGATACAAATACAAAGCTCCAGAGGCGACATTTGGAGTCTTAACGTTGAAAACCTCTATATTCTAATTTAGGTGTGAACTCGCGATATCGAATTCTTCAAAAAAAAGTATTGTCCGTGAGCCTGCTGGTACTGCCATATAAAGGTCATTGGTACCACCACAAAACCTAGCAAATACTAGACATTAAAACAATGTTGTTTTAATGCTGGTCCATCGTCTACGACGCTGGCCCAACATTAAAACACCTTTGATATACGTTCTCATATTTGCTGTGCTGCGAAAAATTATCATGATTTCCGACAAGATATATGTCTGTAGGATACTACATATTTTTGCATGTAGGCGTAGTGTGCAGTCACATTGCAAATCAACCTCCGCTTTCAATAATGAAACCTTTCAATTTTCCCAATACAACATATTCGTTAATGACCATTAGGCCACTGTGTTTTTTTCTCTGTTTTAGATGAGCGCGTGCATTAGATTTAGGCTGCGCATTACAAAAAAACATGTGGTTTTTTTCTGCCCAGCGCGCATTAGATTGTTGCCGATTTCGGAAAAAAAGTTCATTTCGAGAAATAAAAAATATTTTTCCAGCTATGTTTTTTTGGCTTGTTTTTTTCGTCGCTCTCATTAACTTTTTTTAAATAGGTCAATTTTTTTTTTATTCCGTCGCCCTCATAAACTTTTCCAGAAATATGTCCAATGTTTTTTTATTTGGTCGCCCTCATTACTTTTTCCAAAAGTAGGTTTGTGTTTTTTTTCCTAAATGTTTTTTTTTACCGCCCTATCTCATTGGATTTTGGATTTTTTCTTATCTAAAACAGAGAAATTAAACAAAGTGGCCTTGATGACAATTACTTAATTATATAGTTCCATTGTTTTTGACGGGTAAAAATATAGCTGATGCATTCAAAGTTTACGTCTGATTTACTAAAAGTCATAGCGTGAAAGAATATGCAGCTGGAACTTTTTTTTGTCTGTGAGAATTTACTCCGCGTTTAATACGTTAGCGAGAGTAGGCCTAGTTGTTTGACGTGAGGGGATTAAACACACAATAGCAAAAATAGGTTTAAAATATTAACAACAGCTTGCTTCTTGAAAAGCACCAAATACGTTGAACCAGAACCTGTTGCATGAAAAGATATTAAATTGTGTCTGGTTTCTGATGCTAACTAAGTAACTACAACTAGTGGGCTCCCTTAGTGTATAATATGGAGCATAGTGTTATTTGCCGTACACAATTACCAAACTTTCAGATATTTTTCACAAGGGTGTTAACTTTGCATCTGTCCAAAGCGCCACTGATTTTTTTTAGTTTTGACCGAATATGAAGCATTTTTCAAAATGGCCGCCAAATCGCTATAAATGCATGATAAGCGAACTGTTTTACACCAGAATAGCGAATAGGATTAGCTAATACTGTATAAAACTTAGATTGGAGTGATTATAGGTATTTAATACATAATTGATACATAATTTAAAAAGCTATGTGCAAAACAATGGGCACCATTTTTCTCAAAATGGCCGCCATACACTATGTATATTGACAGTGTTTTGTGACTGTGGTACTGGCTTCTGAATGTCCATATCATAATGAAGCTATTGACTGTATGGTGATGGGTAATATATGTCATATAAAAACTCTAAATTACGGCAGTCACTTGCAACCACAACAGATTTATTTCTCATCACCATAGCATAAATCATTCGAACCAACTTCCATTTCTATTTGAAAATATGGATAATCGCGAATATTTTTGTTATAGTGGGCTCACTTAGCGCATATATATATAGGGAACATAGTGTTATTTGTCGGTCAAAACTTTTTTTTTTTCCAAAGCGCCACTGATTTTATCAAGGTTTGACCCAATGTTAAAGATGTTTCAAAATGGCCGCCAAATCGCTAGAAATGCAGTATGAGCAAACGTTTTGTTTACACCGGAATATCGGAAACGATTGGTTAATACATAGGCCTAGTTGTAAGTGATTATGATGTATCATCTAAAAAAAAAAACAATTGAAATAAATAAAAATGGCCGCTACTTTCTCAAAATGGCCGTCATACAGTATATAGCAGACCGTGTTTTATTCGCTGTGGTGATTGATTGTGGTACACTGTGGTCCTTTAGCTGTGGTACTTGCGTCTGTATGTCGATATCATTAAAGGTAGCCATCCAGAGTATACCTATGAGAAATATAGGTTTAACATAGTAGTAAGATACGACACTAATTCACTACCATAATATAGACAGTTCTCATCGCTGAAATGAAATGGAATGAAATGAAGGGGGTTTTAAGCCTCCTTTGTGCTCACATATTTTAATGTGAGCCAGGATATGAGGATGATGAGATGGCATGGCTATCCAGACAAAAGGTTTGAAATTCGAGCCCTGACGGCCTGAGGCTGAGCACGCTACATCTCGGTCACGGATGTTCCCACAATATTGAATCATTACGCGGGAGCGGAGAAGAAATATTTTGTTTCTTTGAAACTTGAAGGCCAGAGTGGGGTTTGAACCCAGCGATCTCCGACTTTCCAAGCATGCAGCATTAACCACTGCACCAGGGCCCCCGTCCTTGTAACATAACTAATTAGAAACAACATCCTGCCAAAAATATGGATGATGTCAAGTATTTTTGCTATGTCTGGAGCATGAATGTGGACATTAAATCATCATTCTCTAATATGCAACGGTAGTAACCCAGATTGGTGTAAGATTATTATAATCTAGTCATGTCCCCTTTAAAATGAAGTTCGGTTCTATTTAGAAATTCCATGACAGTTACTATCTAAGTTTGGTTTCATGATTTTATAAAATTAAGAATACAACCACCATTCCTCAGGCGGCATTTCAGAAAGCCTAAAACTCCAAATGACCGCCTAAATAATAAAACTCGAATTCCTATTGATTCATCATATAGATTTAATTTATGATTTTTATACGTTTCTGATCTAGAAATTAATTTCTTCTGTTTTTTTTAGATAATTGAAAATTTCCCCATATTTCGAAATGATTTGAGGTCGATTTTTTAGGTCGATTTTTTTGTGTCTCTTGTAAGATTAGTTGACCAATGTCAAATTGCAGTTGGTCACCACTAATGTTGATCTAGTCTACCATATATTGCTTATTGTCATAAAATATATACCAATTCACGTGATATTTTAGACCAACAAACTAATTGTGTCTTCTTGCGGTATAATTCAAAAGTACTAATGGGCAACTTGCACATTAGTAATTTTAAATTACAACTATACCGGGAATCAAATGGCTTGGAGAGTGGAATATTATTCAATATATTGTAATATTAACCAATAGTGGAGTCATTTGTGATTCATTTCAATACAATCTGTGATATTTTGTTATAAACTGTCGTATTTGTTCGATGATGCAATTAATGTGGAAATGACCACATCACATGAACATTATAGCTTGTTTTAATAAAAATAATAGCAAATGTTATCTTCTGATACAGTGCTCACAATTGTACAATTATATAATAAACATAAAATAGTTATTTTCAGTCATATTGGCATCATAAAATTATCATACTTGTAATTTATTATTCACAAAATACAATATTATGTCTTATACCTGGGCTATCACAGATGTGAAGTAAGACACAAAACAAAACTATTATTTCCTATGGTATTGACTGATATCTCACTTCCCAAGCCATTTCATTCT
This sequence comes from Flabesymbios commensalis, assembly GCA_964017125.1. Taxonomy (NCBI): domain Eukaryota; kingdom Metazoa; phylum Annelida; class Polychaeta; order Terebellida; family Flabelligeridae; genus Flabesymbios; species Flabesymbios commensalis. Next base: position 16,435,782 of record OZ024911.1, read on the forward strand.
CGGTATACTTAAAATTTAAAATTATTAATGCTCAACTTCAGCTGTGACAACCCATCTGGTGGCTGATCTAGGCTTTGTTTTGGACTAGTCCATGTTGAGAAAGTGAAAGTCATACAATGTGACGTCGTTATGAAAATATGGACAACGTTAGTTTTTCTGTATCATTTTAAATAACAAAAATACATCCCACCTTACATATTGGCAGGAGTGGTATTGCTGTGCCCCTCCCATGTGAATGTAACAATGTTTTGTTCAATACATGTATACTTTTACTTTACAAACAATATTTTGTGTCATAAATTAAAAAAACGACGGTCATTTTGTATGTTTATGTGAAATATTGGTTAACGACACACTGTTTCAAGAGGCCAAACAAATAATAATAATAAAAGATATTCCTGAAGGGGAAAACCCCATGTGAAAGAAATTGAACATGTTTTCTAGACAAAGGCCTATAAACACATTGCTAACGTAAGCTTTTTTGTCGTCTTATCCCTAATAATCACCCCCATATATTTGTCAGCATATCATTCAGCTTGTGACAAAATATTTTAATGCAGCACGTTGTCACACATCTTTCATAATAGATGATGTATCTTACACTGTCGCCAAAACTTGCCATACCATAGGAGGCTGAGCAAATTGTTTCTCAGAATGCTCCACATCCCTTTTCTTTATATATGTTCAGTTAATCAGATCAGTTTAATTATTGTTGTTAATTAATTAAAATTGTGAAGTGAAAATCTGAGCCTTCTCGAGTGGGACCTGCTAAATTTGTTCATCTTTTTCACATGATAGAAAAATCATCATGGTTGAGAGAAAAAATGGCCATAAATGCCCGCATAATGCAAATTGTTAGGCGTGGGGAGGGGGGAGCATGACCTTAGAAACCCAGCTGGCGTGCACCTTTAAAGCACGCATGTCAACTTTTTTCATCACTTCAAATTACAAGAAGTCCTCCACAAACTCATTGAGCCTGGGGAAAGACTCAGCCATCTTGTCTTTTGGTGCTAAATATTGGTTAACAACATAAAAGGCACATGAACTGGAATCTAGAAATGAAAAAATGGCACATATTAGCTAGGTGAAAAACCAAGATTCTTTTTTATAAATAAAAATACAGTGATCATCTTGGTTGTTGTGTGTGAAATAAAGACATTTCTAAAACCACAGTCATATAGAAAGCATAAATTACACATATCTAGGTGGTAAATGAAGATTATTTTATTGAGAACAATCTTGGATTTGTCGGTAGAATATACTTCGAATTTTCTCAAAAACTTATGAAATGGATTTTTTGAACCAACACCACCTTGGAACCATATATTATCCATAACTATGTGGTAAGTCAATGGAAATTCATTTTTTACACATTTCGGCGACCATTTTAAATTTTTGGCTTTTAGAAATTTTACCCCTTTTGGGAGAGGCATATGGGATTTATTTTCATATGTAGTAGTTGTCTAAGGCAAATCAACAATAAAACCAACCTGCTGAAGCAACGGTCACGGAATTATCATATATGACCCAACTAAATGGCGGCCATTTTGAAAAAGGGCATATTTGTGACAATATGAATCAATATCTTTGGCGCTTTGAAGAAAATCATGCCTGATACCTTTGTGGACAATCCCTGAAAATGTCATGTTTTTGTCCAGCAAATAACACTAGGCTCAGTAAGGGAGCCCACTAAACCATAAACGGCATGCATGACCACGATGAACCTAGGATAACCCTTAAAGTGTTTTTAGAAATTTGCTACACTGGAATCTTAAAATGGCTAAAAGTATAACTCCATAACTTAGCGTTTTTTCAGGGTTATTTTGCCATAAACGATCTTGCGCAATGTAGCCTAATGTTTAGACAGACAGACACACAGGCAGATAACTATTAATTTGCCATAAAAAAACACCATAACTGCTATTTGTCTTCGCGAGACTTGTCGATGTTGTGGGCAGACTCGATGTCTGAATCTCTTATGTCATTGATGCTGGCATGATCGTCATGATGGCTTTACAATCTTCCATTTTTAACCCCTACAGTGCAAGGATAGACTTTAGTCGTCAGAATCTGACGTCTACAGACGTCAGATTCTGACGACTAAAGTTAATCCCTATCCCTATCGTCAGAATCTGACGTCTCTAGACGTCAGATTCTGACGACTAAAGTCTATCCCTGCACTGGAAGAGTAAAATATTTCTATCGGTCGTAGACCCATAACATAGGTACTGGTACCGTAATCAAATGAAGCAGAAAGAGCTGACTAATGTATTCATACACGTAACCGTGTTCGACCAACATAGCTCATTATCATAATATTGATTATTGCCTAGACTGCTCCAACATAATAATTGACTTATGACATAACTGAATTGTATAATAATATATTACTATTCGCTGTCGCTTCATCCACTTATCAAGTCATGTTGATGTTGCTGTTTCTACTTATTATCATCCCTTTTGCCGCACAAACCACGTGTTGAATCAAAATGAGTAAAAACGAGCCAGGTTATGGTTATGAAAGTGACATATCTGGTATTTTATCCAACGGCCATTTTGTATGACATTATACATGCACATTTCAACACTTGACAAAAATACTAAACGTTTTAAAATTGTAAAATATTGAAAGGACATATGAGTTCTGAGTTGCTAAAAACTACACGCACTTCAGAACTCAAATGTATGTGGGAACAATATTATCCATAACACCCCGATACATATCCTCGTTTTATTTGTGAAACCACCAAATAACACATGTTTCGTGCGCCGAAAGTGATGTTAAATCGGGAAAGGGACGGTAATGTCAAATATTATTAAGATTGTTTAGTAAAATGCGTTCTGTTATAATTAAATGGACATGAAACTAAATATCTAATGGCAATGTACGGCAATATGTTTTACTCACATGTTACCATGGTAACAGGCCTGTTTTAATTTGTGCTTTCATCATTCAAGTGTCAACTTGAATAATATTTTATTCATATGTTCACTTATTTGAAGTTGTGTGTTTTCTAAAGCGAAACGCAACTTCGAGTAGATGGAAATTATTTAAATTTTGCAAATTAGAGTGCAATTTTCCTGAACGAAGATAAATACTACCTTCAAAAATAGATAACTGTAGGCCTATAAAATTTATTTATGTAATATAATGAGGGTAGTTGAGACCTGTTATAAAGTATTCTGTCAGTCAGTAAAATAGCGGATGATTTGTAAATATTTCTGTAAGTTAGCAATGTCCTCCGAATATTTCTCTAATTTGTCAAATAAAGTAACACAGCCATTGAGCCTTTTCCGTTTTCTCTTATTTGTTAATTTCCTCACAATAAATAAACAACATTTTTTTGTAAAGATGAGCCACCGAAAGTTGAGATAAGATAATATAATCAGTAACACGTGAACCGTTCAGTCATATATGATTTTAATTTATTTTAAGATTTACTCATAAAGGACTGAAGACCATTATAACGTTAAGATGGTCAGCAAACACGAGACGCTCACACAGTGTTGGTACAATGATGGGCCAGCGTCGTAGACGGTGGGCCACCATTGAACTGACATTCAGTGAATGTTTCGGGGTTGCTGGGTATGAGAGAACGGTACGATAAGATTCCCATAAAGAAATGAACCCCTGGGGCCAATGTTTGAAATAATTTTGTGTTTTTCTGAATGACTACAAACTCGGCAATAAGTGGGAAGTGAACAGGTGGACAGGTAACAGGGTAAGGTGGGGTTTTATAATCCAATGTATTCATTGACCGGAACAGTGTGAGCAAAAACACAACGTCCTTGTTATGAATAAACCCTGTCAGCGCGGGGATCGTCCTTATACGTCAGAACCACGTCGGATTCTGACGTATATAACGACGGTCCCCGCATTAAAATAATTAAAATATTTATAATGGTCGTAGACCCATGACATAGGTATTCAAATGAATCAGCAAGAGACAACTAAGACATTTATGATGATTTCAAATTAAAAAAATACTTTGGTCTCTGTGGTTTATACAAAATAATTCAGCGCTGTAAGGGTTAATACAAGTAGGGGCATACAATGTACTATCAACAGGTGCCTATCGCTCTTTATGGTCCTGTCACACTTGGACGGAATAATCACTTAACATATCACCAGACAAAGCCACTGAAGATCTACTAGATCTAATACGGAATAATAATGAAAAACTTCAGGACATAACTATACACTAAAACGCACCACTACATTATTTTCTTTGTCCGACCACTACATTCTAAGCTGGGAATGGAGAGGTATTGTTGACCTGGTACAGACCAATATCGTGGTGAGCCTATGGTAATAAAATCAGTCAGGTGTGACCGAGCTGTTGATTATGAAGGTTCCTCATTATGTCGGGGTGTGTTTTAAGTCAGTTAAAACCCTCGGAGTTCTACATTCTTAAGAATGTGAAGCTCCTCGGGCTTTATCCTGTATGGACAAGACGAATTTCTGACATCACCGAGCATAAAATTAGCAGGAAGTTTTCGGTGATGATCGCTGCTCAGTCTAGCGAAGTGTGAAATGGCCATCATGGTGTGAACCGCGGTGCAAAATAGCTTTGTTAGAAATATGTTTACATAGTGGGTGGATACGCATGATGATTGCCGTCGATACAAATAATAGCTCCATGCGTTGAGTTCTAAGCCACATGCATATGTATGCAGTATAATAACCCACAACCAAGAATACATAAGACATAATATTTTTATCACTTAATTTTAAAGTAAGGACAAACGAACAGGTTCCTCGAATAACTACTGCACGTATTAATAACTGAAAATGATACATTTACCTTCCAGGAATATCTCCCGTATACTTCTGTGCCTTTCCCTCGTGTTATTGAGTGGCTGCGTGACGGAGGCTTACGATTTGACCATACTTCACACTAATGATGTACGTGCCCGCGTCGAGCAAACGGACACATACGGCCGCAACTGTACCCTGGAGGACGCCAGGGCTGACATGTGTTACGGCGGGATGGCGAGGATGGCGACGCAAGTCAAACGGGTCCGTCAACTGAAGAGCAACGTCCTCCTTCTGGACTCTGGCAACAGGCTTCACGTGAGTGATTTTATCTAACCCAGCAAACACAAAACATTTGTATAGCATTTATACAACGTTGGCATAAAGTCGAAGAAGGCTTTTCTTACAAAAATGGCGGCCATTTTGAATATGACCTCTATATGACCTCATAATAAAAATTGGGGAAAATTGAACCCTATGATTTTATGTTGAAAGAACACCCATGGAAAGACCTGAAATCCGCCCCTTACTCACTATAGGTAAAAAACACGTGGAGGAGCATATTTGGTGGACATCCCGTCACTTACTACCTTGTGGCCCCTTGTTTTGGGGTGATTTTCGGGACCAATTTTAAATCGCAAAATTCGAGCTTTTAAATAAATAGTTGAACTTAGTACCACTCGGCATTAGATTCGAAAATGGCATAACACTTTGAAAAATAGCTTTGGCATGCTTCGCACCATGACTCAGATATATGATGTATATACCGCTCGGCATTAGATTCAGCATATTCGAAAATGGTTGAAAACATTGAAAAAGTAGTTTTTGACACGCTTCGTACTGTGGGTCACATATGAAACAGGCATATTACGGACTTTAAATTGCCTCAGACACGTTGCTGGCCCCTTGTTTTTGAGCGATTTCGATCAAGCATACCCTAAAATCGCAAAATTTGAGTTTTTGCATAAATAGTTGAACCGCTCGGGATTTGATTCGGCATATTCGAAAATGGTTAAAAATATTATAAGATTAATTTTGGCACGCCTCATAAGCATGATAAGGTGGGTCACATATGAAGCAGGCATACATAGGCCTTGCACTGTCAATAAACTTATTCCAGAACATTCGATAGCTATACAATGCATATTATTACAGTCGGCCCCCTATATTAAGTAGGCACCCTATAATAATTAGAGTAACATTTTATATTTCATTTTTAGGGCACAGATTGGAGTTATTTCTACAAAGGAGAGGCTCAAGCTAAATATATGAAAATGTTACAGTATGACGCAATGGTAGGTAACATATACTGATGTATAGCTTAGGCCTAGTTCTCAGTTACAGACCAAGATATAATACGTTTTGCTCAAATACCAAAGATAATGTCGTTGATATTGATAAATTCTGATAAATGGTCAGTTAGTCATATGTAATTTATTTTGAGATATGTCTATATTCATCGTAAATGTAGATATTTGTTGTCGCTTGTAGCTGGCATCAGGGTAATATAAATACAGAAGGAAGAATCTTTAAATTAGATTGGCATACTTTCATTCAAATTTTAGGCCTAGATATGCAAGTATTTTTGCCACTGTGTGTCGCGGAAGCGAGACACAAGACATTAGTGTGAAAGGATAAGACATTACATTTTATAACTTGACGCTTTAAGGCTTCAGCAAGTCTGCAAGATCGATATTTTTGTACCAAAATATAACAATTAGAAGTATTTTCATCATGCACTTGATGTTGTGGAAGGAAGACACAACTTTAAGTGGTTGATAAATGAAAAAAATAGATCCCTCAAAGCTTAAAAAAGCAGAGTGACATTCAGCAAATAATCAAACAATTCGTAATCAACATTTCGTCGTATCTTTTCAGACACTAGGCCTATTTGAGTTTATTCAGGGCGTAGATGGTTTGGCCAAGTTCTTATCCTACGTGGATGGAGCATTCTCTGTACTTGGATGTAACATTGACACTTCCAGGGAAGAGAAGTTGAATGGTTTAATCGCGTGTTCTGTGACAAAGATGGATGGTAAAGTTGGTATTATTGGAGTTATCATCAGCAACGTGCGGAGGATGGTGATGCAAAGTAAGTGTACAGGGGCGGTTGATGATACAAAATTAGTGTACAGGGGCGGATGGTGTTGCAAAGTAAGTGTACAGGAGCGGATGGTGATGCAAAGTAAGTGTACAGGGGCAGATGGTGATGCAAAGTAAGTGTACATGAGCGGATGGTGATGCAAAATAAGTGTACAGGAGCGGATGGTGATGCAAAGTAAGTGTACAGGAGCGGATGGTGATGCAAAGTAATTGTACAGGAGCGGATGGTGATGCAAAGTAAGTGTACAGGAGCAGATGGTGATGCAAAGTAAGTGTACAGGAGCGGATGGTGATGCAAAGTAATTGTACAGGGGCGGATGGTGATGCAAAGTAAATGTACAGAAGCGGATGGTGATGCAAAGTAATTGTACAGGAGCTGATGGTGATGCAAAGTAAGTGTACAGGAGCGAATGGTGATGCAAAGTAATTGTACAGGAGCGGATGGTGATGCAAAGTAAGTGTACAGGAGCGGATGGTGATGCAAAGTAAATGTACAGGGGCAGATGGTGATGCACAGTAAGTGTACAGGGGCTGATGGTGATGCGAAGTGAGTGTACAGGGGCGGATGGCGATGCAAAGTAAGTGTACAGGGGCGGATGGTGATGCAAAGTAAGTGTACAGGGGCAGATGGTGATGCAAAGTAAGTGTACAGGGGCGGATGGCGATGCAAAGTAAGTGTACAGGGGTGGATGGTGATGCAAAGTAAGTGTACAGGGGTGGATGGTGATGCAAAGTAAGTGTACAGGGGCGGATGGCGATGCAAAGTAAGTGTACAGGGGTGGATGGTGATGCAAAGTAAGTGCACAAGGGCGGATGCAGACTGTTTGAAAAAGTTGAGGTCCATGGTTATTTGGTTGACCTCCCTTCAAAAGTGATAAATTCAGCTGTCAAATAATCTGATAATGATTTTGTCGGTGGTAACCCTCAACCCGATTAACCCTTAAAGCGCTGAATTAATTTGTTGAAAAACATCGCAACCAAATTGTGTTTTTTTTAATTTGATATCATCATAAATGTCTTCGTTAGCTCTTTCTCATTCATTTGAATACCTATGTTATAGGTCCACGGGCAATAAAAATAATTTTACTCTTACAGTGCGGTGATCGACTTTAGTCGTAAGAATCTGACGTCTACAGACGTCAGATTCTGTCGAATAAAGTTGATCCCCGCACTGAAAGGGTTAAACACTATTATCATGATTATTGTCATTTTTGATCCGTTGTTTTAGCCGATTAAATCACTGTTATTGGGCATGAATGAGTGTTTAAACATCAAGATTAGTAAATGTTTGGCTTCAAATTAAATAAATATCAGTAATTTTCACCCACTTGCAGTTGTCAATAAAAATATGTGTAATTATCCTAACTGATTTATTGCAGGTGGCATTGAAAAAATCGGCTTTGTCGATCCAATACCACTGATAGAAAATGAAGTCAGAAAATTAACAGCCAAAGGCACAAACATCATCATATGTTTGAGCAACATGGGGTATACCACAGATATAGCAGTTGCTCAGAAAGTTGAAGGACTGGATGTCATTGTTGGTGGTCATTCTGGCGTTTTTCTTCATACAGGTAGGCCTAGTGTTGTAATGCTGACAACATATTTTGTCTCTGTGGTGTTTATTACCTGTCTCCATAAAAACATCAACAGCGATTACAACTTTCATAAAGTGATCAAAGAGCCATTTATTTGATTTTGATTTTCCATCCTAGCTCGGTTATTGCCCGTTGCAAACCAGTATGGCCATTTAACATGTTTAAGTGACAATTCATAGTAGAACAATCTCCTATTTTGTATAGTAAAATTGGTAAAGTAAAAAGATCAAACTAAAAACGCCTCCCAATGAACAAAACTCAACCATATTTGTTTGAATTATAGATATGTCTGGAGTAGGCAATGTATAGTTGTGAAAAAAAGAATGGACGATGATCCCATTAAACACGAGACGTTAAACCAACGTTGGTTTAAAATTAGTCCACCGTCTGCGAAGCTGGCCCAGCATTAAACCAATATTGATTCAACGTCTCGCGTTTGCATCTGTTTGATGGAAACCCAGTAAACACAAAACATAAACTAAATGTTAGTTCAAACATTAAAATAACATTGTGTCAATTTATCTTGTTTGATGTCATTCCTAGGCCCACCACCAAATAGAGAAGTTCAGGCTGATGACTATCCAGTACTGGTTCAATCACCAGGTGGCAATCAGGTGCTGGTGGCTCAAGCTTACCGCATGTCTAAATATCTGGGTCAATTAGACATCACGTTTGATGATGACGGGAGAGCCGAGACGTGGAGCGGAAACCCTGTATTGTTAGACTCATCAATTAAACAAGGTTAACTATTGGATATTTTCAAATCTGGCTGAAAAAAAAATATGGTTAACTAATAAGGAGAGACGAGGAGTCACCCTGTCCTGGATTGGCTGTGGGCTATAATATAGCCTACATTTTGCAGAAGTTTTATTTAGTTCAATTGTACGCTTTTCAGGAATATCCGTTAATTATACAATATTAGATAGCATATTATAGTTCTTAATCTTGTTTTTATATATTCAGGAAAAATGTGACTTTGTCTAAAATGTATAGTTTTATAAGCTTTCCAGAGTGTATTTTTTGCTACTCTGTATTGGCCTAATAATATGTAGTTCCTATTTTATCTCTGGTCTTGGGGCGGGAAAGGGTGTATCTGCCACTTTGTAAAGTGGCAGATACACCCTTTCCTATCCAAGGTGACGATATATACGTCATCTGCATTTACTTAAAATGACAATGCTGTTTTTCTTTATTTTGATTGTGTCAATAAAACATCTATCTGATGCATCTTGTATTAAAAAACAATAGTACTGAAGAGCCATTGATCAACCAATTAAATATCAGAGAGAAATGCGACATTAATCTGAAAATTGATAATCTGAATTAACCCTTGAAGCGCTAGATTAAATTATATAAATTTCCACCGATTTGAAGTTGTGTCTCGCTTATGCGACCCACAAATTTAAGGGGGTGAAAATTACTCATATTTCATTAATTTGATACCAAACATTTGCAAATCTTGATGTTTAAACGTTCATTTTCTTCTAACTGCGAATTAAGCGGCTAATAAAACGGATTAGAAACGATTATTGTCGCAGTTAGAGTTGTAAGGGTTAACCCTTTGAGTGCGGGCGACGCTTTTAAGCGCATTCATACTGTTTTTCCACAACTAAAATTTGACAGAAATTGAACAAATATGCATGTATAAATCTTGAGTAAAGCCCCCATTGTGAAATTTAGCAGGGTTAATTTTTAAGTGAGGAGGTATTTTCCTTTCATTTGAAGTTGGCAATTGCGTGAGCAATGCCAACTTCAAATGAAAGGAAAATGTTAAGTAGTAATGAAGCACTTAAAGAGTTATTAAAGACGGATCCTAACTTTTATCTTTCACAGATGATGAAGTGCTGAGGAGTGTTAACAGCTTCGGGGGACCACTTAGCGAGTTCACCCAGAAGGTCATAGGTCAAACTTATGTTTATCTTGATGGAGAAAGACATTCCTGTAGACGAGAAGAATGTAGCATGGGTGAGTAACGCCGTACAAAGCTAAAAGGCAGTAACTTCCTAATTTACAGGTAATCAGTTTCTTCATTTTGGCTTTGCAGGGCAGAGTAGTCCAATGGTTTGTTCTGGCTCAGTAGGTCTAAGGGGTCTTGTCATGTTAAAAAATATCCCCAGATCCGAAAAAAATGCATTGGCCAAACCATACCCACCCACCCCCATCCAATTTTTTTTTAGGAGGGGGGGGGGAAACGTGTTGTACAAGAACAGACTAAAACAATTTTTTTGCTTTTTTTTAACTTGACAAGACCCCTAACATAATAGTCACATAACTTGAAAATAGTTTGTACAATAAGTCGAATCCCTTGAATATTTAGATGACATATTGTGGTCTATAAACAAGTCTTCCTTTGCAAACTGTGCCTTAACCCTTTCAGCACGGGGACCCTCTTTAGACGTCAGAATGTGACGTCTATATATAGTCAGATATGGTGAGCGATCAAGTTAATGGCAATGGCACATGAACATATTTGAGCTATAGTTATAAAAATAGTCAGATTCAGATCGAAATTGTGTACCTTGCTTGGAAATTCTTTAAAAAAAATTATGCAAACGTTTCTTGCTATAATTCCACAATGACATTATTGATTCTTTTATAACACATTGATTGCGCAGGTGACGTAATAACGGATGCTGTGTTGTACCATCATCTGAAGACGCCAGGTTCTGAGGAATGGACCCACGTCAGCATGGCAGTGTGGAACAGCGGAGGCATTGAATCGTCTCTACAAAAAGGTACCAAGTCTGTTTAACCCTTTCAGTGCAAGGACCGACTTTAGACGTCAGAATCTGACGTTAAAGTCGATCTCCGCACTGAAAGATTAAAAATATTTATAATGGCCGTAGACCCTTAACATAGGTATTCATTGACTTGAAGCTGTGGGTCGCTGTAGCGAGACACAATTTGAAAATCAAAATTACCTATATAATACTCAATACAACAAGTATTTAGGTAAATTTATAGCGCATGTTTTTCGTTGATTTTCGTTGGTTGTAATGAAATCCTGGGTTTCAAATATATTTGGTTAAGTAGGTTTATTATTATAATTGTTATTTAATGCATGACAAATGTATGGTTTAACTTTTGAAATACTTCGAATAATTTCGCGTAATTGCCAGTGCTGTTGGGAATGTTTAAAAAAATGGTGTTTGCAAAATCGGTTGATAATTAGGGAGAAATCGACAAAAAACATGTTCTACCAGTTTATTACTGTTCAGAGCTCAACGGTTAATATTCAGCTTTATTATCTGTTTAACTGGTCATGTGTTATATTGGCAGCGATAACATTTTTTTTGTATGCGTTGACATGATAATATTATTTCTTCTCTGCTCTTCCATCATAATAATGTGCAATGAATCTGGTAAATTAAAGTTTTTTATAATCTTTAAATTATGAAATAGAAAATGTCATTTACCAAGTAAAACCAGTACCTTTGGAGCTTCAACATTATCAATGTGACATAAATGTTGACAATTAATACAATTAGGTATTTCTTGCACACCACTGGTGTTGAATGAAAATTAGATGAAATACCCTGTTAGGCCTTATAGGGTTAACGCTACTTTAGACGTCCAAAAAAAGTGTGAAATATTTATAATGGCCGTAGACCCATAACATAAGTATTCAAATGAAGCAAAAAGAGCTAACTAAGGCATTTATGATTTCAAAATGAATAATAACCTTTGTGTCTCCATGGTTTATGCAAAAATATTTCAGCGGGTTAAGCCATACATCACCCCAGCCTATTTTTCTTAATGTTGAATAGATAAGTCCCTGGCAAAATGAAGAATCCGTGTCATCCAGCTTGTCGGGCAATATTATAATCTCTCCAAATGCGATGCTTCATATCCCAGCAAACACGGCACATTGACCAATGTTGGGCCGACGTTGCAGACGGTGGCTCAACAGTGGTCCAGCATTGGGTCGGCGTGTCGCGGTTGCTGGGATCTGTTCACCTGCTCGTAATATACAACACACAACAGTGATTTTCAGTGGTCGAATAGTGCACTATTCTACCACTTTAAAACAAGAAAAGCATTTTCTTATCAGCTGTGTATTACAATGTCATACGTGTCACATGGTTCTTTATATTTTCTTAGTTTAGAGTGTATCACTCATTACCTTGATTACAGGTGTAATTACTGAGACAGATGTGATCAGCATATTACCATACGGTAATCGTGTGGCTTTGGTTCGCATGACGGGGGAGCATATCAGACAGATGCTCGAGTTCAGTGTGGCTCAACTCACAGACTGGAGAGGGCACGGCAGATTCCTGCAAATGTCAGGTGAGAAAGAATGAATGAATGAATAAATGAATGAATGAATGAATGAATGAATGAATGAATGAATGAATGAATGAATGAATGAATAAAAGAATGAATGAATGAATGAATGAATGAATGAATGAATGAATGAATGAATGAATGAATGAATGAATGAATGAATAAATGAATGAATGAATGAATGAATAAATGAATGAATAGATAGATGGATGGATGGATGAATGAATGAATGAATGAATGAATGAATGAATGAATGAATGAATGAATGAATGAATGAATGAATATATGAATGAATGAATGAATGAATGAATGAATGAAGGAATGAACATATGAATGAATGAATGAATGGATGAATGAATGAATGAATGAATGAATGAATGAATGAATGAATGAATGAATGAATGAATGAATGAATGAATGAATGAATGAATGAATGAATGAATGAATGAATTAATGGATGAATGGATGGATGGTTGGGTGGATGAATGAATGAATGAATGAATGAATGAATAAATGAATGAATGAATGAATGAATGAATGAATGAATGAATGAATGAATGAATGAATGAATGAATGAATGAATGAATGAATGAATGAATGAATGAATGAATGAATGAATGAAAGAATGAATGGGCTTTTAGGCCGCCTTTGTGCACATAAACAGAGTAACACCAATAACTATTATTTTATTCCTAAATTAAAAAAAATATATATGTATTCTTGGTTGGTAACTATCGTCATTAAAACAAACAAACTTGCTATTTTAGGCATGAGAGTTGTGTACAACCTAAATAAAGCCATAGGCTCGCGTGTACTATCTGTACGCGTACTGTGTACAAAGTGTCAAGTTCCAGAGTACAACGACCTAGATGATGACGAGGAATATCATTTCTTGACCAATCAATATATAGTGGACGGAGGAAATGCTTATGATATGAGTAATGCCATACAAATAATAACCAGCGTCGGTAAGTAAAGTCAGGTTTGAAAATAATATTAATAATAATATGTTTATTGATCGTACTAAGCACGTCTATAGTCATTTTTTAAGTTGGTTATATTACAGTTATTGGGAATGAAATGAGTGTTAAAGCATCAAAATGTACAAACGTTTCGTTTGAAATAAAATAAATATGAGTAATGGTCACCCACTTGAAGTTAGTTTTAAAACATTACCCCTCTAGAAATGTGTCCGAAAGAAGAAAATGAACGCTTACTCGTTTTTTTGCTGAAAAAAGTTCAAATTTTAATTTATGCCTTGATAAACAGCAAATGTTACACTGCAATTTTTCATATATATATTTAATTATTGTATTAAATACGTATCAGGTAAAATTAGCAATATTTGTTATATTTGTTGTCAGCTACAAGTGTACAAATGCCAATGTTTTTATTTCCACAAGAGCAGTAAAAATGGCAGCAGGAAATGGTCATCAAAGGGCCTTTTGGACATTTTTGGAAAGGGGTAATGTTTTAAAGTAAAAGCTGGTGGACCAAAGCAACAGAAAATATCATAAAATGTTCTTCTAGGGGTGCAGCAATCACCAGAATCAGCCCCAGGACTATGTGTGAGGTATAATGAATATGCCAACTGTTTGATTTTCCAGACAATATCACAGAGACACAATACAAGAAGATATAACATCTTATATATTGGTATAATGGTATAATGGTATAACGGTATAATGAATATGCCAGCTGTTTTATCTTTCCAGACAATATCACAGAGACGCAATGTTTGGCTAATTATATCAAGAATCATTCGCCCATTATCCAAGGAGTTGAGGAGCGTATTCGATTTGTTCAACCTGTTGATAAATTTACTAATTCACAACAGGCTGCCGATATTTCGAGTGCAGTAAATGCTATTACGTCATCTGTGTTATTACTATGTATTTCATTATTTGTAATGTTAATGTTTTTAAATATCGCAAGTCGCAAGTCAATTAATTGAAAATAATTATTTCGATTTTACATTATTACCGTTATTATTTGTTAATTAGTTACTGACATTTTTTCTAGTTGTTTCGTATAAATCATTGATTTACTAATAAGTCAATACACATTAAAGAAACTTAATTTGTTTTGTAATAATTTGAATTCCGCGATTTTTGTTATAATTATATTATAACGCCATGCGTATTATAATTTATCAGAACTCTTTACATTATTGTTTACTTATTATTTACTAACAGTTTTTTCTTTTGTTTTGTATGAATAAGTGATGGAATGGATCAATAAACAACTGATTAAATCTGAATATCAATGTTTAATTTTATTACCATGATTAACACTGATACATGATGCATGACACAAAGAAAGAGGCATTTGTAATTTCAACAGACTTACATTGATCTGCACTGGGAAATTGGCCGTACGGTATAACAAAAAAAGATCTACCATTATTAAAGCTGTGAGTTCTGGAGTATACCCGAGAAAACCCTACTCAATCAATCAATCAATCAATCAATCAATCAATCAATCAATCAATCGATCGATCGATCGATCGATCGATCGATCGATCGATCGATCGATCGATCGATCAATCAATCAATCAATCAATCAATCAATCAATCAATCAATCAATCAATCAATCAATCAATCAATCAATCAATCAATCAATCAATCAATCAATCAATCAATCAATCAATCAATCAATCAATCAATCAATCAATCAATCAATCAATCAATTAATCAATCAATCGCGATCGCAGGCAGGCTGGTATGTGGGTATAGATAGGTAGGTTTACATTTATAACTGTTAGATGGTAACAGTTATTCTTAAGGATGGCGTGAGATGCCATTTGGATGCACGCCTCTATAAAAAATGCCAGGAGTTTTGCGTGGAACACAGGGTCTATGTTTTTAAAGGTTTGAAGAAGTCGAATAAATCGTCAAAATATCATAGCCAGAAGTGGTCTTGCAAGTTATGCGTTCCATCCTACCACATGTGTGACTTTCAAAAAAGATTAAATGCGTCAAAGACATTTAGATAATACACATTGATATTATATCTCATTATATCATATCTCACTATGACATGATCCCAAAAAACACAAGTCATTGCATTCTTAGTTAGTTGTTTTTATTCATAATCAAATAATTAAACACATACAAATGTTACATTGTTTAAAGCATTATATTAATGTAGCAATTAATAGCATATGTCTGATGTATGTTGCTATGTTAAGCATTATAACATGTTAAAGTGACCTAATGTCACAAATTGTATTAACCCATTAAACGACATAAGTGTCGGTTGTCAAAATGACCGTATGACTTTCTACATTGCGATCTCAATCTATGAATAGTAGCTGGTTTTTTTCAAATACAAAAACAAATATATACACGACTTTCGTCCGAAAAAACTACCATAATTTACGGCTTTTAGAACGTCTATTTTCTCAAAACTAAACATATTCTTTTGTCACACACTTCAAGTCATTTCAAGACTTGAAAGGGTAAATTAGGCTTTACTTGGTGGGTTCTGATATAAACCATTACATACAGTGTTACTATACATGTTATATAAGTCGATACATCACAATACAAGGTTACATGGTGACTGCGCCTCGATGCCACACTTTCCATTACAGACATGGCAGACTGTAACATGTCTTAACCCTTTAACCGCCAAATTATTCAATCTGAATTTTCACCCACTTGAAGTTGTGTCTCGCTGACGCGATCCACAACTTCAAGTGAGTGAAAATTATTCAGATTTGATAAAATGGAGATCAACTGTTTTCAAACATTGCTGATTGATGTCACATTTTATCGTTAACATGTTCAAAAGGTGGTACTTAATGTGCTAATAAAAAATGAAAACCCGTATATATGCGACACCGGCGGTTAAAGGGTTAATCTTTATCCTGCTGATCACGACTATTGTCGTTTTTAATTTGTTTTAGTTGTCAATCAAATCACCGATATTGGGAACAAACTGTGTTTTTAAACATCAAGATTTGCAAGGGATGTACCTCAAATTAAACAAATATGAGTAATTCTCACCCAGTTGAGGTTATATGGGTTTCAGGCATGTTTTATATCAATAGAAATATCGCCAAATTGCGGCCTGAGTTAAGTATATTTTTTCACAAAACCGTATTTAATCGTCAGATTCTAACGTTTATATAAAATATAGACATATTATTTATATACCAAGGCTCATTTTGCCTATTTTCACCCAGAACTATTTTTACCCAGAACATTTGAATGCTTGACAGCAAGTAACCATGTTAGTCAGGTTTCACGGATTCTTTCTAAGTAATATTCTTGAAAGTACACCTTTTTTGTTATTTTGTTATTTTTTGGCATTTTACACTGAACAAAGCAAAAAATATTAAATAAAGTGTAATAATATGATCTGGCTCAATAATCTGCACATTTTGATACTTTTATGAAGGCTCTAGTAATTCTAGATTCAATTTAATTGACAATTTCGTCTTTTTTTCCTATAATCGGCTAATTCGTATTGACCGGCTTCCACAAAATAGGTGATAATTATGAGAAAAATCAAAATCTTAAGTGTCATATCGGCTTAAATTGACCAGTAGGGACCCGGGAACACAATAGAAATGGGTGACAGCTTGTAGTATTCCGTCCCCCTGACTAGTCTATATATTTAAAAATACTAATCATTACAACAATGTTCGGCAATGTTCTCAGTCTATGAATAGCAGCTGGGTTTTTTTTTCAAATACAATAAAAATATCCTTAGATGTACGTCAGGAAGAAATGTAGGCCTACAGGACTATAAGGGTTACAAAGTTCGGTAAATCACATTTATCAATACATGTGCATAGCGGGGCTAGTCCAAGAAATAAAAACTGGAGTGGTGGTTAGCTCTATTTGTTTTTTCTGAGCCAGGTCGTTGTGACAGTATGATTATAGACAAAGCTAAAAGGCAGCATCTGGTTACTTGTAAATTAAGCAGATACTGTCTTTTGGCTTTGTACGGCAGTATAGGAGGAAATCTGATGGAAGCGGTAACAATCAAATCAGCTCTAATAATATGAACTGATATGCGATAAAGAAATAACGACATCTTAATTTTAGCAACTTCAGCTAAATTTTAAAATTAATTCTCTTTTGAAAACTGGCAATGATTCGAAATTATCTTGAACAATTTGAAAGCTATTGTCAGACTGATACATCAAAATATTTTTAATATATAAATAAAATCAATAAACCTTTAAAAATGTTTTACATTTTCTCTGGATAACGTTCACCATTTTAATATTGGGGATGATATAAATATATACATATCTACAGTTTTTTCTTCAATATGTTACCGTCACAATCCATTGAAGTACTGTAATTCAGTATAAAGAGCGATGATATATACCGGCTGGGTAAATCAGAGCTCAGTCTAAAAAACGAGAGAATGTTCTTAAAACCATTCAAACCGACACGCATGATTCTAGCAAAGCATAATCATAACAAGTGCATTGCTGTTAGCGTGAACTGATTTCATTTACAATGTCAGTTTTTGAATTTCAAAGAAATAACCAAGTCGTAATTTTAGCAACTCCAGCGCAAATCTTCAAGAAATTTTTCAGAAAATTGACAATGATATCATCAAAACAACCAGCTCAAGTCAGGCGTTTACAACATTGTGGTTTAATGTTGGACCACCGTCTGCGACGCTGGCCCAGCATTAGCCCAACCCTGTGTCAACGTTTCTTGTTTGTTGGGAAATGTTCAGATTCTGGCTAAAATGGCGATTGATTGTAGAGTTTCTTCACACATGTTTTCGTTGACCACTTTTTGCATTTCCACCACTTCCACTTGGTGCACGTCTTAACAGACTTGAGGGTGAAGCACTTGGCATCAAGTACGGTGAAAAAACTATGACCTACACCTCTTGATGCACCATTGTTCACAGCCTTCAGGCAAGAGCGGAATCTGAAAGAAAAGAAAAGGCGGTATATACATCAGAACACATGACACATAATTGAATGACAAACACCCAACAAAATTCAGCATAAACTGATTACATGTATATTGCCTGAAAACACAAAATTCACACTAATGCAATGATTTCACCATCTGATTTTAATGTGACTGATAACCACTGACCAGATAGCAAGAGTATTTGTATAGCGGATGATTGACAAATAAATTCTAGATATGTATACGAGTGAATCATTGGACAATTATTTCTCGTTTCCCGGTAGGCCTATGCATTGTATAAGAAGTTTAACCCCTACAGCGCGGGGATAGACTTTAGTCGTCAGAATCTGATGTCTGTAGACGTCAGATTCTGACCACTAAAGTCTATCCTCGCACTGTAAGAGTACAAATAATTCTATTAGCCGTAGACCCACAACATAGGTATTCAAATGAATCAGAAAGAGCTAACTGAGAAATTTAGGATGGTTTCGAACTAATTAAAACCCTTTTGTCTCTATGATTTATACAAATTAAATTAAGGGTTGAAAAATAATTAATTCAGGTTAAAAAACATGCGTGGACCCTGAGTTTAAGAATAATTGTAGGCCTATCTCAGTAAACACAAAACATTTGTAAACCATTTACACAATGTTGGACCAGCGTCGAGTTGGGCCGACGTTGTATAAATGTTATACAAATGTTTTGTGTTTACTGGGATAGCGTGTTTGCATTAATGATTAGATATTATCGTATTACGCATTTCTGATATTATGAGTAGGGAGATAAAAATGAAATGAATGGGGCTTTAGGCCTCCTTCGTGCACATATAGGCTAAACTCGGCCATGAGAACCTCCTAAGGCCACTTTCCTCCATACACAGGATTCGAAATTCGAGCCCTGGCGATCTGAGGCCGAGCACGCTACCTCTCGGTCACAGAGGCTTCCCACAGTATTAAATCTTTACGAGTGAGCGAGGAAGAAACATCTTGTTCAGTGGCGGATCCCTATTTTCTCAAAAATACTTTAAAAAGTCCCCTGATTGGCTGAAATTTACTAAAAAAATCTTGGGGGCAAGCCCCCAAAACCCCAGGCGCCCCCTTTCTACAGATCCTGGATCCGCCACGTTGTTTCTTTGAAACGTGAAGGCCAAAGTGAGGTTGGAACCCGCGATATCTGTCTTTCCCAGCAGGCAGCTTTAACCACTGCACCAGGGCCCCGCCTTGCGGATAGGGAGATACAGATTGTTGTATTTTAGATCAGAAGCCATGATTTACGCACCATTCACTTTTGCTATAGCGACTTTGTCAGACCAGAAGTCGGCATTTTTCTTTTGGCTCTTTGATAAGTCAATAATACAATTTTGGGCTGATGTGGCAACGTAACAAGTATACCGAAAACCCCATTTATCAGTTACCGGGTATTCCTGTATTTCTTATTTTGGACATGCGTGTCTGAAATGAAATGTCGTCCTCTTTTGACTGGTAAATGCGTAACCTGAATGTTTAAAAACTTACCTAATTCTAGTCTATGGACATGTTGACATATTATGGCCATATGAAGGAGCTAAAATAAAAATGGCGATTTTTGCCTGATTGTGTCGTTTTAATGTCAGTGTAGTTCAACATGACCGTCATGTATGATACCACATTCTGAACATTGGCTATTTTTACTCACTTATTGTCACAGTCGCAGTGAAGTAGAGGAATAGGACTAAGGTTTGGCCAACAGTATTTCGTGGATAGTGCTTTTATATAGTAAGAACAGTGATCATGATCTCTGCAGCATTTGTCTGTCTCAGTGTGCACTCCCAAGTCGTTATAATTGTCAGCCCTGTTTTTTCTTCCACACCATTTAGTTCCGGGGTAAATTAGCCAGCTGTTCCCCCGAGTCTGTCGCTGTAGCTGCTGTATAACAGAACAATTTATTGATGAAACCAAAATACACTTCAATATTTGTGATGCTAGAACCGTGGCGGTATATATATATATTTAGACGGTTTTAAGCGAATTCTAAAATTTTAAAAAGATTTTAACCCTTTGACTTCCAGGCCGGAGTGCCTGCCAAGATCCAGATATACTGGTGTAGGAGTTCTATTTTTCGTCATTTGAAGCTGGAATTGCTAACGCAATTTCCAGCTTCAAATGACGAAAAATACATAAATGTAGTATATATTTGACGAAAATTTGTGTCATTTTATGGTTACGCTCATTGACGAATGACGACGGAAATTTCCGTCATGTATGGTAGTGAAAAGGTTAATATGCTTAGCGTGACATTTTTTTGATTCACGTAAATAATTGATCTATTTTTGTTTTTAAATAATATTTGTATCAAATTTATATCCCTGTAACTTTCAAATTTTTAAATACCCAAAATGTACGTATTTCTGCTAAGGTTAATTATATAATGTTACAAGATTTAGAGAAATAGCGGATATAGGCCTACCTAAGTATGTAAAGGACATTTAATAGGAGCTTTGGTTTCTTGTATTGAAGATATAATTTGCCTATTACATGTAGTTTCAAAGCAGCAAATTGAATGTCCATATTTGAATTAGTGTAGATATATACATGGTAAATAGATAATTATAAATAGTTTTCTATTTTATAACGGAACAACTTTGTTCAATTTTTACTTGTAAAGAAAGCACCCGATGGATAAAATTTGAATAATTATTCATTAGTACCGGTATAAAGGTATCTTCCCACCAGACAGAATAATTATCGCTTGCAATTCGCTAGCTATATACAACCAACTTATCCATTATATTTTTATTTGTAAGCTCAGACAAATTTGGTATTTTACATATGACGTATCGTTCAGTGTTTAAAAATAAACTCGTGTAATCGTAAGCATAGAGTTGTCAATGTACAGCTGTCACTTAATTTGTTAAATATACGCCGCTCTTCTAATTTTTACCTTATCTTCAGCATCATCCAGATCCTTTGCATCCGTGATGGTTAAAGCCAAGAGCAGAATTAACAGGTACACAAACTGACTGATCATTTTGTTTATTTACTAATGTACTCTTCTTTCAGGTTGTTGTCTTGTTCAATCTGTCCCTCCTGTTGAACTAAAGTAATCCCCTGTGACATGTATATATAGTAGACCTCTTGACAGGGCGACCCCGCTTAGCCCCTCTGACGTAGGTCTAAGTTCTTGGTAGGACCTAGTGAGCCGTGGTGTAATTACAAGGAAATAAACATACGTCTAGCATACGAGGAAATAATTATCAATAATTATAGATGAATAGTCATAGATCCTAATACATTGAAGTTTGGTCATAAATCAATTATCAACTATTCAGTTCTTTGTTTTACAAGTTCCTTTCACATGCTGGTACACATTCTTATATAAATAATTACTATTAAAGTATATTCCTTTTATTTTCTTGATATTTGTATTGTTTAATTGTCAAAAATTATATTTTATTTCACAACTGTAGGAGTAGGACTATACCATGATCATATGAAACGTGCAGTACATTTAGTATAAACATATTTTATTACCAAGTGGAACAAAATAAATTAATTGTAATACTAGGTTCCTCTTGCAGTACATTTCAGAACGTTGAATATTTAGCCGCACTCGATATTTAGTTTAATAACCCTTTAACCGACAAGTTATTTAATTAGAATTTTCACCCACTTGAAGTTGTGTCTCGCTGACGCGATCCACAACTTCAAATAAGTGGCAATTATTCCGATTTGACAAAATGGAGCTTAACTATTTTCAGATATTTCCGATTATTGTCACGTAACATGCACAAAACCACCTATCTAACAGATAGGTGATGAAAGCGCAAAACCTCCCATCTTTTAGATGGATGGCGGAAGCAGAAAACCACCTATCTGCAAAATAGGCGTTTTTATTGAGAGTTGGGTGTGATGGAGAGCTGGGTGTGATGGAGAGTTGTGTGTGACGGTGAGGTACTGAGAGCCGGGTGTGATGGAGGATAGCTGGGTGCGATGGAGAGTTATTGAGAACTGGGTGTGATAGAGAGCTGGGTTTGATGGTGAGCTATTGAATCTTCAAAGTACTGCATTACTCTGTCACACACATTGGTCTTTCATTGGAAACTGCATTCCAGATTAGGACTGGTGCTCTATTTATCAAGACATAGGCTATGCCTCCATAATTATTTGTTATATAAATTTTCGTCAGCTTTCATTCGCAAGAAAAAAATGAAATGAATCGGGCTTTAGGCCACCTTTGTGCACATATAGGATAAACTGGGCCAGAAGAACCTCCTGAGGATGGTGAGATGATTGAGGTGACACTGTCCTCCAGACACAGGATTCGAAATTTGAGCCCTGGCGGTCTGAGGCCGAGCACGCTACCTCTCGGTCACGGAGGCTCCCCACAATACTAACTTTCACACGTGGATGGGGAAGAAACAATTTTTGTTTCTTTTAAACCGCCGAGACCGGGAACCGAACCCCGGACTCTGGCGTAAAAGGCAGCGGTGCTAACCACTACCCTAGGGCCCCCGCCCTCATTCGCAAGAAAAAAACTTTTCAAAAGCGGTTGAAATGCTTGCCGACGCGGAAGCAGAAACTTATTTGATATAAGCATGGTGACAATGTTATGTTTAGAAGATGACACTGTATTTGATAGATTTAAAATTTATACTGGTTTAATTTTCTGTTCATTGTGCATAATAATTAATTATTGCTTGATTGAATGGGTTTTTTCATCCACAGCACTGCACTGCGTCACCTAGCTTTTCACTATTTGCACAGATGGGTAGATGAATATAGCTTTAAAATTAAGGAAATGTGATTTACTCAGTGGACCCATATGGCAGCTATGATACGTGTAGGACAGCTATATACCTACATGTATACATTCAATTAAATCTAATTTATTCCATACAATGCAATACATCGTTTGGCATGCACAAATAATAATATATAAAATCAAATAAATATCATACATGTACATGGTACATATAAACAGCCATGTATAAAATGTTGTATACACATAAAAATAAAATACACTGCATACATGGTACATATAAAGAGTCGGTGATTAATTTATCATTCATAATAACCGGTGCATTAGTTAGACGGACATCTCTACACATGACATACGCTGTGCCGCATCAGTGATGATGTACCACCATGAGTCATACACACGTTGGTGTAGAGTGGGAGGGGGGGGGGGGGGCTACATGGCTGTTTGACGTGATTTGGACATAGGCTCTAATAATATATGTTATGGATATGAAAGAGTGTATCTGATACTTCACAAAGTGGCGGATACAAACCTTTTCATTATGAAAGGGTTTGTGTCATACCACTTTGTGAAATATCAAATACACCCTTTCATATCCATTGTCCAAATCACGCCAAACAGCCATTTGAAGGCAATGTAACAAAACATTTCTAAGAAAGACTTTTTGTCATATTCAATATTTATTTCTATGATTTTTTTTATAGCATTCCTATTATGTAATTTTCATCATCTAAGAGATGTGTTAATCACTGTTCAATAAGTAATTTAAAATTGCTTATGATAAATGAATGTTTTCGTCATAAATAAATTTGTCCTGGTAATAGTAATTACCGACAAGTGAAGTGTGATGACCAGTATGAGAAACTGAGTGTCACTCTTCATATTAAACGCAATAATACCATACTTTAATCAGCTATTACGAACATATGACGGCTTGAAATAATTATACATATGATAATATCAAGTTGGTTCAAGCATAGGCATTGGTGTAGTGCATAAACACTACCGTCTGTCATGTCTGAGGTCACGGGTTCGTACCCAGCTCTGGTATTCAGTCATGGAACCTAATGCAGACCTGAAACCTTGTCGGGAGAGCAGAGGTATCAGGTTCATCTCACTATCCTCAGGTAGTTCTCTTGGTCCAATTTAGCTTGTATGTATAAAAGGTGGCCTGAAGCCCCACTCATTTATTATTCACGTTGGGCTATCGTAGACCAAAAACATAAACTAAAATAACATTGTTACAACGCATAATGCTGTTAATCGATCAAGTGAGAGTATATACAAGGGAAAAACGCTTGTAATTTAATAATTATAAGTAACATACTGCCGCATAAAGCCAAAAAGCAGTATCTGCTTGATTTATAAGTGAGCAGATACTGCCTTTGGGCTCCGCAGACCAGAAAAACAGGACTAAGAACTAAAGGTTAAGGTGCAGGTTTATAGTCTGATATCAAATCTGAAGACCTATCATCCGACTTTTACATCTTACCCCCTGGTCACTGGACCTGTTCATTCGTGTGCCATTTCAACTCCGCGGAGAGCATACAGTCCTGCAGCCGTTTCGGCGCATTGAACTCATCGTACACATTGCCATCTCTGTCCTATCAGGTACTCATTTTCACCTGAGTCAATTGAAGCATTCAAGGGTGAAGTGCCTTGCCCAAGGACACAACATCTTAACAATGTCCCAAGATTGAGAGGGGAGAAACATAATATTTCTCTGAAAATCCTGCACCAAGCGGGATTCGAAACCGCACGACAGGCAGCGACATCGGCAGAGCGCCACGCTCTAACCATTGCGCCATGTCCCTCTCTGTAAAGTATACAGATAACTAAAATTTTCATACGTCATTATTACATAAAAATAATTAATTAGTTCCTTGTTTCCTTGCATATTCTGCTTTGCAAAGCCCAAAGGTTGTATATGCTTACTTGTAAAGTAAGTAGATACTGCCTTTTGGCTTTGTACGGCAGTATAGTTCCTTGTCGTTGATGTCCTCTGATTGGTGACTACTCATGTGGGTATAGGCCTATACCAAGAATTGCATGTACAATTATAAATACTCATAGACAGTAACATGACATGTGGCACACGAGACGTTGACCCAATACTGGTATACAGTTGGACTAGCGTCGCAGACGGTGAACCAACTTTATATCTGCATCGGTGCAACGTCTCCAGTTTGCTAGCTGGAATGACATAGTGAAAAGCAATGTATTCTCCAATTCCTGTTTTTTTTTATGTTTTGCCTGATAAAATTGAATATTGTATTTTGAACTAGCTTGCGATAATCGTTTAAAATTGCAATACACAAAATCGAATAGTGTCAAAACCTCTGTTATTGTTGTGAAAAATACAAAAGTAGCATAAAGCTCAAATCATTCATTTATTCATTAATTCATTAATTCAATAAGTTCATTAATTCATTCCTTCATTCATTTTTTCATTCATTCATTCATTTATTCATTCATTCATTCATTCATTCATTCATTCATTCATTCATTCATTCATTCATTCATTCATTCATTCATTCATTCGTCTTTCCCTTTATTTATTTATCCCTTTATTCCTCCATTTATCAATTTACTAATTCAATCATTCATTTATTCATTCTTTTGTTCCTTTAATCAAGTTTAAACCCGCAATTTGATGTTCCTCCTTCGCAAAACGACAACTGAAAGCTGTTCAATTGATTTAAATGTAAAGAATGTGTGATAAAATTATGTACATCAGGTACGACGCTTGGTATCTGCTTGCTGCGGGAACCCTGGTGCAGTGCTTAAAGCTGCTTGATTGGAAAGTCGGAAATCATAGTTTCGAATCCCACTCCGGCCTTCAAGTTTCAAAGAAACAAAATGTTTCTTCTCCGCTGACTCGTAATGATTCGATATTGTGGGGAGCCTCCCTGACCGAGAAGTAGCGTGCTCGGCATCAAACCGCCAGGGCCCGATTTTCGGATCTTGTGTCCGGAGGGCAGTGTCATCTCATTCATCTCACCGGCCCAGTTTAGCCTATATGTGCGCAGAGTTGACCTATAGAGCCTCACTCATTTCAGATACGCTGGTGGCAATTGGCAGAAAATGCAACGCTTTACCAACCAACACCCCCCCCCCGTGAGTGGGTGACAGTAAACACAAGACATAGATCCAATGTTCATTTGATGCTAAGTCTACGACGCAGGCTTAACATCAAACTAACATTGGGCTTAGATCGTGTCTTTTCAGGGATAAGTTGGCGGCAAATTTATCTCTGTCCGCTCCGCCAGCCGGTACACGACGGTATTTTTTATCGCCAATGGATCCGCGGTCTTCCTTATCGCAGATAAGATAACAGGCCAAGCTGTGTGTTCGCTGTCATTGCAGAACCAGGTATAATGTTCGTAATAATTTCATAGATAGTCAGTTGTGGAATTTACCAGAATCGTTAATCATTTTGTTTTATAGCGAAACGAACAAATCCACAAGGATAGTTTTCAGTTAGGCCTACTTATCAGGCAGAGATAGGTAATGTCCATATCCTTGCATTATATTTATGAAAAATAGATTAAAAAAATATAATTATATTACTGTCAGCTATTCGCTGAATGTCGGTCTATTTTTCATATATGGAATATGTGCTAGGAACTTAGGAAGGTCTAAGTACGTTCTAAATGTTTTAAAGTAAATTTGTATGTAGCCTATTTACACTGCTTCTGGGCGGGGGCCCTAGGGTAGTGGTTAGCACCGCTGCCTTTCACGCCAGAGTCCGGGGTTCGGTTCCCGGTCTCGGCGGTTTGAAAGAAACAAAATTGTTTCTTCCCCATCCACGTGTGAAAGTTAGTATTGTGGGGAGCCTCCGTGACCGAGAGGTAGCGTGCTCGGCCTCAGACCGCCAGGGCTCGAATTTCGAATCCTGTGTCTGGAGAACAGTGTCATCTCAATCATCTCACCATCCTCAGGAGGTTCTCCTGGCCCAGTTTAGCCTATATGTGCACAAAGGTGGCCTAAAGCCCGATTCATTTCATTTACACTGCTTCTAGTCATTATAATTATGTAACTTAGTGTTTCAGTCATATTTGATGCAATATGATCACAACAGGGTGGCAGAGTCATCACCACAATCGCTACATTATGTTTAGACAGATGTATGTATTATAATTATGATACATCTGGCACTATGCCATGTATTTAAAGTACGGTGTGTTACATTTTAATTCCATCCTCGCTGGCCAGGGAATGTACGACGATGCTTGCAACGAGAGTGATTTGCACTGAACAGTCAGTAGGCCTATGTTCGATTTCTGGTACACTAGTTTTATTTTGTAAACAGAAGATAGCCTACATATAACTCACACGTTTAAAAAAGGGTTGTGTTACTATTAACTAATTGAATTACAACGGAACATTTATAAAGAATCAGAAATACGTTCATGATCAAAATGTCACAATAATAAGTGGTTATGACTATCAGAAAAAAATATATCTCGTCACTTACTGTTCGACATCATATACAAAATATTAGTTATTTCAGAAATTAGCAATGTAATATAGTATAATAGTCTAATGGTCATATATATTGTGTAATGAACCTGAAAAACTGTATTTCATGATGTCGGAAATTATAATAAATCAAATATGTTCATTAGTCAATTTTAATATTTATATTGGTTTCGTAACGAGACCTGATAAGATCTGAAATTAAATTACTGGTGACTTTAAAGTGTTTGAAGGTGTCCCTACTTATTTCTGGCACACACAATGATGTTATTTATTCTACCTACAACATCTACCGTTAGTATCTAGTACATCTGCAGGCTTTAACTAAAAGTATATGCAATACTCAAACCAGGTGGTGTCTCAATGTGGCGCAGAATATGGACTTTCTTGCATTTTAAAATAAAAAGGTTATGCATTTCCCGAAATTGGTATCTCTTGGTCTCATATATCTCACTGGATGATGTATCCATATGTATCTTCAAAGTGAATTATTTCTGAAAATAAATCTTATTAAATCTTCTAACTTTTTTGTCTCAAGGTGGTCCTATCTCCTCTAGTCCATGCAGTCTGCAACCGTGCTGTAGCCCATATACTTGAGGTCAACACGGTCTAAGCACTGAACATTAATTACCTGATAACAATGACCTGATAACAGACTAATAATGTACTGTTTTTACCAACAATAACGAGCAATAAAAATGTACTGATATTGTAATTGAATAACTTTTGAAATTTAAGAAAGGGACGGCTGAAAGCGATCGAACAAAACCGAACTATCACATAAAAGTTCAGAAAAGTAGATTAGTAATACTATACCGTATATAATATTAGGCCTAACTCTGGTCCTGATTAATTTAGGCAAAATTAGTGCGGTTCAAACTTTATCTTTATCTTCCCGAATTGTTTACTTTCAGTTTTCATTCATTTGAAGCCGAAATTGTTGGCGTAATATCTAGCTTCAAATCATGAAAAGTGTATATATTTACGAAAAATAGACATCTCCCAAACTAAAATATTTGATCAATTTAGCATCTACAACACACCATTTGATCAATTTCACGATAACAACGAGACATCTAGAAAACACGAGACTTTGGACCAGTGTTGGCCTGATGTTGGGGCAGCGATATTGTATTGGGCGAAGGTCTCGTATCCATATACATTTCGCCACCGCGCTGCGCCATGCACGAATCTGATCTGAGTCGGATCTGATGACTCAAATGATTGAAAAGTGAAACATTGCAGAAAGAAGTCAGAAAATTATATGCAAACAACACACCAAATACACTATCTGGCAGAGAAGCAAACAAAACAGCGTGGAAATAATAGCTGTTGATAATAATACAAAATAAACCGTCTGAAATCAAATTCAATACGAAAGTGGGAAATAGAGAAACAATACATTGAATAGTAAACCAATAAATTAAAAAGTAAAAAAACCAGATGTTTAATCATATAACAAGGCAATCCTTAAGGTAGAGCTACCACCTTACCACCTTTACCGTTGGAGGCGTCGCCCATTCAAACATTTCAGATACACTTTGGGAAGATTGGTAGATATTAATTATCAAAGATCAATTACGAAATAACGTCACGAACCGCCTTCATTTGTCCTGACAGAACTGACCTATCAAGTAATATTGGAGGTACAGATGCCGTTTTGCACTCGTTGGATTTTAAATTTGACTTGTGCTGTGCTACGTCAGATCGTATCTTTTTTCGTGGGCCGGGGCCCTAGGGTAGTGGTTAGCACCGCTGCCTTTCACGCTAGAGTTCGGGTTTCGGTTCCCGGTCGCGGCACATCCACTCGTGAAACTCAGCATTGTGGGGAGCCTCCGTGACCGGGGAGTAGCGTGCTCGGCCTCAGACCGCCAGGGCTCGTATTTCGAATCCTGTGTCTAGAGGGAAGTGTCATCTCACCATCCTCAGGAGGTTCTCCTGGCCCAATGTAGCCTATATGTGCACAAAAGTGGCCTAAAGTCCGATTCATTTCATTTTTATTTTTTCTCGTGGCAACCCTTTTGCTGCCGGGGCCAAATATACAAATGATATACGTTATCAAACAAGTTTAACCTTTTAACTATCAATGTATTTATTGAAAGCTGTGATTATTACTGAATCCATTTTTCCCTCGAAATGAAAGAAGAAGACCAACTTTTGTCAAATACCTAATAATATCAAAATAAAGGTCATATTTATGGTGTTGCAGTATAGTAGTAGTTTCAGGTGAACTCAGGTGAACTAACTCTTACAGAGCGGGGATAGACATTGGTCGTCAGAATCTGACGTCTGCAGACGTCAGATTTTGCCTGCGACTGCCCGGCGCCCTCAACGGGCACTCATGTGATACAAAGCAAACTTATTTGGCGCTGATAATAACGTTGTTCTAGCTCGCCCCACGTGTTTCTGGCGGTCTTCTGGCGAGTACATTTATGCATTTATATGCGTTAAATATTTTAAACATACCCAACTTCCTTTGACGATTACACTGCGCACAAAACTATGCGTAGCGTTAGTGCAGCGCCCTCCACGAACCAGTAACGAGTCCTGACGCACGACTGACGCACGAAAGATGCTATGGCAAAAATAATCAATTTCCAGTGCGTGGGTCGTGCCGTAATTTCAGAAAAAACTCAAAATTGCCGGCACTGAGCATGCATATAATGCCCATCCAACGTGGTCCTAAAGGTCCAGTCACGCATACCATCACGCACGTCCAGCTCACAAAAAATGAAGAATTTTGGTCAGTGCGTTGTAATTCGCTGGGCGTGCGTCAGAATTCGTTGAAGATTTAACGAGAACGCCTGATAAACGTTATTCATTTATTGTGTGCATCAACCTCTGCGCATATTTTCTGCATGTTAAAAAATATGAGCGTTTTTCCGCGTGTGAATGTAGACGCCAGAAGAACGTCAGACCAGCGCCAGTGTAACGCTAGGCACAAGTATAGCACATGCTCTAAATTCGTTGTGTTTTCGTTGACCGAAGTTTGTCCAAGTCACACATAAACGACGCACAGTCCAGGCATGAAAAAATAAAAAATAACAATTTGTGTCCGGATTGTGAAAAACGTAGGTAGAGCTGGTAGAGAATGCACAGCGTGTTTCCAAAGCAAAGGGCGAATGAACAGAGCTTTGCTAACGCGTTTCACGCATACAGTGCACATTAAACCCTAGAATGCTAATGTCGACGATTAGAGTAACTTTAAACAGTTTGTTTTGTACGTATGTAACCATTTTTGAAAGAAAAAAAATTCCTTAATTTATGAAAACATTATATGTTTTGACTTAATTTCGGCAAATTAAAAACAAATTCTGCACTTAAAGCCGAATATCTTGTGAAACACCACCTGAAAAGATTAAAAATAAAATGTCGTACTACTATCTAAGGGTTAAGCTGCAGAAATAACATAGTCATAGCCTGTTGCTTGAGGGCTGGGCGAACTGCCGGTGTGTACCCAGCGCTGACTTCGAGCGCTCATGCAGCGCAGGGCAGGCGTGTTACGCACGACTGCCCGGCGCCCTCAATGGGCAGCCATGTGATACAAAAACATATCTGGCGTTGATATGGCGTTGTTCTAGCGCACCCTACGTGTTTCTGGCATTTTTCTGGCGTGTACATTTATGCGTTCAATATTTTAAACATGCCCGACTTCCTGTTGCGATTACAGGGCGCACAAACATATTCGTAGCATTAGTACAGCGCGCTCCACGAACAAGTAACGAATGCTAACGCACGACCAAAGCACGACAGACACTCTAGCAAAAAAAAAGCAATTTTCAGCACGTGGGTCATGCATTGACTATGTGTGACTGAGACTTACGGACAGAAAATACTTTAAAAATGACGGCACTGAGCGCGCATATAGCACCCGTCTAACGTGTTCCTAGCGCATGTCCAGCAAACATATAACGTATATGGGGCTTGTTATATGATCTATGACTTATTTGTACCACGCGCTGGCAATGCACTGTGCATTCGTTCGGAGCGCGCTAGCACAACGCTATGTATTCTCTGGTTTATGCACCTGATTTATTTATAACTCCTGTATATTCGTCTTAAACTCGCTAGATCTTCTCATATTCTGACAAAATTCATGGACGCACAACGACACACTGCTCTAATTTTTGTCACTCAAGACGTGGGCTGTGCGTCGTGTATGTGTCACTGGGGTATAACGCATGTCCAGCGAGCATGTACCGTATATGGGGCGTGCTGAATGCTTTGTGACTTATTCGTGCCTCGCGCTGGCGATTCGCTGTGTATTCGTTAACTTTGTCACCCTGGTAATGCGTAGCACGGTGTCGAAATGTTGTGTATTCGCTGATTTATACACCTGATTTATTGATAACACGCTGTATATTTGTCTGGCTCGCTGGCTCTTCTCATATCCTGACAAAATTCATGGATGCGCAAAGACGCACTGCTCTAATTTTTGTCACTCAAGGCGTAGTAGTAGTAGTAGTAAATCATTGCTTTACGTCACTTTTCGGCACGAATGGTTTTTTAAGTGAAATTGTAATACGATAAAAACGTTGTAGTCAATTGATGAGATGAATGATGTACAGATGATTATGTGAGGGTGGGGGTGATAGGGCATGGGGGGTTATTGAGAGAGTTTTCCTTCGCTCGCCCGATAAGGGGTTCTGGGCATGCTAGGGGATCCACCCCCAGACGGCCGGAGACTTGGGTTTCGCTGTGCAATTTATTGTTGAGACTCCATGGAATTTAGCGCAGCTCCGCTATCCTCGGGTCGGATAGTCCCCAGAGTAACAATAGGAAGGGTGACTCCATTCATTCCCCGTGAGAGACCTCATGTCAAACACGCTATTGCCAGTTATTTAAGGCTACCACTGCCTACACCAGAGCATGAACTGATGCGGGTGCTGCATTGGCTCCGCTGTTGAGCGGAGGAACCAGGGTACGACACTGGCAATCCGCCCGAAGATTATGACCAGATACGAAGAGGCTGCAGCTGCCCTTGGATGATTGCTGTAGATTAATGCTTCCGTACAATGCCGTACACAGCATTCAATAGACGGAACAGATCCCTAATGACCTTTCCCGGATGGGGGCGAAAAGTACTAGGCCTACTACTAGCAATCCTGCCAGTACCCCCACTCAAGGTGTGGGCTGTGCGACGTGTATGTGTGACTGGGGTATAAGTCAACGACAGACCTGCCGGTAGATGACGGTGATTTTTGTCGCCAATGGGCCCACGGTAGCTCACGGTCCGTTTCATCGCAGATAAGATCATGAAGATGACAGGCCAAGCCGTGTGCTCGCTGTCTTTGCAAAGTCAGATATAATGTTTGACAGATAATTCATAGATAATCAGTTATGGAATATACCTGATAGTTTTCAGTTAGGCCTACTTATCAGGCAGAGATAAGTAATTATAATGTCCATATCCATAAAATATATTTATAAAAAAATAAAAAAATATATATACATAATTGCATTAAAGTTTGATGTTCGCTGAATGCCAGCCGATTTCTCACATATGTATTATGTGCTAGGAACTTAGGAAGGTCTATTAGTGGGGGCTCTTAGGTAATTGGGTGTGCACTTCTGGATAAAATTGTGAATTTTGGCACACAAATTGTTGAGATATCGCTTTACAGGAATTTTGATGGAAGCAAGTTGGTACGGCTACATTTTGGCCGCCATCTTGTTTTTCAAAATGGCCGCCACTTAAGACCTATATTCAGCAATATTTCATAAATGAAGACAATTAGAGAGCTCGTAACAAGCTGATTGTTTTATGAAAGAACCCTAGATGTATGTGGATTAACATAGTAAACGTTCTAGAAAATCCTCCTCAAGCACTCTGATATATGCAAGATGGCGTCCAAGATGGCCGCCAGCGTATAGTCATATTTAATAAATAGCGTAACATGATCGATTTTAGCTCGATTTTCTTTTGTAATACACCATTTCAAATAGTTTCGTGGTCAGTAAAGCTATATACACCACCCCCAACAATTTTGAAAACATATTTAACCCTTTTATCCCAAAAGGCTTTTTAGTGAACGTCCCTGTAATCTCTTTTGGGAAAACATTATTATTTAGATTCAATTAATTAAATATTAATGGTGATGCATATTGGTTTCAGTGATATAGCTATATTAAAAGCACGCTTATTGGTTAACTAATTTGTATTTTTAGTTATTCAAGATGGCGTCCAAGATGGCTGCCAGAATATGGGCAGATTTGCGAAATTGTGTAGATTCTTCAATTTTTTATCAATTTTCTTTAGTAATACATCATTTCAACTATTTTTATGGTCTGTGAGTCCATGTAAACTACTCCCGGACAACGTTAATCAATATTTAGCTCCATAACATGAGGGTTTTCAGTTGGCGACATAAAACATCCAAAATGTAGTTGGTAAGTCACTTAGCCCATAAGCCTTTTCAGCTGTTTTTCGGGCGTGAAACTGATTTATGTTTTTTACAGTCACAGTATCCTTGGTGGATACGTTATCCCTGTAAAGAATATTAACTAGTTAATATTGAAGATGTTTTGGTCATATAGTCAACAATGTGGTGAAGACTAATGCGATTGAGTATGACATAGGCCTACTAACCAGAACCTTCCTCTGTTGATCACATTCTGATCAGATCGCTGGCTTAGGGAAGGTTGAAAGATCATTTAAAGATATATTGCATGTAAATAACATGTGATTGCATGTAGGTGATATGCCACTACTTGCCTACAGTCCTCGTTTGGGGGACAGCGAGTATAATTTTTGTCTGTATGAAACTATTATTTGAATGCATTCCCCTGGTAATAATGTCACCATACATATATTGATCACAAACTATGGGTAGAACATACTTGGTAGATTAATACTCAATTTAGTGCAAATGATCCTCAGGGGCTCTAAATGTACCTTTTTGAGCTATGTCTACTTTCAGTATGGTACTTTGACCCAGTTTGAAGTTGCGCTCTTGTCCGGGCCATAACTTTGAAACTATTGGTTTGATGGACCAAAAGTTGTACAATGATTCGCAGGAGCTCTAGATGTGCTGTTTGGGGTTTCTATACTTTGGTCCACTTTCTATACTACTTTGACCTAGTTTAGTATGTTTGACCTTGATGACTCGTTACCAAATTTGGTACAATCCAGTAACTCTAGTTGTACCTTCGTGGTTACTGTCCTTTAGTTTACTTTTAATATTGTACCTACGACTCAGCTAAGTGTCTTTGACGGTTCTTTTCTGGGACATATATATACAAACACTTGATCATTTTGATGGATTGTTGCCATCTTGTTAATCCTGGAGTAAATCGGGATGTAAAAATGTGATTTACTTACAAACTCATTACATGGTCACACGAGGTTGCAACTCTCCTATTCTGATCACCATCAGTAGTATGGCCAGTTGTATGGCAATCTTCATTACATATGATACTGCTTCAATGGCGCACACAATTCCTATAAAATTGTGCCCCTGCATGATCAGCTGCAGACGTTTTTGGGCACTGTATACGCACACCATGATAACAAACAATCTTGTCTGGTACAGATTTAAACATCATATGCATACCTCCAGTCTACGAATACACAGCCGATCTAAATGAATTTATTTGTCAGCTGCACCACAACACGCCGTTGCAGATAATTCTGAAATGTTTTTTGAGGCTGGATATGGTTATGATAAAGGCCATCGATGTGGTATCAACAATCCAAACTCCTCTGACATTACAAGAGAAAAAAAAGTGGCGGTAGCATCATGCCATACGAGTCTTTAGACACCAGTCCGGATATACACAACAGAGTCAGTTCTAAGTCTGATTGGCAGAAGCAGCTGCTTTTGAAAACCGTTAGTTCCATTCAAGCTATTGGTGTATGTTCAGCGCTATGTTCAACACATGAAACATGTTAAATACCCAATAACTCGTTCAGAGGGCTTCTCAGAACTTTGTTTGTCGTTTGTAGGTTGATTGTGTCCCATTGGATCGTCTGACAGCATAACAGGATAGAAATACAAAATGATTTTCTTATTTAAAAAAAAATTATCATGCAGTCCTGTTACAATTAATTAAGACTCGTCTCTATTAAAGTAGATTTCACACAAGAGCCCTATATACACTGTCATTATAAATACACCACCTTTCCAGCGGCAATTGATTGTCGTCAACATACCAGTGCATGCATTAAGACACCTGTATATTCGTTAAAGTTACATGTATCAGTGATAATGTTTGTGATCCAGTATGTGTATGGTGACATTATTACAATGCGGATACACTGACAATAAGTGGTCACGCAGAAAACATTACACGTACATGCAATATATCATCAAATGATCTGTCCAACACAAATCTGTTTCACACCTGGAAAACAGCTGTAAAAGTTTAATAACTAAGTGGTTCATCAATTATATTTTGGATGTTTTTTGTCGCCAAATGAAAACATTCATGTTCAGGTGTTAAATATTACTCAACATTGTCGGAGAGTAGTTTAGATGAGCTCACAGACCATAAAACTAGTTGAAATGACAAATTTGCAATCATCTTGGACGC
Source organism: Flabesymbios commensalis (assembly GCA_964017125.1). Taxonomy (NCBI): domain Eukaryota; kingdom Metazoa; phylum Annelida; class Polychaeta; order Terebellida; family Flabelligeridae; genus Flabesymbios; species Flabesymbios commensalis. The sequence continues at coordinate 16,472,169 of OZ024911.1, forward strand.
CATTTTGAATAATTAAAAATACAAATTAATTGACCAATAAGTGTGACTTCACTATAACTATATTACTGACACCAATAAATCACCATTAATATGGAATTAATTGATTATAAATAATAAAGTTGCCCCAATAAAGATTACAGAGGCGTCAGCTGAAAAGCCTCTAGGGATAAAAGGGTTAAATATATTTTTAAAATAGATGGGGTGGTCTATATAGATTTACTAATCACGAAACTATTTGAAATGGTCCATGAAAAACAAATGAGCTAAAATCTATCAATTTACGCAAAAAACATAAATCAGTCTCACACCCGAAAAACAGCTGGAAAGGTTTAAGGGCTAAGTGATTCACCAATTACATTTTGGTATAGCGCTATGTCGCTAATTGAAAACTCTCCATGTCAAGGTGCTTAATATTGCTTAGCGTTGTCTGGGAGTAGTTTCACAGACCCTTAAAATAGTTGAAATGATTTATTACAAAAGACAATTGATATAACATCCAATAATTTACACAATTTCTTAAATCTTCTCATACACTGGCGGCCATCTTGGACGCCATCTTGAATAAATAAAAATACAACATCAGCGTGCCTTTAATATGCCTTTAATATAGTATTACTGACACCAATATACATCACAACTAATACTTAATTACTTGGAATGTCAATGGATTAAGTAAAAAACTCAAAGATGAAGATGTATATAACTCTATATGTAGTTTAGATTTCTGTACCCTGTCTGAGACATGGACTAATAGCAATACTAGTATTAATGTTCCAGGGTATGGATCAATACATAAGCCCAGACAAAAAGCTAAAAAGAAAGGTCGCCCAAATGGTGGTATTATATTTTTGTATAAGGCGATGTACAAAAGCCATGTAGAGTGTATACCATGTGGTCACGAAGACCTACTTATTGTACGTTTAAACGGTCAGGCTATTGGCCACGATAGGGATTTATATTTAATTAATGTATATGTTCGTCAAGATGTGCCTCCTGACAGTCACCCAGTGATGGAAGATGTTGAAAATGCACTGGCGACATATGGCATATTAGGTGACACAGTCATTCTAGGCGATATAAATGCAAGAACCGGTGATCTAGTTGATATATGTGATACGTCATGTAATTTTAACACCCCAGTAGATAAGTCAATACACCACAAAGATATCATACAACGCTATAACTGCGATAAAACTATTAATAGTTGTGGCAAAAAATTGATACAACTGTGTCAATCATCTGAACACGTTATACTCAATGGTCGTTTTTTAGGAGATTCTATGGGGTATTTTACATACATTAGCGAACGCGGGTGTAGCGTAATAGATTATATTATTAGCAATTATAACATATATAGGCTAGTAGAATATGTCCGTGTATCCCCTCTACATCTGTCTGATCACTGCTTAGTTGAAGCCTGTATTCAATTAAAGTATAATGCCGTGCTCTCAACTAAACCTAAATTAAAGCTAAATCATCTTTACGACACGTTTTCTGCAGAACATAACCAAAGTGATGAATATTCATTAGCTCTATTGGAAGAAGAATCACAAAATACATTAGTGTCATTTTTGCAAAACGAGTATGGACATCACCAAGATAATATTGAAGAAGCAGTGAACGATTTTACTAACATAATTGTTAGAGCAGGTAGAAAAGTTTTTAAAACGAAAAGGGGGAGAAGGGGGGCTACAAATAAAGCTACACGACCTAAACATAACAAGAAGTGGTTCGACAAAGAATGTTCACTAATGAGAAAAGATATTCGTTCCACTAAACGTAAAATGTGTGTAAAATTACCACAGGGTATCACTGAAAGTTTTAACAGTAAAATAGGCATTAAACAGGGCGACAGTTTAAGCCCTATACTCTTTAATATTTTTATTGATGACATTTCGAGGATTTTTTGTCCTCTCCAATGTGACGCAGTGTCATTAGATACAATTAAATTGAACTCCCTAATTTATGCAGATGACCTGTTGATTTTGTCAAGCTCCTCCATTGGCCTACAAAACGCATTAGATCAGCTACAGAATTACAGTACAAAATGGGGATTAGAGATTAATACAGACAAAACTAAAGTAATGGTATTTCGAACTGCAAAAAAGGACCTGCAGTGTAAATTTTTCATAAATGGGTCTGAAATAGAGATAGTATCCAACTTTTCCTATTTAGGTATCATATTCACAACTAACGGAAAATTCACTTTGGCGATTAAAGACTTAAAGAATAAGGGGATGCGTGCATCCTTTAAGATCTACTCAATTTTAAAATCGCAAAAAATTAATAACCCTATGGTATCACTAAAACTATTCGATTCCATGGTGAAACCAATACTTTTGTATAGTTGTCCAGTATGGGGGTACGAATTAATGTCATGCCAGTCAAAAGACATTCATCATATCGACAAGATTCCGTTTGAACAGGTGCAAAATAAATACTGCAAAATATTACTCAATGTAGGCAAACTCACCAGTAATATGGCGTCAAGAGCAGAACTTGGTCGTTACCCTTTACTGATAGACGTAGCCATTTTTACAATTAAATTATGGATCAATATTTTAAATTCACCAGAGAAATTACTCTTCAAAGCATATCAAGAAGAGATAAAACTTGACAAATGTGGAATAAGAAATTGGGTGACTTTCGTAAGAAATATTTTAGAGAGCTGCGGATTGTCTAAATTGTGGGAACATCAAACTATTCCAAAAGATGTAGATGTACCAAAAAAGATAAACCTTGTCCTAAAAAAACAGTACGAAAATACATTTTTTAATGAACTCAACAGCACATCGCGTATTTCCAAGTCGGGGGGAAATAAACTCAGGACATACGCCAAGATTAAGGATATTTATGAAATAGAACCCTATATGTCCTCAACAACACTCAGTATACAACTAAAACGAGCAATAGCGCAAATTCGTACAAGTTCTCACGACCTTGAGATAGAGCGCGGTAGGAGACATCGACCTAAACCTACACCAGCAAACGAACGTTACTGTAAAAAATGTATACATAAAGTTGAAGATGAAACTCATTTTATCAGCGAATGTCCTCTATACACGATTCTCCGAACTGAACTGCTACCACACACTAACATTTCGCAATCCCCTACTACCTTTTTCTCGCAAATATTCAAATCCAGAGAGGATAGTGTATTAAGAAAATTGGCTATATATATAACACGTGCTCAATTATTAAGGAAGAAAACACTATACAAATTAAATAACTAATTTTTGACCTGGTATGATCCATACCCTGGAATATGTATTAATTGCAATGGACATTTGAAATTGTATATGTTTATGTGTAAATGTCTGTACTGTCTTTGTACCGTAATGTTATATGTGTTTGCCATACAATGAATGTATATTGTTGTGCAATAAACTTGACTTGACTTGACTTGACTTGACTTTTGATTATAAATAAATGTTTTCCCAATAGAGATTACATGGGCGTAAAAAGCCTCTTGTGATGAAAGGGTTAAAAATGTTTTCAAAATTGATGGGGGTGGTCTATATAGCTTTATTGACCACGAAACTATTTGAAATGGTGTATTACAAAAGAAAATTGAGATAAAATCGATCATTTTACGCTATTTATCAATTATGACAATACGCTGGCGGCCATCTTGGACGCCATCTTGAATATGTCAGAGTGCTTGGGAAGGATTTTCTAGAACGTTTACTATGTTATTCCAGATACCTCTAAGGTTCTTTCATGAAAAAATTAGCTTGCTATGAGCTCTTTAAGTGTCTTCCTTTTCGAAATATTGCTGAATATAGGTCCCAAGTGGCGGCCATTTTGAAAACCAAGATGGCGGCCAAAAACTGGACGTACCAACTTGCTTCCATCAAAATTCCTGTACATGATGATCTCAACTATCTGTGTGCCAAAATTCACAATTTTATCCAGAAGTGCACACTTCAACTCATATATTGACTTAAGAGCCCCCACTATATGTATCCCAGCAAACATGAGACGTTGGCCCAACGCTGGTTTATTGTTGACCCACCGTCTACGTAAGGTGAAATAGACACCTGCTCACGAAATATCGGCATGAAAATTGACACTTTTGTTGATTTTATTTTAACATGGATAAACCTGCCGCGTCAAAAAAATAGTCTGAAAATACATTATTGTACAATGCATCAAATCGATATCCCACCTGCTCAAATATTATCCTCCAAATCTACGATATCCAGCAAAGTATTATGAGGAAGTGTCCTGCTTTCTAACCATCATTGTCCTGCTTTCTAACAATAAATTGAGCAAGTATGCTCAATACAACAATATCACGATATAACTGATGCAGTTAAGTATTGAAAATTTGAAAAAGGTTGTAAATCAGTATTGCAACCACTATTGTGGAAAATACATACAAATTAAACTAAATATCACTGGGGTGTAAATTAAACCGACTGGATCGTTGAGCACATGATGTAGACCCACCCGCATGCGCATCATAACCAACGTCCTAAGGAAAGGAGTCCATCAAAAGTAAATATTATAAATCATTGAAGCTAAACCTCTTAGTCTACATGAACTTTCACGTTTTTTTGTGTATCCTTGTAACCTTTCAATATCAGTCACATCGTAACTGTAGCCCTAACCAGGCATTATGTCTATGTTAAAAACAACAGGTGTGTAGGCTTATAGACTCAACAGGTATAGACTACAACATCCCTAAACATATGCCTACCAATAGACCTACAGGGTGAATGTACACCTATAGGCTGTTTACTAAACCATATATTTATAATCAAAATAACTGTTAAGAGAGGGGGGCTATTTAATCTTTTTTTGGGGGGGGGGGGCTGCATTATTTAACTGCGCATAATTTCAACTGGTTGTCATTTGTGGCTAGGTGGCATGCTGAAAATTTTAAATTTGATTAGGCCTTTTCTAGATCTTTAAATATATTATTTATTTCATAATTAGCCTGTCCGGGGTTTTATTTTCAAAATACTAGACCTCCACCCCCCCCCCCCCCCGGCGATTGAATGGTTGCCCTCTAGAAACATCGATTCTGTGGAACGCAGTGACTTCACTGGAATGACTACTCGTTGAAAATGATGTTATGGAATGACTACTCGGTGAAAATGATGTTATGTTACTATGTAAGACCCCCCTCCCGATATTTCATTGTATTAGCGAGCTAAGTGAAAACATCGGAGGTCAAGGTTATTGAGTTTCACAGAATAGACCTATACTACAGTTGGGCCTGCCTGTAAGTTGGCCCCCTATGTATACTTTGCAAGGGGTTGCGAGTGTGTGATATTTATAGATTATGACTCCAGCGTCAGGAGCACATGTAGCCGAAACTAACACACCCGCTGACACCAGAAATTCAGCCAACACTGTCTCAATGCTGGGCCAACATCTCGACAGCTGCCACAACATTGAAGTTGTCCCCACTTTGATTTGCAAACGCCGCAAGCACATATATACAGAAGCGTTGAAACGAAATGACAAAAATATTTTTATCTCGTTATAACGACCTATAAGTCGTTAAATGAACTTAGTATAAGTCGTTATAACGACATTTAAGTCGTTAAATCGACTTAGTAAAAATCGTAAAATAGACTTAACTTAAGTCCATTTTACGATTTATAAGTTGTTATAACGACTTATACTAAGTCGATTTAACGACTAATAACTCGTTGTAACGAGATAAAAATATTTTTGTCATGTGATATATATATATAGCCAAATAACAAAAACACAAATTGGCCAAGATACGGCGGACCCATTAATAGGCCTACACGATCATAGACTAAACCTATATAACTTAACTTAACCTATTTTTAAATCTGCATTTTAATAAAGTTAAGAAGACTATTCTAAAATGTATTTTATCCCAGTTTACATATCCAGTAGAACACATTACTATTCTATCAAGCCAAAAGTATCTGCTCACTTTACAAGTAAGCAGGTGCCGCCTTTAGGCTTTGTACGGCAGAATAGAAGCCATCTCATGATACAGAACCTTGCTTTTCCACCATGACTCGTGCATACGTGATTTAATTTTGCCTCTCCTTGTAGCTCGTGATCATATACAATGGCGCCACTATGTTGTAAACCATCCTAATGGTGTCAGCCTTTGCTGTCCCTTTCGAATGATTAATACAGATAGTAGAAATACTCGCCAATTATTAATTATTTGCCATATCAACTTTGCTCCTTAGAAAGCAGGACACTTGCTCTTAGAAAGCATGGTATATCTCAAATGGAATTGTTGCAGCTGATGCTTTGCTGGATAACGTAGATTTGGAGAATAGTATTTGAGCAGGTCGGATATCGATTTGATGTATTCGCCAACAATGTATATTCAGACGATTTTTTGGCACGGCAGGTTTATCCATGTTGAAATAAAATCAACGAAAGTGTCAATTTGCATGCCGATATCTAGTGAGCAGGCGTCTATATCACCTTAGAAACACAGCAAATCGATTCCAATTCGTACATGTGTTTGCAAGGTGGTACAACAGCTATTCATAAAATATCTAATAAAACAAATGAACACTTTTAGCATATGTAAATATGCGAAAACTGTGAATTACTGGTCGTCATATGCGCTTGTTGACGGCTCATTAGAAAGCGGGACACCATGTTAGAGAGAGTATTACGCATGACACCATGTTAGAGAGAGTATCTGCATGACAGGTCTACAGAGGGTGCTAGTCATTTTTTTTAGTGCAGCGCGGCGCGGCGCGTTTCTGTGCTCCGACGGATCGCATCGTTTGTCGTGATAACTCTTTTGATCCTGGTAGCGTATATAGGTCTATAAACTAATACGTTGTTGAGAAAGTTTAACCTTTTAACTATCAATGTATTTATTGAAATTGTATTCCCTTCAAGCTGTGAATTACTGGAGTGAAAGAATAGGACTGACGTTTGTAAAATACTCAATAAAATGATGGTAAGACATCAAACTGCTTTTTAAATATGTTATTCATGCTTCCAAAATTCATAGAGAAAGTGGGTAAATTTTACGTTAAAAAAGTGAGTACAATTTAACTACTTTTAAAATCATTATTTGTGTCAGATGTTTTTGGATATTGTCGTATCTTTATCATGTTTATTGAGTGACTACAAACCTGAGGGTGGACTTCGGTCAAGTCAGAACGGATCACTCTTTTATCCGAGGCGAGTCAGAACTAAGACGTTTTTTATTTTATATTTAAATCGAGTAGTCAGCATTTGGAATAATTTACCAAAAGATTTGCGTCAGGAGCAATCATTGGACGGCTTCGTACGTGAACTGATTAGCTTTTTATTATTTAAAGTTAGGGAACAGTTTTGAACAACCCCTGTTAACTGTGATACCTATTTGCTCTGGGACAAGCACTTGTGGATAGCTTATGTGTGATATTTGAATTATCATAATCACCATGTTTGAATATTATCTTGTGTAAGAAAGCTTTTCGCTATTCCCGTAACCCAATAATACCACGCTCGCCTGCAATTGAGATATAGATGGGGACACTTAGTGACCGGAGATTGAACCGGATCTGAGACCCAGAGTTTTATTATTTTCCTGACTGCATGAAACTTCTGGCTGAACTCCCAGCATGCCCGGTCGCTATAAACACAAACACCATCTCAATTGCATGCGAGCGTGAATAATACTAACATTTAATTACATGGCATATCATCGATAATACCGCAAGCTATATTGCTGGGTTGATGGGCTTTTCGCCATGCTTGTACTCTAACTCTGTCAACGTGACAGGTTGAACTAATGTTGGTTCAATGTTAGCTAACCGACTGGGAGAATTCAGATGAGGCCAAAGGTTTTGAAATAAACTTGTCAAACTTGTCAAATACGTTAGCGTGATGGGTTGCGTGGAAAGTGTTACAAACCAGTCAGGCCTACACTGACTGACCTATTGCTTGTTCAATGTTAGACCAACGTCTGTGACGCTGGCCCAGCATTGGGTCTATACTGCCGTGCAAAGCCAAAATGCATTATCTGCTTACTTTATGAGTAAGCAGATACTGCCGTTTAGCTTTTGCAGAGCGGTATGAATGTTTTATTTCGTTGCTTTTGCTGTTTTCTCATTGGTCTAGACCCGAGAACAAGGGAAGATATAGAAGAGACAAAAAGTGGGTTCTGAGACAAAGCAAGAACGGCGATTGTACAAGACGTATACATTGCAGACATGAATATGAAGGTTTGCTGTTTGATTCTGTTATTGCTGTGCGTCAGTCTTATAAAAGAGGGGAATGGAGAGCGCTGATTGGTAAGCGGAGCGAGTCGCCTGGTCCACGGCTAGGGAATGGAGAGCTTCCTGGAAACAAACGCTGGTGGTGGAGACGTTATAAGCCACCGTACGTGTAGTTTACACTGTCTAGTTACTAAACTATATGTCTAATTGATGGAGTTAAATTATTGTTTTAATCCTGCACCACATATATATTCATAGACGGTGGCGTATCCAGAAATAAAATAAGGGGGTGCTTTGATTTTTGAGTCAAGGGCATGCTAGTATGGGGGCATGGTAGTATACAACCCCGAAAATATTAGAAAGAGGACATTAAATAGTGCACTTTAGTGATACCTTTCCCCTAAATTGAAAATATGAGAGTTCGGCTGAAATTAATGATACGCTTCTACCTATCAGTTATTTACCCATCCCAGCAAACACAAAACATTTGTATAACATTTGCATTATGTTGGATCAACGTTTTCGACGTTGCTCCAACATTGTACAAATAGTATACACATATTTTGCGTTTACTGGAATATTACATAATTATATTATCATTAACTCTTTACTCGCAAAGTTATCTTTCTCAAATTTTCACCAACTTGACGTTGTGTCTCGCTATACCGCGATCCACAAGTCGTGTACAAATAACTCATAATTTTTTAATTTGAGACCGAAAAATTACAAATGTTGATGTTGCAATACACATATGTTATTCCCAAATAAGAGTGATTTAATCTGACAATAAATGGATTAAAAACGATTATTGCGGTGGTTGGCGCATAAAGGGTTAAGCTGAGTTCTCCCTCGTGGATTTTCAAAATTCCAGCATAACTATTTCGACCTATTATCATGATTATAATTCGTCGCAGCAATGGATGTGGTGAAACTATAGCTCTCGGGCTCATCAAATCCCCTGATTTTTCCAAGATTTGAGGCATTTTTCTCAAATTCCCTGATTTTCCCCTGACTGGAAATAGTGAAACTCATTTACCAGGTTTTCACTAATTTCCAGGTAGAGTAGGAACCCTGAATTACTGCTAAAGTCGGGACGATGAACGCCGCAGCCGGTCACAAGAGTACCCAGGAGGGGGGAGGGGAAGCCCAAGAGGGGGTAACACCGGGGAATTTTTTATTTTTACCACAGTAAAATTGGCCAAATGGTGGCCTCTGGTGACTAGTTGGTGACCTCTCTCTATGATTTTTAGTATGTAAGAATGATTGTCAAATTAAACGTGAGTAAGTTGAAAAAGTCGGGCGAATCGTGGGAGGCTAATTTTTGGTCAGAAAATCGGGAGATCTCACGCCCAAATCGGGAAAGTTGGCACTACTGAATTATTTACGGACGATGTGCAAATACATTCTCACCCAGCAAACACTACACGTTGAACCAATGTTGGTTTATTGTTGGCCCACCGTCTACGACGTCAGCCCAACATTGAACCAACATTGGTTCAACGTGTCGTGTTTGCTGGGCAGTTCTCAGCAGGACCTAGAATCATTGTTGGTTTAACCCTTACAACGCTGAATTATTTTGTGTAAACCATGGAGAGCGAAGGTTTTTCTTCAATTCGAAATCATCATAAATGGCTTAGTTCATTTGAATACCGGTACCAAAGTTATATTATGGGTCTAAAACCATTATAAATGTTGCAAATCTTTTAGTGCGGTGATCGTCTTTATACGTCATAATCTGACCTCCACAGGCGTCAGATTCAGACGTATAAAGGTCTCACCACAAGATCTCACCACACAAATTCTTACGCGTAAGAAAGTTACCATCTTTTTTCTAAAAAGTGGCGATTTCCAGCAGACTTGGGTTGAAATATTACATTTATATGATTTTGATACAAATTTATTCAGATTATGTGATCATTTATTGTTCCAAAAACATCGAAATCGGGAAAGATGGATATAAAATGTAGTCCCCATGCTGGTGGTAACAATGTATATACTGCATTAGATAGATGCCGTTTATTGGCAACTCTCAGTGTAATGACCCGTTTTTAAATTTGTTGTTTTGAAAGAGCATAGCATAATCATAAAAAATATGTAGGTTTATTAACATTTATAATTCTATATAGGCCTAGTAGATAAAAATAACCTGCAGTTTTTCACTTTCAGAAATTAATTAATAGCAAATGGATATATGTTCACAAATCACATGAATATTTTACTTGCCACTGTCACCCAGATGTATTAATCGCCATAGAAGATGTCTTTTGAACCCCAAAAAAATATTTGAATTGATAAAACACCAGTAGTCATTTTTCAGCAGCTTGTTTATCAGGTAGTTCCCCTGGGTTGTGTTCTTGCACACATGCTATATATCATTTTCACAATCAGACCTTTTACTAAGTCTGTTTACCCAACGTGGCCACCTGCTTATTATAAATTCTAACAATTTCCGATAGCTGCACAAATTTAGTTTTATGATACTACTTTTATGAGCATCTCAGAAAAAAATAGTAATAATACGCTTTTCCAGAGTGATGTTTTTACCACTTACAAAAGTGTGTTTTTTTATCTCTGGTTGTTGGTGCGGGAAACTGGTATTTACACTACTGTCATGACAATGCCACTTTTAACATTAAATTTAATATTAAGTGTTATCTGATATCCACATAATAACATGTACTTTTAAGAAGCTTCCCATGGCAGTGCTAATTACATTGATTTTAAGTGCAGCTATGATTAGATTGTGATATTTTATTCTGTATATATCATGTACACATATTTTAGAAATGTATTGTATTTTTGAATGTATGACAGGGCACATATTTTAAAATAAGCATATTTGCTAATATGCATAGGCCTACACCATGTATCAATATATTTCAATAAATAAATAAATAAACTAATGGTCATTCTTGATGTGTTATTAATAACTAAATATAATAAATTACAATCAAGCTTGCTCTTGTAGTGTATGGGTTAAAGTGTCTGTGTTAGTAATCTGTCACGTATGAATTTAACCATATCTTTGAAAGCTTCGTCTGCTTCGTTGACAGATCTATGAAAAATGAAGAAGCCGTGGAATCCGATTGGGTGATTCCTGTGTGTGACGTCACATCCTGCTTCGCTCAGGCGCTTTGCATACCAGAAAGAATCGTCTCGTAACACGTCATATTGGGAGCTAAATATAAACGCCGGGGGAAGTCCCTCAAGGTTTGACGCCAATAGGGGCATGAATGTAGGATCCTTGACTCTCCTCTCCACGCTCTCCCATAACGTATTGTCTTCTATCGTCATCTCGGGAGCTTTATATCCCTCTGGGATGTTCTCCTTTGGCAGATCGGCCACATTCATATAAGAAGAATCAAGTTCTTTCCTGAGATCCAGCGCTATGTGGCGATTGTTCATGGTCGGCTCTAACTCTTCCCACTTGAATTCACCCTTTGCAAATACTAGCCAGCAAGCAGATATCATAATGGGAGAAAGGATGGCATCGTCGCTATTCTGCTGACACGATGGTGTCAAGAAGTTCACTCCCTGCAAAGAGGGATAGATTAGAACCTGCAGTTTGACCTTGGGTAGATTTATTTCCGGGTTATCACGTAGGATCATAGTGACCCCTGCTGCTATGTGACCCCCTGCACTGTCACCCGAAAGAAAAAAAACACAGCTATAAAATAGACTACGCCAACATTGAAATGGCATTGGTTCGATGTCTCGTGTTTATCAACACATTGTATTGACAAAAATGAAATGAAATGAATCGGGTTTTAGGACAACTGTGCACATGTAGGCTAAAATGGGCAAGGATAACCTCCTGAGGAGGGTGAGATGAATGACATGACACTGCCCTCCAGAAACAGAATTCGAAATTCGAGCCCTGGCGGTTTGATGCCGAGCACGCTACCTCCCGTTACGGAGGGTCCCCACAATATTGAATCTTGACGAGTGAGCGGGGAAGAAACTTTTTTTCTTCGAAACTTGAATCGAAGAGCGGGGTTAGAACCCGCGATCTCCGACTTTCCAAGCAGGCAGCTTTAATCACTGCACCAGGGCCCCCGCCCTTTATTGTATCGACTCATGCAGACCTACTGCTAAACTCGATGTCGTTTTAAGCAAAAATTACAGCAAATAAAATGTCACTGAAATTGATAAAATATTTTGTGATAGATGATTATAACTGTAAATGGATAAACAGACTTGGGTTACCAGGTGCTGGTTGTAACCTCCTTTCCGTTGCGTTCAGCCACTTCATAGATGATAGCCAAACAAATATTAACATATATTCGGAGATCGATGTGTATTTTTCATGATATATTTTTCCAAGATTATTGCCAGTTATAATCGAGTTAGCAATCTAGCTCCAAAATGAATGTAAATTAAGCCTATTATAACTGACCTATTCAGTAGGACAAGGAATATGAAGATGTCCTTATCATATGCTCTTACCCTTTTAAACCCGACTTTCTGTCGCAATTCTCGACTTGTGGTAGATGAAGATTAGTTGAAGTGGGTGGCAAGAGATAAAACATATTGTTAGGCCTATATTATTAAAACTGTTGCATAAAAATGTTCTTTCTAAATCTCTTATATGTGTTAGTGGATTAAATGATTCTTCACAGATACAAAATGATGCTTTGATGCACCGTGAGTAGCCCAGTGGGACTGAGAGTGGTATTCCACTACAGTCCAGGAAAGAGGCATTGAACAAGCCCGTGGTTGGATTTTGACGCTATAAAAATCATACAAGGACAAATATAATAGCAAAATAAAACATACCTTGCGCATTCCCTGTATGTCAGCTAATTGTCGGGTATATTAGTTTACCGATTTCAGCGCTGAGAATAGAATATTTAAACACAAAAGACCAACTACCGATAATACTGTCTTCAGTTCAACCATGATCGCCATGTGTTCACTGTTGATTGCTGTGCGCTGTTATGCGGGCATGCGCTGTGCAATGTCAAAAATCTATCGGTATACTTTGACTACAGCCATGGCAAAAATAAATGAACCATGTCGAATTATTTATACAAATTGTGGGGATATTTTTATAGATTTTATGCACGTATGGCATATGAAATCACCTCATTCGACCTCGACCTCATTCAGATCTATGGGATTTTAAAAAGTGCGCATTTTTGTTTGCAGTCGAATGCGCTGATGTGTCTTATTTTAATTCAACGTCAGTAATTTGTTTCATCAATAAAACTATGTTAGATGTTTAATATCGTAGCTGTGAATGTTTAAATCGGCCTGAATCCTACCATATGGAGATCTTAACTTATGTTCTACAAAATATCGCAACAAACAAACTGGTGTTTTCTAGAAGTAACACAAAATTTTAATAACCCTGTGTGATTACGTAACGAAAACCTAAACTTTTAAATGTAATTTTTTATATGTTGCTTTTAATTATGTGAAAGCACTGAAGTGAGCTAAAATATGAATGTTGTGGTTACCATTATCACATTTATTTTGTACTAGGTCGCTTGTGAACAGTGTAAATGCCGTTACGTAATCACAAAATTCACCGTTACGTAATCACAAAAATGACAAACATTATGCAATTATCATGTAATTTTCCATATCATTCGTTCTGTGTTGCTATAGTACGCACAGGGAGCTGAATGAGGGCACATATGAGTGTTGTGGATATAGTTATATCAATATTACCTTGCGTAAGTTGTTTCGAATCAGAGAGAGTAGTGGTCATTACGAAATCACCGTTATGTAATCACATACATGACAAATAGGTCACAATGCAGAGATTGTGATAATTTTGATATAAAAGTAAATTAGAGCACTGGCGGTCTGAGGCCGAGCACCCTACCTCTCGGTCACGGAGCCACCCCACAATACTGACTTTCACACGTGGATGGGTAAGAAACAATTTCTCAATATAATAAAACATTGGTTCAAGAACGAGACAGTTACCTCATATTTTTGTTTTTTTAAGAGATCTCTTAACATACTTAGAGCAATATGGCGGCCATCTTGGTTTTCGGTAGTGAGAAAAGTACTGATATTATTTCTGATCATCTGGATGAACTCTTTGCACCTAAATATTTTTTTCCAACTGCAAAAGTGAGGAATTAGGGTATACCCCTGTTATTTTCGAAAATTGTGTTACATGGTGGCGGCCATCTTGCATTAAAAAAATGCACAAGGGTTTTTTTGGGGGACTCTTAGGCATTCGTCTGGGGAGATGTCCAGGTATCATTCCTGAAAAAAATCAGATTTCTGCAATTTTATTCCAGGTTGAACCCTAATGCTCTTGTACTACTGAGTGGTATTCTACACTCGGCCCACATTCATTTCACTTTAAATTACTGGGCTTATTAGCAGTGTCTCTGGATAACGGCAATGCTGGTGTTGTATGGTGTCAATTATCCAAGTGAATAGAACCGGACGTTCTGTAAATATGATTTAGCATAAAATACTTGCATTTAGGAGACAAACATTTATTGAACCGTTGCTATATATATATCTATATGCTTCAGGAATATATGCTGCAGTTGATTTTAGTTATGACATGACATATTCAGGAACTGGCACTATGCTGCACTTAGCAAAACTAGTTTAACCCTTGATACGTCCTCCCCCACAAATGCTGCTTGATGCCACCTCAGATACTAATCCAAGATGTTAAACAATTCAAGGCATTACAGAATCTTGGGGGTGTTATTGGTGATATTAAAAGGTGGTTTATCAATTTGTCTTTGCATTGTCTGAGAAAAAAGGATTATGTGAAGACAACACATTTCTGAGAAACGAAGCTACATGGCTGATGGCATTGCGACAAACACAATAATGGCTGCACCAGATACTCTTCTAGGTGCTGTTAAAATTGGATTTATTATTTACAATTTGGCCAAAAATACAAATAAACTTTATTATCTTCTACCTGTGGATATATTAAACTTGAAAACATATAATTATGTCCTCAAAATCGTCTAGTTCCTATTTTATCATTAGGAAAGTTATCATAGGATTAGTTCAAATAAGAGTCGGAAATGTTACGTCTTGGTGAACAGTGAAAATATTGAAAAAACCCAGCACATGTTGACCTCAAAGGTTCGATTTATTTTGTCAAAATATCAAAATGTTTCGTATATGTGTATATGTTTCGTTTGGAATGTATTTAATGACACAATGTGACAACAGTGGTATAGAAGCTGTTTATAATTGAAAAAATAAGATTTTGTTAATACAAAGTGGTCCAAAAAATATAACTGAGAATACCGCATCCGGACTTTTGATCTCATAAGTCTTTAATGCAACATGACAGGTATTTTTTTAACTTGACATAGTTGTACCAGATGACAGATTTATCATATGAAGTCAGCAGATATTAGCATGCTCATAATCTAAACTAAAATAAAATCTAAACTTCAAATATGTGTTGTCCGGAGTATATTCAATGACAAAATGTGGCAAGAGTGAAATTAAAGCTGTTTATAACTATAAGAATGACAACTTTGTTGTTACAAGGGGTCCACAGAATGTATCTAGTGAGAGTGCCCCATCTGGACTTTAGACCTTAATGCAACAAGGTGTGATTTTTATAATTTGACATAGTGGTACCAGATGACAAATTTATCAAATGAGATCAGCAGACATTAGCATGTTTATAATCATACAAATGTACAGAAAACGGAAAGTTACATACTACGAACTTTGTTCAAGTTTTTTTTTGAAATATTGAATTTCAGTGCCCTAAGGGTGGGTTTACATTTAATGAAAAAACTCTAAACCTCACATCTGTTGCACCCTGAATATATCTAATGACAAAATGTGGCCAAGTGGTATTAAAATTGTTTATAACCATAATAATGATGATTATGTTATTACAGGAGTCGAAGTCCGAAGTCGGGACTATACTCTACTCTTATCAAATGACTTCAAGGGTTCTTTATACTGCGTACAAAGCCAAAAGGCAGTATCTGCTCACTTTACAAGTAAGCCTTTTGGCTTTGCAGAGCAGTATAGTGCACAGTACCATAGACAACACTGCACAATCCAGGCCTTTGAACAGTTTGGAGCACTTTATACATGTATTCACAACTTCGATGACACACATTAGACCCGGCCGGAATTCGAACCCAGTACCTCTGAGCTTCGAGCCACAACTGGACGGAATGAGGCATGGGGGCCAATACTATATTGTCAGCTTGCATCTCCTAGAAAATGTGTTTTAATAATCATAAGAAAATTATAGGGACACGCCTCTATATACCCTTGCGGGACCCCATAGAGGGCCTGCAGGAACCCTGCCGGTGCCCGCCCGATATACCTTACATTTTACGGCCCCCGGTCGGGTCCCGCTAGAGATACCTACGAGCACCGGCCGAGCCCCGGTAACGTTTTCAGAAAATCCGGACAAGTCTCCTCTGATAGCCGGCCGGGCGCCCGCCGGGACACGCCAGGACTCCGGCAAGGTATCTGTAATGCCTCGGTCACATTTCACAAAAGGGGCCTTCCCGAGCAGTTCCCTGGCTGTTTTTGGTCGTTTTTTGACCGTCCCGCACGGCAACTTTTTGGACCCCGACCGGGAGCCGTCCATTTTTTCACCCCGCGCGGGCCCCGCGTTACTTTTAATTTTAAAGGAAAGCACGCGGGATATACCCGCCCGGGCCCCCTACGGGACTCGGAAGGGAGCCTGTTTGGGCCCTGACGCGGCTTGTAGGGACACGGGCGGAGTCCCACCGGTGCCCATACGATGCCCGAACGGGTCCCGGTCGGGACCCTTGAATAATCTACAGGGGATAGTATATACAGTAACTGAGATACGAATTTATCAATCAACCAATCAATCCATCAATAAATCAACCAATCAATCAAAAAATGTAGGTTATTAATAATTTAAAACATTCTGCAAAATTTCGTGAAACAGCCACCGATCCATCCTGATAAAAGATTTGAAGTCTTCGTGGTGTTCGACCCTGTAAAATGGCCTCGTATTGCTCGTAACCTCTTAGAAACAGTACAGCGTCATAATCGACCACATTCGTCTTGCGGTTTTTAATTTTTCTATTGTTCTTGCTCTGGGAGCAATGCCGTACGGTCAACGTTGCAACGGTGTCGGGATGCTTCAAGCCTAAACCTGAGGCCATGCAGTTAACATGGCCAGCAGAGTGAATATTGCTTTACGTCGCTTTCTATGCAATCATGACAATATCGCGACAGAAGGAAGCCCGAAGCCGGGACTATACTCTTATCGAATGACAAATTTTGAACAATTTGGAACACTTTATATTATATGCACAACCTCGATGACACACATCCGATCCGGCCGGGATTCGCACCCAGTACCTCTTGAGTTTCGCGCCACAACTGGACGGAATGTGTTTTATAGTAATAAAAAAAATGATAGGGACACGCCCCATATAAAGGTTTTATTGACCGTTTGAATAATGTCAACTTTAACATATTGGTCATTTTAATTTATTTTTATTTTTTGTACTTTTTTTATGCAGCGCGAATCGTTCATACGTTCGGTTGTCATTATATCCATCGAATTTGAAAAGTTTGGGTCACTGCATATATGTGCGCCAAGGAAATATATCGGCCGCAGCGGGACTCGAAATCGGTACCCCCGGGCTCTGAGTCAACCACGTTACCAATGAGGAGTTATCCTGGCCAATACCCTGCATGCCGGGACCCCTTAGAGGACCTGCAGGAACCCTGCAGATGCCCGCTCGATAAAGGCCTACCTTGCATGTTACGGCCCCCGGTCGGGTCCCGTTAGAGATTCCTACGAGCACCGGCCGAGCCCCGGTAACGTTTTCAGAAAATGAGGACAATTAAGTCTCCTCCGATAGCCAGCCGGGCGCCCGACGGGACCCGCCAAGACTCCGGCAGGGTATTGCTACATGATTCATGTCATTTACGAACCACTCACTGATAGCAACAGATGTAGATAATTCTTACGGCAGAAGATCGACATGTATTAATAAGGGTAGGCTACATGACTATCAAACACAAGACATTTACCCAATGTCGGGTCTTCGACGCTAGTCCAACATTGAACTGACGCACTAATTATTGCATATAATCAGGGTTCCCACTATTTCAGGAGAATAAAATTCCCTGATTTTCCCCCGAGTTTTTCCTAATTGATATTAATGATGCCGAGTGAAGCGAGGCTCAAAATTTGTTTAAGGGCCATTATTTATTTCTAACATGTCCTTCAGAAAATTATTTCTTTCACTAAAATTTCTGATAACATTTATTTCAAAAATACTACATAAAATACTACATGAATGGTTGCCCCCTTATGAGAAAACAGCTAGGTCATATTCATGGGCATTGGACAACCAGACAGCACTCTACATGAGACAATTGATCCACATACATGAGAAATGTCTTTGGTCCAAAACTTCACTTTGAATGAGCACTTCAACCATACTGAGTAAACTAGCACATCGAAGTAGAAACTTTGCAAAATGAAACATTCCTAACATTGAAATAGATCATAAAAAATACCAGGGGATCATACAAATATCCTAGCTTGTTCTCATTTTCATTAGAAAAGTTAAGATAAATCTGAATTTTTTTAATGAAAATAAGAGAAAATTAAGATAATCTTAATCGTAAGATTCTTAGTGGGATGGACCCCGGGCTCAGTCATGGAATATTCACTACAATGTGATACCCGCCCTAATCAGAAACCATATCCAGAAGTGCATGCCTAACCCATTTACATAAAAAATTGAAATATTTTTCACAAATAATCTAAATATTTTACTTGTCACAGTCACCCAGATGTATTATTCGCCATAAAATATATGCTTTTGAACTAAAAAAGATATTTGAATGGATAAAATACCACATCGTAAATTTTCAGCAGCTAATTGTTCATGAGGTAGTTTCTCTAGCTTGTGTTCCTGGAAACATGTATATAGGCCCTATATCATTTTCACAATCCGACATTTTAAATACAGCGGACCAAGTCTGTTCATCCAACGTGGCCACCAGCTTATTATTATTCGAACAATTTCGGATAACTCTGCAGATTTATTTTTATGATACTATTATTATGATTATCCGGTACCTCATGAGCAAATATTATTTTCCTGAGAATGCCTATAGAACAATTAGTGGTTTATTTTTAACTAAATATAATCAATTAGAACGTACCAAGCTTGCTCTTGTAATGTTCAAGTTAAAGTTTCTGTGTTAGTAATCTGTCACGTATAAATTTAACCATATCTTTGAAAGCTTCGTCTGCTTCGTTGACAGATCTATGGAAAATGAAGAAGCCGTGGAATCCGATTGGGTGATTCCTGTGTGTGACGTCACATCCTGCTTCGCCCAGGCGCCTTGCATACCAGAAAGAATCGTCTCGTAACACGTCATATTGGGAGCTAAATATATACGCCGGGGGAAGTCCCTCAAGGTTTGACGCCAATAGGGGCATGAATGTAGGATCCTTGACTCTGCTCTCCACGCTCTCCCATAACGTATTGTCTTCTATCGTCATCTCGGGAGCTTTATATCCCTCTGGGATGTTCTCCTTTGGCAGATCGGCCACATTCATATAAGAAGAATCAAGTTCTTTCCTGAGATCCAGCGCTATGTGGCGATTGTTCATGGTCGGCTCTAACTCTTCCCACTTGAATTCACCCTTTGCAAATACTAGCCAGCAAGCAGATATCATAATGGGAGAAAGGATGGCATCGTCGCTATTCTGCTGACACGATGGTGTCAAGAAGTTCACTCCCTGCAAAGAGGGATAGATTAGAACCTGCAGTTTGACCTTGGGTAGATTTATTTCCGGGTTATCACGTAGGATCATGGTGACCCCTGCTCCTAAGTGACCCCCTGCACTGTCACCTGAAAGAAAAAAAACAGCTATAAAATAAACTGTAGACGCTAATTACGTCAAGGAGAAAGAACGAAATTCGATAGATAACTGATTTGTAGATCCGAATGTACGAGGCGCTTATATTCGGATCCACGAATCTATTTGAACTGACTTGAACATTGAACATTTATAAAGACCTCCTGACTTTCCATACCATGCCCGTGTTCACTTTTGTACATAGCTGCACACTTTTTGTTCACGCAGTAGTCACAGACTGGCATAATTAAACTTGGCTTTAAACCGACGAGTTGTCTTTCATTTTAGCTCCTCAAGACATTACATTTTGGCGACGAAGAAATTAAACTGGAAGTGTATTTATATGGCTATTGTTATACTTTGTATTATTGAACTGAGGAAAAAGCTGAAATTGTTTAAAACAGCTAGATTTTGTGAGCTTATACGCTTGGCTGTTTTCACATTTTAACGCTTCACCATCAATCTTCAACGCCTCTGCATGGTCCTTAGACGCATCCCCATCGCCAGTCAACGTCTCTGTGGCACCTTTGACGCCCCTCATTGCCCTTCAATGCTTTCGGATCGACCTTTTTATTTTTTCTTCATCCTTCAACGCCTTTCCGTTGCCCTTTAACGCTTCTTCGGTGCAATTTAACGCCTCCCCATCGCCCTTTACCGGCTTCCCATCGCCATTTAATGCTTTCCATTACCATTTACCGCCTCTTCATCATCCTTCAAACCTCAAGCATCACCATTTACCAGAGAGCCTTTATAACACCTCTCCATCAACCTTTTAGTGCATCTCCATCAACCTTTAACACTTTTTCTTAGCCCTTTAACGCCTTCCCGTCACTCTTTGACAGTTGCCCTTTAGCGATTCCCTGTCGTCTTTAAGGCTTTTTTATCGCCCTTAAACACCTAGCCATCTCCCTTTAGACCACTGCATCACCTGTCATTTAATGTTTCCTCGTCACCCTCTAACGCCTTTCAATAGCTCTTTCATGCCACCCACCTAATTTTAACACATCCTGTCACTCTTTACCGCCTCTTCTTCCCCCTCAGCGCCTCTTTGTTGTCCTTCAACGCCTCATCATTGCCCTTCATCATCATTGCCCATTAACGCCTTTCCATCGCCATTTAATGCTTTCCATCACCATTTACCGCCTGTTCATCACCCTTTAGCACTTAAGCATCACCAGTCAGGCCATTTAACGCATCTGCAGCGCCTGTTAGCATCTCTCTATCACCCTTTAATACATCTCTATCAACCTTTTTTACTTTTTCGTTGCCCTTTGACGCCTCAGTCACTGTTTAACGGTTCTCCGTCGCCCTTTAGCAATGCTCCGTTATTTTTAACGCTTTTTCCTCACCCTCACACGCCTATCCAGCACACTTCAACTCCTCCATTGCCCTTCAGCGCTTTTCCATCGTCGTTTATGTTTCATGGTTGCCCTTTAACGACTCCTCTGCAGCGCCTATTTGCGCTTCTCTATCAAACTTTAATGCATCTACATCACTTTTAACACTTTGTTTGGCCTTTATCGCCTTTCCGTCTCTCTTTGACGTCTCTCTGTCACCATTTAACGCTTCTCTGTTGCCCTTTAACGATTCCCCATCATCTTTAATGCCTTCACATTGCACTAAGACACCTACTCATCACCCATTAGCACCTCCTCGTCACCCGTTAACGTACTTCCTTGTCACCGTTTTATAGCCCTTTCATGCCACCCTGCCACCTTTTAATGCATCTTGTCGCTCTTTACCGCCCGATTTTTGCCCACCAAATTCATACCAGAGAAAGATATTTTCCTAGCTTTAATTGTTAAAATTCATATTTTCGCTTACCTGACCTTGAAATTGACACACTGACCTTTTAAATGTCCTCTAATCATAAAAATGGTAGCAGAAATGGATTATTTGTCAAAATTACACTAAAAAGACGTACAACACTTTTTCCCATTTATGTTTGTTAATTGACTTTTGATGACCTTGAATTGAAATTGAACTTGAAGATAACCGTCAATCACTAAAATAATACTATAATTGGATTTGTCAGTCAAAATCCCATAAAAAGAGGTATTACACACATTCCTAGCTTTATTTGTTAAAAATGATATTTTCTTCTACTTCCCATTGAAATTGACCCCTTTGACCTTGAAGATGACCTTGAATAATCAAAATAATATCAGATATGGAATGCCCAGTCAAAATTGCATGACAAAAGAGGTATTACACAAGTTCCTAGCTTTATTTGTTAATAATGGTAATTTTGCTTAATTGACCTTGATATTTGACCTTTTGACCTTGAAGATGACCTTGAATCATGTAAATAATACAAGAAATGAATTGCCCGGTCAAAATCACATGAAAATGAGGTATTACATGTGTTCCTAGCTTCATTTGTTGAAAAATCATATTTGACCTTAAAATATCTGGCAACCATTTTGTTTTTGACCTTGGACAGGACTTTCGACCTTGAATCTAACCTTAGATCAACAAAATAATACCATAAATTGATTTTCAGATAAAATCCCATGTAAAAAAAGTATTACACATGTTCCTAGCTTTATTTGTTAAAAATGGTATTTTTGCGTGTTTGACCTTGAAATTGACCTTTTGACCTTGAAGTTGACCTTGAGCCATAAAATTAATACAAGAAATGGATTGCCCAGTCAAAATCACATGAAAATGAGGTATTACACTTGTTCCTGACTTCATTTGTTAAAAAATCATATTTGACGGCCAAATGGCGGCCATTTTGTTTTTGCCCTTAAAAAATTCCGCCCAAGGGTGCGAGTTGTCTTTCATTTTAGCTCCTCAAGACATTACACTATTGTTATTGAGTTCTTTCTTCGACTTAAAATACACAAAAAATATGTGCAGGTGTTTCAATGTTTGACATAGAAGACCTCGATTTCATTGCAGTATGGCTAAACCATGGAATATTAGGCATGCAGTTTTATGGTTAAGATCGTATACTGTGCCCGACCTGCCCAGTACAAAGCAACAGTAGATTCGTAGACCTGAATCTACTGTTTTAACAATAGACTGACGTCACGGGTGTATTTTAGACAGAGAATACTAAGCGGAGTAGACGAATATCCGATGTTATTTTTATGTTGGGCCAGCGTCACAGACGGTGGGCCAACATTGAAATGGCATTGGTTCGATGTCTCGTGTTTATCAACACATTGTATTGACAAAAATGAAATGAAATGAATGGGGTATTAGGCCAACTGTGCACATGTAGGCTAAACTGGGCAAGGATAACCTCCTGAGGAGGGTGAGATGACACTGCCCTCCAGAAACAGAATTCGAAATTCGAGCCCTGGCGGTTTGATGCCGAGCACGCTACCTCTCTGTCACGGAGGGTCCCGACAATATTGAATCTTTACGAGTGAGCGGGGAAGAAACTTTTTTCTTCGAAAATGCCAGAGCGGGGTTAGAACCCGCGATCTCCGACTTTCCAAGCAGGCAGCTGTAATCACTGCACCAGGGCCCCTGCCCTTTATTGTATCGACACATGCAGGCCTACTGCTAAACTCGATGTCGTCTTAAGCAAAAAAGACAGCAAATAAAATGTCACTGAAATTGATAAAATATTTTGTGATAGATGATTATATCTGTAATCGGATAAACAGACTTGGGTTACCAGGTGCTGGTTGTAACCTCCTTTCCGTTGCGTTCAGCCACTTCATAGATGATAGCCAAACAAATATTAACATATATTCGGAGATCGATGTGTATTTTTCATGATATATTTTTCCAAGATTATTGCCAGTTATAATCGAGTTAGCAATCTAGCTCCAGATGAATGTAAATTAAGCCTATTATAACTGACCTATTCAGTAGGGCAAGGAATATGAAGATGTCCTTATCATATGCTCCTAACCCTTTTAAACCTGACTTTCTGTCGTAATTCTCGACTTGTGGTAGATGAAGATTAGTTGAAGTGGGTGGCAAGAGATAAAACATATTGTTAGGCCTATATTATTAAAACCGTTGCATAAAAATGTTCTTTCTAAATCTCTTATATGTGTTAGTGGATTAAATGATTCTTCACAGATACAAAATGATGCTTTGATGCACCGTGAGTAGCCCAGTGGGACTGAGAGTGGTATTCCACTACAGTCCACGAAAGAGGCATTGAACAAGCCCGTGGTTGGATTTTGACGCTATAAAAATCATACAAGGACAAATATAATAGCAAAATAAAACATACCTTGAGCATTCCCTGTATGTCAGCTAATTGTCGGGTATATTAGTTTACCGATTTCAGCGCTGAGAATAGAATATTTAAACACAATAGACCAACTACCGATAATACTGTCTTCAGTTCAACCATGATTGCCATGTGTTCACTGTTGATTGCTGTGCGCTGTTATGCGGGCATGCGCTGTGCAATGTCAAAAATCTATCGGTATACTTTGACTACAGCCATGGCAAAAATAAATGAGCCATGTCGAATTATTTATACAAATTGTGGGGACATTTTTATAGATTTTATGCGCGTATGGCATATGAAATCACCTCATTCGACCTCAACCTCATTCAGATCTATGGGATTTTAAAAAGTGCGCATTTTTGTTTGCAGTCGAATGCGCTGATGTGTCTTATTTTAATTCAACGTCAGTAATTTGTTTCATCAATAAAACTATGTTAGATGTTTAATATCGTAGCTGTGAATGTTTAAATCGGCCTGAATCCTACCATATGGAGATCTTAACTTATGTTCTACAAAATGTCGCAACAAACAAACTGATGTTTTCTAGAAGTAACACAAAATTTTAATGACCCTGTGTGATTACATAACGAAAACCTAAACTTTTGAATGTAATTATTTATGTGTTGCTTTTAATTATGTGAAAGCACTGTAGTGAGCTAAAGTATGAATGTTGTGGTTACCTTTATCACATTTATTTTGTACTAGGTCGCTTGTGAACAGTGTAAATGCCGTTACGTTATCACAAAATTCACCGTTACGTAATCACAAAAATGACAAGCATTATGCAATTATCATGTAATTTTCCATATCATTCGTTCTGTGTTGCCATAGTACGCACAGGGAGCTGAATGAGGTCACATATGAGTGTTGTGGATATAGTTATATCAATATTACCTTGTGTAAGTTATTTCGAATCAGAGAGAGTAGTGGTCATTACGAAATCACAAAAATCACCGTCATGTAAATGAAATGAATCGGGCTTTAGGCCACCTTTGTGCACATATAGGCTAAACTGGGCCAGGAGAACCTCCTGAGGATGGTGAGATGAATGAGATGACACTGTCCTCCAGACACAGGATTCGAAATTCGAGCCCTGGCGGTCTGAGGCCGAGCACGCTACCTCTCGGTCACGGAGGCTCCCCACAACACTGACTTTCACACGTGGATGGGGAAGAAACATTTTGGTTTCTTTGAAACCGCCGAGACCGGGAACCGAACCCCGAGCTCTGGCGTGAAAGGCAGCGGTGCTAACCACTACCCTAGGGCCCCCGCCCCACCGTCATGTAATCACATACATGACAAATAGGTCACAATGCAGAGATTGTGATAATTTTGATATAAAAGTAAATTACTGTGTTATAAAATGCGTTTACATGTAGGGGTCAGATATGACCTTTGTTTTTTTATCACTTTTGTGACGGGTAAAATCCTTTTATCGATTTTATGATTGAAAATTAGGTCAAAGCGGCCATCTTGAATTTTTTTATATTGCTTGAAATATACTAAATAAGTCTAAAATATTGAATTATATATTATTATTAACGTTTCGGAGCATGTGTGAGTCCAATCAAAATATTATATATATATTTACAGTGCAATGTGGATATAGTATACTTTGACTACAGCCATGGCAAAAATAAATGAACCATGTCGAATTATTTATACAAATTGTGGGGACATTTTTACAGATTTTATGCACGTATGGCATATGAAATCACCTCATTCGACCTCGACCTCATTCAAATCTATGGGATTTTAAAAAGTGCGCCTTTTTGTTTGCAGTCTAATGCGCTGATGTGTCTTATTTTAATTCAACTATGTTAGATGTTTAATATCTTTCCTGGACTGTAGTGGAATACCACTCTCAGTCCCACTGGGCTAGACCGTGAGGGTTTTTAATATAGGGCTAATGCCCAAAATTCAACTAAACTTTTGGTGTGTTGTGTTTTCTGGGACGCTTTATGACATCCTGCTCTCTGCATGGCATTTAGCTTTGGTGGTGTAGCCATCGCCCTGTACCATTTGTGACTTAGCTTCCCATTAGTCCCCTGCAGAGGCGTTTGACCCCGTATTTGCTAATGGCGCATACTGTAGGCCTATGTGCTATGAAATATTTTAAAATCTGTGAGTTATGCATTATCACCTCCGATGGCCACATTGGAAGAGTCTGCCCCATAATCCTCAGCGTGCTGCAGGAAGTGTCTGGTAGCCTTCACACAGTCTTCTAGGCATGCTGGGAAGGGATGTTCAGGAGCCAAACGATAGCTGAAAAATACATTCATACATAATAAGTACCAAGTACAAGTATTTCTGTGCCATTATAATAAAGAGACACAATCAGGCAAAAATCGTAATTTTTGGCTCCTTGATATATCCAGAATATGTCAACATGTCCATTGACTAGGATTGCGTACTGTTTTTTTAATTTACAAGTTAAAATAAAAATGGGGCCTAAGGATGAGATTCAATTTCAGACACGCATGTCCAAGATAAGAAATACAGGAATAACTGATAAACGGGATGTTCGGTGCACTTGCTACGTTACCAGAGCAACACACAATTTACAAGACTAGTCAATTGATATGTTCACATATTATGGACATATTAAGGAGCCAAACTAAAAAAAAGTTGCTTCAAATTTCTCATGTTTATCGATGCATACTTACTCCACTGACACGACCACCATGTTAGCATCTCTGGCAAGTCGGGTAGAGAAACCTCCATAACTTACTGTAAAACAATGTGAAGAAAAATAAATGCAGGAAAAAAAAAGTCAAAATGAAAACAAACCAGATTGGGATATTAGTGTTTTAGAGCATGCAGACAATGACTCCGCAAACACAAAGCATCTTCATAACATTTGTACAACGTCGGCCCAACGCGTCTTCAACGTTGGTCAAACATTGTACAAATGTTATAGGCTACAAATGTTTCGTGATTGCTGGTGATAGCCCAGAAAACACGAGACATTGAACCAATGTTGGGTTAATGTTGGGTAACCGTCTTCGACGCTGGCCCAACATTAACCCAACAGTGGCTCAATGTTTCGTGTTTGCTGGGGATGGCCTATTTACCGGCGCTGCCCAAAGTCCACCCTCCGCCGTGATAATAAACAAACCCCGGCAGCCTCTGCTCAGTGCTCACATCTGCGGGACGATAAATCCTCACCACAACTCCGTCAAACTCTGCCACCTCCACCTAATAGGAGTAGGGGCAAAATCCTGATTGTATAATTAGCTTTCTGGAGAATAGAATAGATAGTTATTTGCATCTGTTTACATAAACAAACAATCATGCGGAAAACATTTAAAATACAAAACAGTATACATTACAATTAAACAAGTAAAAAGACACACAATGACAAAACAATGTTAGGCCTGATAGTTAAAATAAGTAAAATATATTATCACTGGAACAACATAGTTTTACATAGGTCATCTGCTGTCTAGGTACGTCTTCATAATCTTTGTTATATGCTTCACAATATCAATATCATTTACTCTCTTGATAAAAATAAATTGGTTAGTTTCGAAATTTCGAAAACTGTGAAATACTGTAGGCCCTACATATATCCGTGGTTAAGATTTCTCTGGAGACTCATACCCCAGTCAATTTACCCCAGATATTTAAACCAGACAGACAGCGGCTTAGTTCCATTTTCTCTATAGGCAACACCCACGCAACACAGTAAGCCTCGTTGAGGGACTTTGCTTTGCGAGGACTTACCAAGGGAAGATGATCAGCTCAAACTATTTGTGAGGCAGGAACGTGAGAAATTAGATAACTCAGTTAGTTTCACCCCGAAATATATATAATAGTCAGGTTAACAGTACTATCAAACCATTATCAGGATAAGAGTGTACCCAGAGAGCATCGCGTTCGTTACGGAGATAGTAAGGGAAAGCGCCACCTGGTGAATATATATAAACTATTTTCTAAAAAGCATTTAAGTCCACACTGAAGCTATAAATGTGAGACCAGTAATATGAAAACACACAAACAATATGATCAGATGACCAAAACTATAGAATTTTATTATTGATTTCCGGTTGTAACTACTTGTTGTAAACAACCAGGCCGCATTTACTGTTGCAACTGCTTGTTTTAAAGAACCAGGCCGCAAAAAATTTATTCAATGGTTCTAGAAGAGTTGTATTTTTTGTAGAAAACCAGTTTTTTTTTTAAATTAATGTTTCACTAAATAAGTGGAGTACATGAAGTAAGTGAGTAAGAAATATGCCTTCACGTCATTTTTAGACCAGTAGCCTACTTATACAGTAATTTATTTGACTTTCGATGTGCAGTTCCATGCTGAAGCGCGGTGGATTTTCGCTCAGACCTGCCACCCTCTGGTCGGATAGTCCCCAGAGTAACAATAGTTGAGAGATAACATAAACAAATAGAATGACGTGACCTGAACTGGACTTCCTGTCAATCTTACAATCCACTCGTCCACCACACCTGATAATGTCCACAGGGGGTTAGTGGCAGTCTGTAAGCTACAGATACCCCATTTCTCCACAAAATCACCCTGAAAAACATTAAGCACACTGTGTAATAGGAAAAACTATGATACATTTATCCATCTTACGTTTATTTTATTATAATACCTCTTTTTATAAATATTATTATATCTTTGCCGCCGTTCTTCTTGTGACAGTTACAGTCCAATATTTAGCTATCCATGTTAACTAAGATAACATATACACTGTAAACATGGTAAACGTTATTTGGGTACTATTTGTTCAAGAACCATAGCCAAGTACAAGTTAAAACAACGACAGTTACAGTTACTATTAAATTATTAGAATGATAAGAGACAGATCTGAGATGCATAGATTGGGTGATTGGGTAGGTAAAATGGGACAACAGTCAGCTGACAAATCTACTGTACAAATTGTTTTACTATTTTGCGATTTTAATTACCCTATGCATTTAGGCAGGCCAAATGTTGAATGTACAGGAGGCTGTAACATTCCATTGTTATCACTTGTCTTGAATCCATCGTCTCCTTGGGAATGAGAGGTTGACATAAGAGAAACACCCTTTAATTCCAAGGCGACGACATGTGCTTAACCCTCCTACCAAACAGCCCTTTTTACTCATTTTCGTTCACCTTGATATGTGAATTGCTGTCACAATTCCAATCTCAAGGTGAATAAAAATGTGATAGTTTTATAAAATATTCAAGTAAAATAATCAAAATAACGCTTAGAAACGTATTTCCGTGCATTAAACAATTTCATATTGAATGATTTATTTTCACAATATTCCGTGTGGTGCATGAATGAGACAAGGGAGCTTACAGGGTTAAAGGTGTAGTCCACTGTGCACCAACAGCGGGCTAAGGCTATACCCAGAAAGCAGTGCGCGCATTACAGATACAGTGAATGATAAGAGCCACCTGGTGAATAACATAGACATAAACATGCCTAGAGTAGACTAGTACAACGCTAAAATATCTTGTATAAGACATGGAGACCAAAGGATCTTTTTAATTTGAAATAATCATAAATGTCTTACTTATCTTTTCCGCTTCGTTTTAAAACCTATGTTATATTGGTCTACGACCATTATACATTTTGTAATTCTTTCAGTGTTGGGACTGTCTTTAGACGTCAAAATCTAACGTCTTGAGACGTTAGATTCTGACGTCTAAAGAAGGTCCCCGCACTGAAATGGTTAAGGGTTCAATGGTCATAATTATATAGGCAACATGAAGTAATAGTTGCAATGGGCAACATGAATAATATTTGCTGTAGGGCACATGATGTCATAAGATGACTCACCAGTAACCATGCTAGTTTGATGCTGCTGTAGGCGGCGTGGACCTGTAAGGGGTTACTGTATCCAGGGGGGATGGGGGTCCATATACAGTACCCCAGGACACAGGCAAGTACCCCCGTGATGAGTAGCCCTCTCTTCATTCTCACCCCCTGATGGTATCAAACAAATACGAACATTAAACAATGGGTTAAAATAAATGAATGGTTGCATGATTGTATAAAGGAATTATTGTCTGAATTATTATATGTACATGATGAATGAATGAATGAATGAATGATTGAATATAGGAATGAATGAATGAATGAATGAATGAATGAATGAATGAATGAAAAAATGAATGAATGAATAGGCGAATGAACGAATTGGCGAATGAACGAATGAATGAATTGGCGAATGAATGAATGAATGAATAAATAATTGATAGAATAAATGAATGAATTAGCGAATGAATGAATGAATGAATGAATGAATGAATGAATGAATGAATGAATGAATGAATGAATGAATGGATGAATGAATGAATAAACGAATGCATGAATAAATAGGCGAATGAATAATTGAATAAATGAATGAATCAAAATGATGGATGAATGAATCAATAATAAGTAACAATAAATGAGCAAACAATGAATGAACGAATAAATGAATGACTGACAGAATTAACTAATTATTAAGCTAGCCAATTCACTATTCATCAATGTTTTAACATATACAACACTAATCAACTGGCAACCCGTTAAATGAACAAGCCAGCAATCAAGCAAACCAGCCGTACAACCAGCCATCCAAACAACCAACATACCAACCAAGCAACCAAGCAACCAAATAACCAAGCAACCAACCAACCAACCAACCAACCAACCAACCAACCAACCAACCAACCCGAACAAGGGATCTTCTCAAATATGCACTACTAGGAACTGTAATTTATGTTCGACACAAGTAGTTGTAGAGAGTGGTAAGACCATGAGGGGCGTACTGGATGCTGGGAATCAGATTCAA
The DNA here is from genome assembly GCA_964017125.1 of Flabesymbios commensalis. Taxonomy (NCBI): domain Eukaryota; kingdom Metazoa; phylum Annelida; class Polychaeta; order Terebellida; family Flabelligeridae; genus Flabesymbios; species Flabesymbios commensalis. The sequence goes on from OZ024911.1 coordinate 16,503,175, forward strand.
ATTCCTACCACACAAAATTGTGATTCAACTAACGGTATTTACTGTATAGTTTGTTCGAAATGCAAAAAATTATATGTGGGAGAAACTGGGCTCTCCTTTAGGAAAAGGATAAACATACATCGTTCGGATGTACGGCTTAAGAAGGACACGGCAGTTGCCACACACTTCAATTCCGGGAGCTGCAGGGCGACCCATCTGAGAGTGTTGTAGCTTGAAGTATTGAATAATACAGGAGACATAACTCTAAATAAGATTGGGAGACTTGAAACGGAAAGGAAGTGGCAATTAGCCCTGAAAACGTATTCTCCATTCGGCTTAAATACTGTACCTTCCCCTAAGGATTGTGGCGTCACCCCCTTTGTTATTACCTACTCTGCAACTGCAGTGGAGGCAGCTAAATTAGTGAAGACTTCCTTCAATGAACTTAAGGCGAAACATCCTAACATCCTGTATAAACAGTGTGTAACAGCATTTAAAAGGGGACAAAATCTACGTGATCTCTTGGTGAGAAGTAGATTGGCGAAAGCCCCACTGGACAACCCAACGGTTACCGGATTCGACTTAAGTCAGGATCTGACTACATTAGTAAATGCATTAGATGAGGTATAATTTATATAAATTAGTATGATTGTTTTTCTTTTTATAAATCAGGCTATACTTCTCCTCGGCCAGTGCACTAGGTTGGGAACATGGAAAGGCATGCCCTTGAAGGGGTGACGAAAGTCAGCCCCTTTAGGGTATGATGAGAGTACGGTTGACACATCGATACCGGGTTTTATGGGGAACCAGGTACTGAAACCCTTACCCGACCCTAACCATGGACCCTAACTCTCACCCTGACCACAAAACCAACCAACCAACCAACCAACCAACCAACCAACCAACCAACCAACCAACCAACCAACCAACCAACCACGAATGAGTATAACCCTCAGTGGTACCTTCTGGACAGTGCTAGGGAGCCACGGGTTTACATCCAACCTGAATACCCTGGTTCCCGCCCCGTTGGTTAGTTAGCCCATAACTAACTAACTAACTAACACTAACTAAAATAGTCGCATTCGGCCTTAAGGATTATGATGTGGGTGACAGGATGCTTCACGAATGAGTATAACCCTCAGTGGTACCTTTTGGACAGTGCTAGGGAGCCACGGGTTTACATCCAACCCGAAGACCCTGGTTCCCGCCCCGTTGGAAAACTCGGCTGATAAAGTCAGAGTAGTGATATGTCATTTAAATATGTCCATCAACGCATTAATGAATTCTGAAGTGAGCCTAATGGTTCGAGTCCACCTTGTCGGAAGTGAGCCTCAAAGGTTATTGGGGGACTCTAGACTCTAAAGTTATATATAAAAGTCATATATGACATAACAAAATAAGGGCACGTCAAGGGTTCGAACCCAGGACGGTCACCCCTCAAAAATTAGGAAGAGGCCTAAGTTGGTTGCTTAACCTGGTTGATTCAGTAGAGTGGTTTGTGCTCGGTACACTCAGTAGGTACGATTAGTCGCATTCGGCCTTAAGGATTATGATGTGGGTGGCAGGATGCTTCACGAATGAGTATCGAATGAGGGAGCCACGGGTTTACATCCAACCTGAAGACCCTGGGGGCCACTAACATTCACTGATCTTTAGGCAAGAATATCCTTAGACTATAGATCATCCAGTGTTCTAAAGATCTTTCTGTGTGACCGTTTCACTAACGCGATCTTTACCTTATGTCTTAATCTTTATCGCCAAGTGCCAAATAATTTATGCACGGTCATCATATCGCACGATACAACACAACATCCGTTGTTTTTAACCAATCTGCAGGCAGCGGGATGACATCATTGTTTTGTAAACATTCACCGGAGCACGTGTAGTCTACTATAGAATAATGAACCACAACCGGTGGGCCTAGGTTCTTTGTTTATAAATGTAATTAAGTCAGTCAAGCTTTTAAATAATAATATTAAGGATATATAAAATATAATAATAAATGAAGCAATGTCGACTCTCTATGCCCAAATATATTCAGATCAAGTTGAATAATGTTAGTAAATTTATATCAAACTCGTTAGACCGTGCGTCACACCGTGGGCAGGACAAAAGCATAGGGTATAGGTATGGTAAACATGAAGATATCGACGCCTACCTGTTAAAATTATAGATTTAATTATAAGCCTAGGTTATATTAGCCCAAGTTTACAACGTGCCACCCCTATAATGTAATTTACCTGGGCTTATATTGTATAGCATCTGGGAGAAAGGCAACCAAGCATGTCGCCTGCCTCTATGAGACATAGAGCCTATAGTATATTTCACCTACCAGCACATGCCACAACATAAGAGAGGCTTAGACTACACATTATTGTACACACACGGAACTTGTACAATGTCTGGGTAGGTATACTAGGCCTATATATCCATCAGCTACCGTCACATAACCAAAGCTTTTTTAGGTTAGGTTGGAATCAAGTATTCTTGGTCGCTATAGACATCTATTTTAGAGTTGAAAAGGTATAGGCCCTAAACAGTGGGCCTAGAGTAACCTACATCAATGTTGAAGATAATCAGCGAAACTGTGAGTAAAAGGAATAATTAATTCAAGAAAAAATATAGCATCTGATTAGGCCTACAACTTTGATCAATGATGCGCTGTCGTTTCTACACAAATGATCAAATACAGAGTCAAATTCATGAATAAACATTATGTTAAAGATCGTCTTTAACTGTTTAAAGAGTGCCCCTGACAACTCCTTAAATCTCATCTTTATAATTAAAGATTTCGCCTTAAAAATCTTTAGTGGAACGGCTGACTTAAAGAACACTCCTTAATGATCGTTTGTGAAACAGTCAAATCTTTAATTAAGGATAAATCATCATTTAAGGAGGATTTGGCGTTTTAAAGATCATTTTTGCCTTAAAGATCGCTTAGTGAAACGCCACCCTGGTTCCCGCCCCGTTGGTTAGTTAGCCCATAACTAACTAACTAACTAACACTAACTAAAACAACCAATCAATCAATCAATCAATCAATCAATCAATCCAGCGACCGACCGACCGACCGCCCTTACTCATCGACTGAACCTATGTACGTTTCAACGTTTGAAGTAAGGTTTGATGATTGGCATAATCCATCCAGTTAATCCATAGAATATACAAATCTCAGAGCAAAAAAGTTGAATTAGGATATATCAAATATATCCACCTATCGTGCAGCTCACTGCGAGTTTGTCTTTTATAATATTTCTAAAGATTTTCAAATACTTTACCTCTATATCACCCACTATATGATATTCTACTATACACACAATCAATACTGATACTGACTGTCCTGGTATTACACGCGATAGCGGGGTACAAGATCCACACGCTGTATGGAGTAGTTTTATTGTCTAACGCGCGAAATTTAAATGCAGTAACTGCTTTCTTTTCAAGTAAGTAGCTACTTTATTTTGGCGCTACAGAACAGAGTAGTAGTACATAAACTAAATTACAAAATAATTTCTTGACATTATTTAAAATAGAAAGTATGAAGATAACAAAAAATTGTTTAAACTCAATTATTTTTAAAAATAAATGACCTCGAGTGGATAAACAATTGAATAGTATAGCTCGGCGCTTTTGGGGTTAAAGCACACGCCACATTGCATGCGGGGTTGGCATGTTTTCTTGACCGATTATGATTTTATCAGCATGTGAAGGTTGGCTATCAATGTGTAGGTGATAGATCGTTTATATTGATAACGATCAGCTAACGATATGCCTACAATGGAGGTGAGATCATGACAATAATGATTGTTGTCTATGATTATAAAGTTTAGACGACGCTCTCCAGACGATACTGTCTGTTGTGAAACACCCACCCGTTTTAACACCACATAGGAAAGTTTGAATAAAATTTGTTAAATACATTATTGTGATGGCATTGATTGTGTCGAAATAACACATACCTCTAAGGACGTGTCAAGCTTCATTTGAGATATTATTATAACTGAGTATAAACCCTTTCAGCGCCGGGACCGACCTTAGACGTCAGAATCTGACGTTTGTGGACGTCAGATTCTGACGTCTAAGGTCGATCCCAGCACTGAAAGAGTAAGCATATTTATAATGTCCGTATAAACCATAGCACAGGTATTCAAATGAAGCAAAAACAGATAGCTCAGACATTTATGACAATTTCAAATTAAAAAGACCCCTTGGTTCCCATTGCTTAAACATAAATATTTCAGCGTTGTAAGGGTTAAAGCAAATCAGATAATTTCCATTCATTTACTGACATAAATCTCACCTGAAACAAAAAAACATGATTGTTAAATTTAACACATAAATCTCACTTCAATGGTGAGCGAAACGAAAAGAAATGTATACATGATTGTTGAATATAACACAGAAATCCCACCTCAATGGTGATCGAGTGAAACGAAAAGAAATACATGATTGTTGAATATAACACATAAATCTTAACTCAATGGTGAACGAAACAAAAAGAAATACGTGATTGTTGAATATAACACATAAATCCAGCCTCAATGGTGAGCGAAACAAAAAAGATACGTGATTGTTGAATATAACACATAAATCCCACCTCAATGGTGATCGAGTGAAACGAAAAGAAATACATGATTGTTGAATATAACACATAAATCTTAACTCAATGGTGAGCGAAACAAAAAGAAATACGTGATTGTTGAATATAACACATAAATCCAGCCTCAATGGTGAGCGAAACAAAAAGAAATACGTGATTGTTGAATATAACACATAAATCCAACCTCAATGGTGAGCGAAACAAAAAGATACGTGATTGTTAAATATAACACGTAAATCCAACCTCAATGGTGAGCGAAACGAAAAGAAACACGTGATTGTTGAATATAACACATAAATCCCACCTCAATGGTGAGCGAAACGAAAAGAAATACGTAATTGTTAAATATAACATATAAATCCCACCTCAAGGTGAGTGAAAACGATAAGAAATACACGAATGTTAAAAATAGCACATAAATCCCACCTCGAGGTGAGTGAAACTAAAATAAATACATGATTGTTAAATATAACACAAGGTGAGCGAAACGAGAAGAAATAAATGATTCTTAAATATAATACATAAATCCCACTTCAATGGTAAGCGAAACGAAAATAAATACGTGATTGTTGAATATAACACACAAATCCCACATCAATGGTGAGCGAAACGAAAATAAATACATGTGTTAAATATAACACATAAATCTCAGCTCAAGGTGAGCGAAACGAAAAGAAATACATGATTGTTTGGCCTAAATATATTTTTTCCAATTTGAAATGTGGAAAACTACAAATAAAATCATTCAGTAATTTGCGTCATATCCATGAAACATGCGAGGTGGAATTTTACATGTATGATGAGGATTGAGGTTTGCAATTTTGAATACTATAACAAAAAGGACACAAAAATATCAATTAATCTGTGTAATATTTTATAAGAATATGCCCTGGTTGTGAAGTAGTTTGTGAATTAAATATTTTATTTAAAAATTAAGAAAAGTATAAAATCTGTTAATTTTCTAGAATAGTGGTGATCCCTTTTTTGTGTCTTAATTGTACAAATGTTGTTTCTACAAGTGATCCCTGGTTTCAACCACTTGAAAGTGTTTTTGTAAGCCTTGAGTAGGAGTTTTGCTATTCTTTCATTGTCAAGATAGAAGCAACATTGTATTGCTTCTGTTGTCTGATCTTAGATGGTGTCCATTGTCATAAATAGGTCTAATTTGTAATAATTTGTCCCTTGTCTAATACATTGTCTCTTGTCTAAGGTCATATCCACCAAAGGACACATTCATATGTTCCTGAACAGAGTTTGGGTTTGATTTGATCAACAGGTTCTCCAACCATTTTTGTAATTGTGGCTCAAGATGTGGATGAGAAAGTAGGTCAGATGGCATAACCCTCAAAAGGCACATCTACACTATCTGTGGGATGTTTTTGTGCAGTATAAAAAAATAAAGAGATATGCTCCGCAAACGAGATGTATAGGTCCAAGGTCATAACACCCAAAAGGCTCATATGTAGGCCTACACAAGTGATGTGTGTGTGTGTGCAATATAAAAGTACTCCCGCAAGGGGTTGAGAGATATGCTTCGCAAAATAGACAGTTATCCACCAAGCTATTTTGGCTGAGAGATGAAGGTTAAAAAGTAGGTTAAAGGTCATAACCTCTAAAAGGCACATCTGTAACCCAGCAAACACAAAACATTTGTATAACATTTGTACAACGTCGGCCCAACGCTTGCGACGTTGGTCCAACATTGTACAAATGTCATACAAATGTTTTGTGTTTGCTGTTTGTGTTTATCCCCCCCCCCCCCTGGCAGCCCCAGGGGGGGGGGGATAAATATATATACAGTATGAAAGAAATTCCTCAAGGGTTTCACAGATATGCTCCGGAAAGAATATTGTTATATAGTGTCTAAGCTATTTTGTGTTATATAGTGTCTAAGCTGATGTAGGTCAGAAGTAATAACCCATCAAAAAGACACATCTACACCCCCCTCTGATATGTGTGTGCAATATGAAAGTAATGCTCGAAAGGTTTTCGATATGTGCACTGGAGACTTTGGCTGAGGTCGAAGGTCATAACCCATAAAAGGGACATTGGTCGGAAAAACCGCGAAAAATTACATGGTTCGTGACGATTGCGCATGCCTTGTTCAGATGTTGTTTTGAAAGCTGTCAGGAAATGGTGTTTTCTATATTGGTAGACCTACACGCCATCCCAACATACATACAGCCCTTGCGACAGGGCGTAAACGTCATAGTAATAGACGTGCAGCTGTTGGCCAAAAATGTTCAGAATGTAATTGGGGCGCATTTTATTTTATCTTTTTTACTCCTCTTTTCAATGGTGTCTGATCTAGAACTGAATTATGGTGAGAAATTTTATGAAAATTGAGTTTAAAGACATGTACCCTCAACATTTTCTGTACTGTTTTAGTTTCGTCAGTCGAAATATAATTTGTTATAATGCAAATGTTCTGAACGCAACTATTTCATATAATAATCCATCTGAGATTGAAAATTCAACTTTAAAATGTATGTACTGTCAAATTACGTAGCCGTTTCCTATATTAAATATGAAATGACATTTTTTTGTACAAATGCAACAGTTCAGAGTCTGTATAATAATTGCATATGAGAATGTCTGTCACACCCGAACGTTCCATTATTACCTTTTGGGAGCTCTATTTAGGTTAGAATGTGGTACAAAATTAACTCGAAAAAACATGTATGTAATCCTTATTTTGATGCTTTTCAAGCTTCTACTTTCAAATAGCGGTATATCAGAGCGTGCCATAAATCGATGCTGAAAACATAACTATTGAAGCTATTATATATTTATTATCGAGATTTACAATATTTATCATGAAGATGCCCTCACATAAATTGATCACGCGTTATTTCACAGAATTACTGACCGCGTGTTATATTATTACATATAATTATTTGATAGTTTCAGATATTGCTTGTAAATTGAATAAAATAGTGTAGGTGATTCATACAGTAAATTTTCGTTCACCTAAAAAAGGAGTTTCCGAACTCCGAGGACCGGCTTTAGACCGTGCGAGTGCTTTAGACAAAAAATGGCCTACAATTTTGTAAACATAGCTGTATTGGTTTTTCTCATGGGCCAGAATCCTAAATGTCCAGTTTAAAATTATTGAAAGAACCAAGAAGACAAGCATATTTTTAGAGTGTAGGCATATATTCCTTCCACCACCATCGCTGATAAATCAGTGAACGCGTCTATACCATGTACCTGGTACACACAATGTAGGACTACCCACCCAATGCCGGCTCAATGTTGGGCCAGCGTCGCAGCCCATTGCTGGTTCAATGCCGGTCAATCGTATTCGACGCTGGCCCAACATTGAAACAGAATTGTGTGATTGTCCCGTGTTCGCTTGACTGCCATACGGGTGACGCTTTATGCCCCGAAAGGCCACTACCCGGATAACACGATACCTTAGCCCAATTGTGAAACAATGTTGGGCCACCGTCTGCGACGCTGTGCCACCATTATTCCAACCAAAACCCTTTAAGCTCTTAACCATGAATATACTCGTGAATATCTTTTTTTTTTAAATTAACACGAAATTACTTAACCTAGGGACCTCAAACGTTATATTGCACATGTTCATAAGGACTGATGTACAGAAATGTCAACCGTTTCCCACAGACAGCACCCCTCTTTCCCCTAAATAGGACACAAACTCAGGCAAAATAAACTTAATAGGATACCCGCCTACGACCGGTTCAAACTAAACGCTATGAACAAACTAATTAAAGTCGGCTATGTACATCCAATGCAAATCTCTTGCATGGCTTCAGTCATTGACGCTGCAAATATTGTTACAGCTGCAGATATTCGCAAAGATGAAATGTATATGCCCGATTGACCAAAATAAAATTGATGTGGAGAAGACAATTCAAGTGGTTTAGTTTAAGCAGAAAATGTTTCTCATCACACAAATAAAAATTATTCTTGCTCCTCTAGGATGTGGTGGTGGTAGTCTGATGGAGCTACCTATGTAATCATCATATAGCAGAAATAAGCTATTTGTGTCATATTTAGTAGGACATATCATAGGAATGACTAGAAACGAATGAAAGATCTACTATTTAATTTAGGCACATCTACTTCATTATAATCATTTTACATTGTAATCATTAATTGTTATTAGCCGAAGACCCATAACATAGAATAGAGAGGGACATGGCGCAATGGTTAGAGCGTGGCGCTCTGCCGATGTCGCTGCCTGCCGTGCGGTTTCAAATCCCGCTTGGTGCAGGATTTTCAGAGAAATATCATGTTTCTCCCCTCTCAATCTTGGAACATTGTTAAGATGGTGTGTCCTTGGGCGAGACACTTCACCCTCAAATGCTTCACTTGACTCAGGTGAAAATGAGTACCTGGTAGGTCAGAGATAGCAACGTGTACGATAAGTTCAGAAACGGCTGCAGGACTGTATGCTCCCCAGGGAGTTGAAATGGCACATGAATGAGCAGGTCCAGTGACCAGGGGGTGAAATGTAAAGTCCGATGATAGGTCTTCAGACTTGATATCAGACTATAAAAAACATTTAACATCATAGGTATTCCAATGAAAGAAGTAACTAAGACATTTATTGATGATTTCAAATTAAAAAAAAAATGGTTCGCTCATACAAACATAATTCCGCGTTGTATTAGGGTTATATATGTGTCTAAATTAGAACCAGCTGCACGTCTAATGTGCATAGTTAGTCAACGTTCAGAAGAGTGCGGCCACCACGAGGTAAATATTGTTGATCAATGCAGCGAGACGACTCACCTGCTTTAATGCCAGTGCATAAAACAGACTGACACACTCACTCTGCACTTAAGATGTGCATTACCAAAATAAAAATAAAAGACGGATGTATGACCATGTTATTTATTAGACTTTAAAATATCACAACCTTAACTAGGTGAACACAATAATTCAATATAATAAGTGGTCCCCTTGGATATGAAAGGGTGTGTCTGCCATTTTACAAAGTGGCAGATAGACCCTTTCATATCCAAGGGGACGAAGTGTCATTAGCTTTTATTTCCAATGATTTACATCTACATTCCATGCAGGGATCGACATTTGACATCAGATATCTGTCCGCGAAATGAAAAAGGTAAAATATTTACAGCAGTCTCAGACTCATAAAATAGGTGTTGAAATGAAGCGGGATTACATAACCATTTCACTCGTGTCACCAGTGTCTCTATCTCTACTTCAGACACTGGTCATCTTCCCCTGATCAGCTAATATTAACCACCAGGGGACAGAGATTTCACAGCCACTCTCTGTACTGCCGCATCTAGGTGCGTGGGAAAAATCCCGCTTCTTTCAGAATGATGGCCTCACAGAGTGCAAAATAACTCGATTCATGTTATTACCATTGACGCTTCTGAAAATGAGATAAAAATATCTAGGCTGAATATACACTGATATATACTGTATGTAGTAAAAACTGTGCTTAGCTCATACTTTTAAAAACTCCATTAAATTAATTATCAATAAATATAAAATTGAAAGTGGAACACTCATGGATACCCTCAGGTTTGTATGACGAGCACTGCGTGCACAAATTCCCATGTGTTGGCAGCGGATGGGCAGGTGTGCATCTGAACACAACTGGCCAATCACGATCTACCTCACCCGCTGGTGCCTGATTTATGAATTGCTGGCTGCTGGTTGGCAGACGGTGACGTAACAGACGACAGAGACCCCTGGTGTTGGGATATGTGTACATGCCACACAAAATCTCAGTGGGTGACTGTGACACTCACTGATAGCTGAGTGTACATAACCATGTGTATTATGAACCATTTTATCCGTTGTTCCGGTACCGATTACACTCATTTTTTACCATTTTTTATTAGCACATTGCCTATCAGCTTTTAAACATGTTGAAATAAAACGTGACACCAATCAGCAAGATTTTAAAATAGTAGACCTCCACTTCGTCAAATCTGAATAAATTTCACTCAAGTGAAGTTGTGGATCGCGTCAGCCAGACACAACTTTATGTAGCTGAAAATTTAAATTGAATTATTTGGCGTTTTTTAAAAGGGTTAACCCTTTAACCGCCATATTATTCAATCTGAATTTTCACCCACTTGAAGTTGTGTCTCGCTGACGCGATCCACAACTTCAAGTGAGTGAAAATTGTTCAGATTTGACAAATGGAGGTCAACTGGTCTCAACTATTGCTGATTGATGTCACATTTTATCTTTAACATGTTCAAAAAGTGGTACATAATGTGCTAATAAAAAGGAAAACTCGAATATATGCGGCACCGGCGGTTAAATGGTTAAGAGTGTCAATAGAAATATTTGAACAGTGGGAATGTAAACCTAAAATAAAATTCAAGTCTTATAATTATTGGTTGACAACTACCAATCATATCAGCGAGATATAGGTCAATACACAGAGAACCTAGCCAGCAAATGTCTGTGAAAAATTATTTCGTATATGTGACAAATATTATCTAAATATACGTAGATTTTATTCAACTTCATTTTTATGGATTACTTTTAGAACGATTTAACACTGCTAGCTAGAAACATGTAGGCTACATTGGATGATTTTCAAATAAAAACCTAATTTCAACTATTGTACTTTTGGTTGACTGGTCTAGACACACACCAGGCATATTGAATAAAATAAACCCGATGGTAGACCCTAAATAATACAATCATTTCATTGCGGCAATGACGATAATGAACAGAGATATCGACTATTTATTAATACATTCTACCTGCTAACTATAACAGTATGCATATACATATGCCGATTCGTTGTTACTTCAACTTTGGTGTGTGTACCCCAGCATATGACTTTTAAGCGAGGGACATGACCCAGGGGCGGATACAGACGTATGTATGTATGCTTCACTGATTCCTGTATTAACCCTTAAAAGGCTTAAATATTTTTGCCTAAACCATAAAGACTAAAGGGTTTATTCAATTTGAAGTCATCATACATATCTAAGTTAGCTCTTTCTGATTCATTAGAATACCTATGTTATGGGTCTATGACCATTATAAATGTTTTAATTCCTTCAGTGCGGGGACCGTATTTAGACGTCACGTACAAATATGGTCCCGCACTGAAAGGGTTGATTTGTTTGTTACTATTTTCATTCATTTAAGGCTGGTGATTGCTATCGCCATTTCCAGCTTCAAATAACGAAAAATAGCACTCTTCATGAAAAATAACCATCTCCAAAATTAAATTATTTGATTTACCTTTTATCCGATGCGTTGTCTTATTTGAATTTCCACCCACTTAAAGTTGTGTCTCCCTACTGCAAGCCACAACTTCTAATGGATGAAAATTACTCATACTATGTTTAATTTGGAACCAAAGTTTGGCAAATCTTGACGCTTAAACTCTCATTTCATTCACAATAACACTGATTTGATCGCATAATAAAACGAAATACAAACAATTATCATGCTCAGTGGTTAAAGGATTAACCCTTTCAGCACAGGGACAACTTTAGACGTCAGATCCCGACACTGAAAGAACTAAACATTTTTAATGGCCGTAGACCCATAACACAGGTATTCAAATGTAGCGGGAAGAGCTAACTAAGACAGGCATGATGATTTCAAATCGAAAAAACCCTCTGGTCTTCAGGGTTTAGAGAAAAATATTCCAGCGTTGTCCCATGTTGATTTCAGTCACGTTTCATTAGGTTGGAAACAGGATTTAAGTGTATGGTATACAGTCCTAGCAGGATACACTTATTTAAGTTATTGGGAATGAAATGGGTGTTCAGATTTACAAATGTTTTGTGTCAAATAAACAAATATCAGTAATTTTCAGCCACTTGAAGTTGTGTGTCGCGGTAGCGAGACACAACTTCAAGTGGCTGAAAATTTAAATTGTTCAATTTTAGGAGGACAAGGGTTAACATATCCTCACATAAAGTTTGTCTGTCTTCCTGTGAAAAACCCTCTGAATCCGCCCATGTACCAATATAAAAGCTGCTAACATGCAAGGCAGTGTAGGCATATACACAGTCTTATCATAATAGTATATAGCTGGCAAGTCTAAAACACTTTTGCTGTCATAATGCTGATAGTCATGGCTATAGGTATACTACTATATACAGTGAAGTATAGTTTGATTGTGGACGGAAGGAAAAGATTATTACAAAATTATACCAATATATAAAAATATAATACTTCGATATTTACCATAGAATGTTTGCTGTGATTCACAAAGCGCAAACAATGCTACCTGTGTTCTGATGACATGTTATTGGGCAATAAAGTAACAAAGACCCATTTGGCTCGAAATGCTAATGTCGTTATCTTCCTGATTCAAACAAAAGGATTTATTTTCTTACAAAAAAATACGACATTTTAAAAATATTATTGCTCAAACTAACACCATAAATTGCACTCAGGTAGCTTACTGGTTAAAGATATACTGCCCTTATAATTAAAATACAAAACAAAAACGCAGAAATTGTTACTAGAAATTTAGGTATAACGAATAAAAAGACAAAATAAGAACATAGAAAACAACATAATATCTAAAATAAAAACAACAGTTAACAATTTGTCGTACCAGCAACAAATCAGTTAAATCATATTTCAAAAAATATTTACATTGATTAGATTTGCTATTACAGGGCTATAAATTATTAAAGTAGAAGATTTCACCATTGAAGTGGAATAATTGTTACTGATCATATACATGGAATATACATTTAGTAAATGCCTAAATAGGCCTATAGACAGTTCAGAGGTACAAGAATATTTTTTGTTGTGCTTTGTAGAGCTGAATCTAGAATTGTGACCAGCTCCCATTAAATGTCATTATAACTCTACCGTAGAAATAGCCACTTCATATAGTTTGATCTATATTTTCAATAATTTGTTTGAAGCTAAGTATACAAATAAAGAAAAACTAAAATTCAAGAAAAATTCTGCATTTTTAGTATATTTACCAATATATTGTATACGTTTTAAGGCTTGTTATGGTTGCCTTTACAACTTCAGAAAATGGGCGAGGCTCTTGCCCTCCGCCCCCTCTCACTGATATAACTAGTAATAAACCAATAACATATAGCAGGCAATGGATATTTATGTACACATAAATCCAGGAAGCTGATAACTGTACAACTTGTATGTTTGATTCGCTCAAGTATACTGATGCTAGATAAAAATAGCCTAGTATTAAGTTCTGCAAAAACGTGTCTCTATGTACATAATAAAATGAATGAACAGGTAAATCTAAGTAACTGAAACCATAGACAGCTAGTATAAGCTTGATCTGATACATGTTAACAAGTTACAAAATGGTGGTGATACACCTTATGCAAAAAGGGCATTATTTCCCTTCAGCTATTGCACTCGATTAAATGTTATGAATGGCAATTGTGTTAAAAATAAACGCTGTGTCATAGAAATGAGTGACCATTTCATTTAATGTGGGGAGGGACTATTATTCTTATTTTTAAAATGATTTTTTCAATTTATATTTTTTCACACACTATTTAAAGCCATATTTTTACCAAAGAAATAAAAGGTTGTCTTGCCAATACCCAAATCTTGAAATATTCGTGAAGATTTATTTTTCCAAGATTCAAACTTCACGAATTTAACAATCCGTTTTCTTACAATTTTTATTACTAGTACTAAAGAAGCGCTAGATTTTTTTTTTTTTAATCTTGAAGTCCATCCAAAATAAATAATGAAGTGGTCACTCCTTAACTGATTTTAGTATAATCATTCTCAGAAAAAGTTCCACTGCCAACATTATTAGTAGTATAAAAATAAGAAAAATAAAACAATTATAACATCAACATTTTGCCAATTATCATGATATAATCTTTATTTATATTAATAACCTATGCCATGTTTATGATATACCAGAGAATAAGCACATATGTACATGATAGATGACAGCATGTTCTGAACCAGCAGAAAAATAAGTTCTATATACAGATAATAATTGTACAACAAAATAAGTCATTCTAAACGATATTCCTGACTTATTAGTTTAATTGTGTTATTTAAATAAATGTCAGCGAACAGAATGGAATTAAATATTTACTTAGTAATAGGCATGTAGTCTTTGTGTCTTATCGATATACAAATAAACTTAACAGCAGACATTGCATGGTAACAAACTGACAACAAATAGGCCGACTGTGAAATTATAGCCAGTATTGTGACCCGTGTTTTTATAATCACACAATAATACCTTGACTGACTGTGTACCAGATTTGTCATGTTTTACAAGTTTCAGCTACTAGTAATACTAAATCTTGCCCTGTTGTGAGTATATATTACAGTTTCCCTCATGTCTGGAGTCAAATAAAAATGCCACTAAAAATGACAAAAATGTTTGTAATAAATGATCAGTCTATCGAATAAATATTGCGATACATCTTATTTTCAATGATGCAATTTCCAGCTACAAATGCTGAACAAATATGTTTATTTTTGAAAATAGACGGTTCATCAAATAACTCCATTTGCGGTATGTCTATTTTCATAAATAAACATATTTTTTCATCATTTGAAGCTGGAAATTGCGTTAGCAATTCCAGCTTCAAATGAATGAAAAAACATGCTTATTTGTGAAAATAGACAGTTAGTCAAATAAAAAAAATTCCAACTTCAAATGACCAACAAGTTTGTCAACTTTTAATAAAATAACTCAATTGTCGATAGAAGAGTTAAAAGTGACAGACACTCAATATCAGAAGAGAAGCAACATTGGTTTGCTTGGGCAAGAGGGGAAGATACATAGTTTAGTTTCTGATTTAGTGTCCCACAGCTTCTAGTCTCTTTTGCTACTAGCTTGGATCATGAACACTATTCAGTCCTACTACGATTGCACACCGTCTTTCTGGACTACATAAAATGCAGATATTGTTCATGGCTTGTAGCATAAACAACTCTTCCTCTTTGAGCACAACTTCTTTTTTTTCGCAGCAAAGACAGTTTTCAACAGGTCATGCCTGCGTACAGAATCTCGATCCTTTTAAGCTACAAATCCAGACAATACAAACGCTGTGTGTTCACGGCACTGATGCATCCTGAATTGCTTTTATCCATCTGACAATACAAGATATAAATATATTACAAAGGTTAGTATTGACAGTTTGTATTATACATTAAGTCAGTCAGTTGTCAGTCAGTCATTCAGTCAGTCAGTTGTCAGTCAGTTGTCAGTCAGTCATTCAGTCAGTCAATCAGTCAGTCAGTTGTCAATCCGTCATCCAGTCAGTCAGTCAGTCAGTCAGTCATCCAGTAGTCAGTCAGTCAGTCAGTCAGTCAGTCAGTCAGTCAGTCAGTCAGTCAGTCAGTCAGTCAGTCAGTCAGTCAGTCAGTCAGTCAGTCAGTCAGTCAGTCAGTCAGTCAGTCAGTCAGTCAGATACAGTCAGATACAGTCAGTCAGTCAGTCAGATACAGTCAGATACAGTCAGTCAGTCAGTCAGTCGGTCAGTCGGTCGGTCGGTCGGTCGGTCGGTCGGTCGGTCGGTCGGTCGGTCGGTCGGTCGGTCGGTCGGTCGGTCGGTCGGTCGGTCGGTCGGTCGGTCGGTCGGTCGGTCGGTCGGTCGGTCGGTCGGTCGGTCGGTCGGTCGGTCGGTCGGTCGGTCGGTCGGTCGGTCGGTCGGTCGGTCGGTCGGTCGGTCGGTCGGTCAGTCAGTCAGTCAGTCAGTCAGTCAGTCAGTCAGTCAGTCAGTCAGTCAGTCAGTCAGTCAGTCAGTAAATCTCACCTGTCTCTTGATGTCTGGCTCTCAGTTCTGAGGATGATGGACGCTGTGCCCTTATGACAAATCTCAAACACTAGGATGGGCTCTACTCCCTGAAACCACTGCAAAGACAGAATAAAACAAGTCAAGGTCACACATGGTGCAATGATAAGATCATATTTAAAATGTGGCAAATGTGTGTTCATAATGGAGCAGTACATGTAATAACTGTACGTGTATGTTGTGACGGTAATTTGAAGAATGTAATTTTCAATCAGTGGTAGTGAGAAACAACTTGAAGTGACTAAAAATGTAAGCTCAGAGCTCTAGCCTCTAGGGGTTAAAATAGTATCTTATTCCAATTATCATCATTATATTCACTACAGTATACATGTGCAATAGAAACATTATTATGTTCTTAGTTTCAGAAGCTGATATTTTATAAATTATGATTTAAGCGACACAATCAGGCCGAAATCTATCTATTTATTTTGATCCTTGATATATCCATAATATGTAAACATGTCCATAGACTAGAATTGCATGAGTTTTTAAAATTTTATGTTGCAGGCTTACCAGTTGAGTGAGCAATAAGGACGAGATTTAATTTCAGACATGCATGTCCAAAATAAGAAATACAGCAATAACTGAGAAATGGGGCTTTTGGCAAACTTTCTACGTTGCTGTGGAGCAACCCAAAATGTGAGATACTTCCACAATTCTAGTCTGTGGACATTTTCACATCTTACTGCAATATCATATTTTCACTAGAGGCAGAATCATGGGCCTACATTAGATCTGCTCTCAAGGCATAAAAATGGCGGTATCACAGTGGGTGACAATGTGAAGATTTACATACTGTGTTGAAAATGAGAACATTCAATAATGAACACCATTATATTTCATACTTCATTTAGACAAAGTGAAATAAAAGATAAAGCATTATAAATATCAATAGACCACACAACAGAGTATGTGTAGGACATAAGAGCTAACATACTAAATAGAAACACAATCAGATGCGTCTAAATGACATTGAACAACACCTATATACCACCAAACATGGGACATTCACCTTTTATTGGATCAATGTTTGGCCAGTGTAGCAGACGGTGGACCAACATTGACCCAATGATGGGTTGATGTGTAGCGTTTCTTGGGATATGTCAAATGATAATAAAAAATAAAGGTCATAGACATCTAAATATTTCTTTCTGTTGATTAAATAATAACTAGTTAAAGTCCTGTATTCAATTAAACATTGACAACTACCGTCGAAGTAGCTTGCCCGCGATATCTCGGGCTCCGTCTGTAATAAGTTAATACACCAGTCAGCTATACATCACATAGTGCAATTAAATAGTCTAGTCAAAATTATGAATTGAAATAATTTACACCAGTATATGACTATTAATACGCCAGGCAGTCGTGCATCGCATAGTGCAATTGAAATGCCTGGTCACAACTGTTTATGACTATGTTAGCATTCACTTGAATATTAATATATTTAGATGCTTTAACAAAAAATAATTTCCCTGTAAAACGGTTTATATAAAATGATTGATAGGTCTAGACAAATGCCGACATGTGTGTGTGATGACTGAAAATAATTTGCCATTTGCAGGAAAAACAGTATACTATGTGGTTATCACAGCTCTATTCTGTAAGTTTGGAGGGATTATGTCTCAAGTCTCAAAATTTATCTGGAACATCACGTGTGCTGCAGCAGTCTTATAATACACATTTCAGCCTATTTTCGAGATGAAAATATACTCAAGTAAAAAAAATGTAGTTTGTGCATGCCTAGATTTACCTCCAGACATGTCCGGTCAGTGGAAGCTATCAGCTAATTTCAAGTTATCAGGTCTCAACACTAACGACTACCTGATTGTTTAGGGCAACCGACATGGGGGGGCAAGAATAAAATTACAGACATTACACACCACTCCCCCCTTCCCCCCTGGGCATGTGCATCAATTTCAATCATTCAAATTTGACGATGCGCTACGCAAGTCCTGAGCACATCAGGAAACTGATATATTGAGGGGGGGGGGGGGGAGAGTAAGTAAAAATAAATCTTGCGCTTTGAGTGTCTAGCCCTGGTACTTATTTCTTGTCAAGAGGTAGGCAGGTATGAGGATAAGCGTTATTTCACATTAGAAGGATAAAAACAGAAAGGTTATTGATTAAATTTCAAATTATGAGCAAGTGTTATTACCATTGGCCTG
This sequence comes from Flabesymbios commensalis, assembly GCA_964017125.1. Lineage (NCBI taxonomy): Eukaryota > Metazoa > Annelida > Polychaeta > Terebellida > Flabelligeridae > Flabesymbios > Flabesymbios commensalis. The sequence goes on from OZ024911.1 coordinate 16,521,675, forward strand.
GTAAATTAGAGATAAAAATCACTTTGGGAAGTCTGAACTAAAGGAGTAGGCAATAAATAGTAAGAAAGCAATAATGGATGAAATGTAAGAGTACACACTGGGACTGATTGTGAAAAAAAAAACAATTAAGCTAAGTACCCAGAAAATGTGAGACCTTCAAGAAATGTTGTTCTAATACTGAGCCAGCATCGCAGACGGTGGGCCAGCATTAAAACAACATTGGTTCAACATCATGTTTACAGGGTACACAACATCTATGTCAGCCATGGCACCAACATTGGACACAATTTATTTCTAGCTTTAACTAGTTGATTTTAAATCTAAAAATTATATTCTACTGTGACAATTATTTTTAAATCATGGGACACTAATAAATTGTCAACAGTTGTGCTCAGTATTTTACACTCCTTTGAAGATAAAATTGCTTATTTTTACAAGAAATATTTCTAATTGAAAAATAGACACCTGAGGATGTACCACAACATATTTCATCAGTTCAAGTGATACTTTGTTTGGATTAAAATGTATAATTTTTATGTAATATAGAACTAGCATGACAAGGGTTAACCCTTAGAGCTCGAAGCTAATACATTTTCAGTGACTTGAAGTTGTGACGCTATCCACAACTTCAAGTGACTAAAAATTAGTTCAATTTGCATATATCATAATAGCAAATTGGATACACATTTAATTTTTAAAAGCTGGCTATGTAAGCCCATTAAAACATAATAAAACAATACAAAAGACGACATCAGTGCTCTAAAGGTTACTCTGGATTAAATATTGCTGTAAATGTTGGTGACATAGGAGAATACATTGGTGAATGACATGGACACAGATTAGACAGGGAGAAATGAGATGATGTTACCGGATTTGATAACTTCTTATTTTCATCACATCGCCCAGGCTGATTAGAGGTAAGCAAGAAAAAGGCACACAATGTAACATTAATAACTTTCAGTGCCAAAAACAACATCAAGCAGAGTCAAACTTGTCAAGATATGCAACAGGAATTTTCAAGAAGTAACATTTGTAATTTCAATCCGAAGAAAATGTATCACCCATTTGGTAAATAAAGTGTAATTTATTTATATGCATATTGTATCATCAGTAACCAGCGCTGTCTACCACTTGGGTAATGTTTTAAACAACACCATGTCCAACGTAAAATACAATTAACAGAAAAATTGAAACACATAGATTTCACTCTAAACAAAAGGTATTCAGAAACTATTGTGTGATTTAAAATGTTCCTATTATATAAATATTGTATCATCATCAATGCTCTTGTGCAACATGCGTAATGTTCTAGTTATAAGTTCCCTTTACATAGGTTTGTACAAAGCACATGCATGCATCTAATTAGCGGTATGTACAAGCATGTTGACTACATATGCTAGGGATTCAGATAGTGTCACAATTTTTATGATAACTATGGCTAAAATGGTACAACGGGCAGAATATAGGGAAGCAACAGGAGGCTACAAACAACACACTGTGTGTTCCTAAACCATTTCAAAACAGCAATCAATTTTTGATGGCAGAAGTCAAAAGATTGTCCCCGCAGATAAATAGTTAAAATATGTAAAATGGTTGCATACTTCAAGCAAAAATTTGCATATTTCAAAACAAGTTAGCTATGGATTTTAGTAATTTGTAACCTTTCATATAACATTTTGTATTGAGAATGATACATTCCTATCAAGAATGTTCCCATGAGTGACACATGTACCGCTAGCTGATTAGTACGGTATTGTTATGTTCATAAGCAATTCACATTCATTTAAATTTTGTAATCGAACAATACATACCACTACAAATGCTTTTCTCAAATATGTCAAAAATTAAGACTTTCAAGTAGTTGTTGCTAAATATCTCATTTTACAGGGACTTCTCAAATACTTTGTTTATTTTTTTCTATAATTCAAACAGTTTCAAGATTTTCAAGCACCTACCCTGGTAAGGTGTAAAATATATTGATCCTCTAGTTGCCAAGACATTTTAAATACATGATTTCAGTTAGAAATCAGTATTCAAAATATGATAGAATACCTAATCAGCAGTTTGAACATGATAATTCACCATGATTTATCCATCTATATTTTGACACTATTAACTTCCATGCTCAAATCACAGGATTTAAAAGTGAACCTTTCCCTATACTTCTATTTCCATCATGAGATGGTATCAGCAAATACAGCGCTTAATGAATGGAAATACTAAAACACACAATTGTAGGATTTAAAGGGTTAACAAAGTTAGTAGTCATCAAACGTGATACCTTGACCAAATGTTGCATTAACCCATTGTGCTGCTTATTAATTTGAAGTTTTAACACAATTTCCTGGTGGAAATGATGAAAAATATTTCCACTGATGAAAAATAGGCAAATCACAAATTGAATTATTTGATTGCCTCAATACTTTCCGGGTCATTTTTTAATGTTTTATAAATGCTTGAAACTGTATATATACAGGCCTAGCGCTACAAGGGTTAAGTACTCTACTCACACAAATGCACCACATAACGTACATTTGAATAAACTGATTCAAGAAAAAGTGGTATAATCTACCAAAATAAAAATACATGTAAACGCCACTCTAAACTTGTATATAATATCAGATTTTGATGTTTTTTATTTATCTTGAGGTGGGAATTGTGGAGCTTTTCACACCTCAAGGTGAAGAAATGAGAAAAATAACTGATTGGTAACCCTTTAACTGCCGGTACTGATTGTATTATTTTTTTTACATTTTTATTAGCATATATATCAGCTTCTAAACATGTTGAAGATAAAACGTGACATCTATCAGCAAGAATAAAAAAATAATTGATTTCCAGTTTGTCAAATCTGAATAATTTTCACTCACTTGAAGTTGTGGATCGCGTCAGCGAGACACAACTTCATGTGAGTGAAAATTCCAATTGAATAATTTGGCAGTTAAAGGGTTAAGAAAGTTAATGTTGAGGCATCAACAAACAAAAGTTGTCAACATTAAAACAATATTGGCTTGTGTTCGATGAGAAAGTGTGTATTTGTAGATGTGCTACCCGATAGGTTAAAAATATTTATATCCAACTCACATGATGGAAAGCTTTGACTTCATAACCAAGTAATACACGACTGTCAATAGCAGCTGTGTCCTGTGTAAAACAAAGCATTAGAATGTCACAATTAAACATAGGACAGACATAGGGGAGTATAACACAAATGTAGAATTGAAGGAGCATATTTTATCATATATTAGGACTATATTCCCCAAAATATAATTAAAACTAGAAAGAGTAGATTGGAGTAAGCATGAATGCAGCCTCCGCTACTACCAGTCGGCCATTTTTAACTTTATATCTGCAAAAGTTGTCATGGGTTCACTTTGCATAACACACAACAACATATGTTATTAACATTTCAAAGTTTGGGGAAAAGGGCACCAGTCAGCCATTTATAATTTTCTATCTGCAAAATTTGTCAAACAATGTCTGGGATAAATAGCAAAGTTTAGAAAAAAGTTGATTCTTTGGGCAAAAATTTTTTTAGGCAAGCTGACTCAAATAAAATGATATGGAAATCCTTAAAATAGTTTGTGATCGATGTTCAGTTAACCTAATAATTTGAAGATGTCTAATATTTATGAGCTGAGAATAACACAATCCCCAGCAGCAAATGATGAAAAAAATACAATTCAGCAGCACAAGGGTTAACCCTACCAGCGCGTCTAAAGCCTCAAGTCTAAAGTTGATCCCCACACTGAAATAATAACAAATTTGGATTGGCCATAGACACCTAATATAGTTATTTAAATAAAACTGAAAGAGTTAATGAAGACATTTATACAACATTATACAACACTATTTCAGTGTTGCAAGGGTTAACATACCCACCTCACTGGCCTTGAATGTGTATAGAACTTTGCCCTTGAGCACTACCCAGATTTTCTTCCACTTGTTTCCTCGCCACATCTTCAGATAGCCACTCAAGTCTACATTCTCGTCATTAGCTTTAATCTGAACATATAAGAATACAACACATTCATAGATTTAAACTGTTGTCATCAACCTGGTATATCTTCTCATTTTTATTTACCTTGAGATGAACTATCGCAATTTCCACCGCAAAGTGAATGAAAATATCATGAATTTATTCAATATCAGAGTATAATATCAGAAATGAAAGCACAGACGTCCTTATTGTGTCCTTAATTTATCACTCTTAATCCAATAACTATATTCAAATATGGTACATTATTCATGTTAATGCGAAGGGAGGTTAAAGGGCTAAAGCAGAAAACATGTAATTTTAATATTGTGTATTATTCACTTGATGTGGGACAGTTTAAGCACACTCAAACATTTTCTTCAAAATATAATATCAACCGAAATTGATCAAAATTACAGTGGTGTTCTAATATAAAGCACAATTGTGTTAGCAATGGCATATTTGATTGAAAAAAAATCACAATTATGCACTATGTTACTGAAAATTAACCGGATACGTGTAACTTAAGTTATAACATATGTCTACATTACAAAAAAATAAAAACAAATTATGCAACAGAGAAAGACAATTAGATTATTTTAATGATATATATATCAAACCTCTTGAAGAACGCCGGATCTTTGCTTCTTCTTGTTACCACGACCAAAGCTGCCAAAATGCACCCCCCTGAACCTGGAGCGTATGCTGGCTTTGGAGTATGTTGTATCTACAGGTGAGGTGGCCGTGTCAGACACAGGCGTGATGTGGTCAGGTGGGAGATCCGTGTCATCACCCGGTAAGTCCTCCATATTCTCAAGCTCTGTTAAATTAAAGTGATAAACAGCTCGTTAAACCTTAGAGCGCTGATGTCAACAAAAGTAGATATTGTGTTTTCATTAGGACCTATATAATGAACTGTTCAAATTAAAATATGACTTTTGTAAATTTTGTAATACAGTACTGTTATATATTGGGACTTAAATTTTACAAATCACATACATTTTCAGTCACTTGAAGTTGTGTATCGCAGTAGCGAGACACAGCTTCAAGTGACTAAAAATTTAAATTAATTAGCTCAGTGCTCTAGGGGGTTAACACTTGTTTTTAATAAGACAGTGTAAATTCGTTTTTAACCCTCAGGATACTGACCTAATCAATGTTAATTTCCAAGGACTTAGAAGTTATTTCTCGCTACCACAATTCACAAGTCACTTGGATATTTTACATTCAACTCACACCGTATCTCAGTGTCACAAACTTAGCCCTTGTCATGCTACGCCCATATATAAACTGTTTCAAGTGTGTTTTAGATCAATAGAAATATCACTAAATTTGATAAAATATTTTTTGGCAGATGTTGATCCAGTAGTTAATCCACTGCTTCAATATTGCAGATGTCTATTTCTCATAAATATTTTTGTCATCTCAAGTTGGAAATTGTATTATAGCTTCAAATGACTGACAAATATAAACAATCAGCTCAGCAGGATAAGGGCTGAGACTTATATATCACTTTTCAAAAGTGGTTTGATAAGTGCTGATAGAACCACAGAATAGCTATAAGTGTTCTAAGGGTTAAAAAGTTTCAAACTAAACAAAATGCCACCAAAATTAACAAATTATTTTGTGGTAGAAGCTTAATTATTCCATTGATTCAGTTTAAGAGGAAGCTGGAAATTGTGTTACCAAATCCAGCTGCAAATTAAGAAAAAACAAAAACAAACAATGGTTGAGATTGAATGAGATAAGCTGGCAAATTAGTTTGATTGTGAAATTAATGCTTCATTTAACAGGTTAATGGAGGCATAAAAAGTAGTGAGGAGAGCTTGCACACAAAAAACCCAAATGTAATAATTATTATGGAAGAATTGAAAGGGAGAAGACATCCAAAGTAATGCCATATACACCTGGCTAAGAATGCTACAGTGGCAAGTAAAGCAATAACTATTAATACATTAACACTATGGTTATATAATAAAATAATGTTAGCCTATCTGATCAATTTTTGTTTTTCATCTACCTTGGGCCAGCTGTTGGAAGCACTGTAGACAGACACGTGTAGGTTCATAAGCCAGGTAGCGAAGGGGAGCTCTATAACCAGAACATGACCCACAAATCACCTGTAACAAAGCAAAAGTGAATATCTAAGTTACATAAAATGTATTAATTTTACAGCTGTAAAACCAGGTAGAGGTATTTATACAGTGATTTCAAATAAAAGCTAAAGAAGGTTGAAATCATTGTATATAGTCCTGAGGGTTGAAATTTTCAAATGAATTAATTTATTACATCCAGTCTTAAACTATAGAATTTGATTTTTTACCGAATTGAGTTTGGGCATTGCTATTGCGACCCATAACATCAAGTGGGTAAAAATAGTTTGCATACATGTATGTACAATTTGAATCAAAACATTAACTCTTAAAACACTCATGTCGACTACAGTAGACATTCTACGTTTTTATTGGCACCTGTATAACCAGTTGTTAAAAGTACAATGTGCTTTCAATTTTGAAACACTGATATATGTTGGGAGTTAAATTTCACAAATAACACAAATTTTCAGTCACTTGAAGTTGTGGATCGCGGTAGCGAGACACAACTTCAAGTGATTAAAAATTTAAATTGAATAGTTCAGTGTTCTAAGGGTTAATCTGAATGGTCTGCTTGATGATTTTGCCTGAAAATCTGTTGACTTTCACGAACTCTACTTAAATCATCACCTTGGTTTTAAATGGTCATTACCGTATCTGCTCACTTGTACAACGGTTTAGTACCAAGGGGACTAATGTAATGTAATGTAATGTAATATAGGCTATATATATACATAGTATTAGCTAACTAGTTGTATTAACTATTTTTAGTGCTGCATTTCTGCTTTATATGATATCTTGAATAGATATATATTATTTGACTATTTTTTGTAATTATGTTTATGTTGATTCGTGCTAATTTCTATATAGTTCATAATCATGTTAATAGTACAGGTGGCCCTTGTGATAGCGACATCTAGTTGTGGGTATATCTCACTAGTATTTTAATATTGCTGCATAAATTATGTTTATTGATAAAATAGTTCTACATTTGACGGACTCTGGATCAAAATGACTCACAAAGTGACTCCATTTATATTCAAATATATCTAATAATGATAATTATATTAAAGGATATAAAGTTTTAAATCATTTACTCTTGAATTGATATATATTTTTTGACTATTTTTGAAGCAGATGCGTTATCAATCAACATGATCAATAATTCATTTGTAATTATATTTATGTTGATTCGTATCAAATTCAACGCCAATTTCTCCTTGAAATTTCTTGAAAGAATACTTGAAAGGCTGGAAATGGCAGTGGATGTAGGGGTAATATATAACTTATAACAGTATTAACCTTTACAACGCTGAAATATTTTTATATAAACTGAAGCTTTTTTCAATTTGAAATCATTATAAATGTTTTAGTTAGCTATTTCTGCTTCATTTGAATACCTATGTTAGGGGTTTACGACCAGTATAATTTTGAAAATTCTTCCAGTGAAGGGACCATCTTCAGATGTGAGAATCTGACGAATTTAGACAATCAGATTCTGGCGTCTAAAGATGGTCCCAGCACTAAAAGGGTTAATGTCTCACCTTGCCACATGCCCTACAGTGATGACGTCTGAAGGTAATAGAGAACTCAGTGGTACACAGCATACACATAGAGACTCTGGCATCTGGAATCCAGACTGGGGCTCGACTACCAAGCTTGAAGTCCTGATCTACATCCAACTAAAATAAAAGGTACATTTCTCAGATGTGAATTCAACACAGTGGTCCATAAAACCAAAAGGTAATTTGAATGTTAATAATTATTCTGAAATTCCAAACAATGTGTGTTCTCTACTCTTAATTCATCCACATTCATGAGAAATTATCAAATAATTACAAATTCTACAGATGTACCTGATATAATCCAGTTGTAGTATCGCACCAAGGAATACTGTGGTCAAAATATGATGCTGGCCATGGTTTGAAAATGAACAAGAATAGGCATTAACACTAAGAACGCTGAAATATATATATAATCCATGGCGACCAAAGGGTTTTCTTCATATTTTAATTATTTCAGTGTGGGAACAGTCATTAGCCATGTCTATAGACATCAGATTCTGATGTCTATAGACTGTCCCCCGCTGAAAGGGGTAAAACATCAACTCCTCTACATGTATTTAAATAAATATTGATAAAGATTGTGGTCTGTTTGTTATGCTCCTTCATAAATTGTCAGTCCACAGTATTTCAGGTGTCACTCCGGCCTACTCACACTAACTATGGAGGGGTCCTGCATGTTATTGACATAGAAGCTTTGTCTTTTACTGATGTTGTCAGCGATTGCCATCTGTAGAATACGCAGCCATTCTGAGCGCTCCTCCGGAGTTCTGCAAATAATGAAAATTCTCACACTCTGTGCTGTGGTTTTCACTACGAGATGACGTATATTGGTTATCAGCCCATATCGCACTCTAGCTGCAGATTGAGCACAATGTATGGTAGTCTAGTATATGTGTGACTCAATCGTGTGAGAAAATAGAAACGTTGTTTATTTTTCGTGTGATATGTGGAAATACAGCACATGTTCAATGAATAAAGTGTTCGCCTAAAGGCTCACACCTTATTCATTGAATGAGAGCTGTATTTTCCCATATCGCACTCAAATGAACACCGTTTGCATATCATACCAACCTAACCCTTCTGCTGCTGGCTCTGTATATATGTCTCAACAGAAACAAGAGCACACTCGCCACTAACCCGTCGCCATTACTGAACTTGTCAAATTAACCCTTAAAGCGTTGACAATTTTTGCATAAACCGTGGAGATCAAAGGGTCTTTTTCAATTTGAAATCATCATAAATGTCTTAGTTAGCACTTTCTGATTCATTTGAATACCTATGTTATGGGTCTACGGCCGTTATAAATATTTTTACATTTACAGCGCGGGGAGCGACTTTAGACATCAGAATATGACGTCTACAGACGTCAGATTCTGACGACTAAAGTCGATCCCCGCGCTGTAAGGGTTAAACCGTAAATATGATAATTTGCTATATATAGGCCATTTTATGCAATAAATCAGGCATTTGATTATTTCTTAAGCCATTTTTGAGAACTGGATATTAGCAACATGGACAACAAACAAGTGACAGCTGTGGCCAAAAACGGTCATTCATTGTGTCCAATGATGATCATACAAAGAATAAACAGAGGATGGCAGTAAAAAGACAGTGTGTGCCTCACTATTATGTGTCTAATTTATTACAAACACACTTTCTTGATAAAAAATTTAACAAAAAATAACAAAAAATGATACTGACTTGGCAGAGAGTGTGAATGATCGTTGAGTTGTGATGATGCTGAACTCATTCTGAAAGTCTTCTTTACTTGGTTTATTCACCTGCACAAAAAGAAAACAACATAGCATAGCAAAATCACATGAATGAAATTTTAGGTTTCTATCAAAATATTTTATTTTAAAACAATAGTAATTTCTATTACCATGACTATAGCTTAATTTTGACTAAAATACTCAAAGAAAATAGGAAATTTACAGCAAGCAGGATAGTGTCACACAGATCAGATATTTTTTTCTGATATAACGTAATTTAAATGAAAATCAGGAGACTGACGAAGTTTACCTATATTATACAAATAGCAAAAAGATCAGTGGCATACAAATAAGGTCCGTATAATAGCTGCCAGTGTTGGTAGTTTCTACCACAATAAAAATGACAAACAATCAAGCTTTAAGCGACTTTCACAGACGGACAGACACAAGGAAGACTACATAAAAATTAAAACAAAACAAAATAATGTCAATTTGCTGACAGAAATTGCAGATGCCAAAAACATATGGTTTTGGAGTATTTTGCAAGGTCTCGGTTGTAACCACAGCCCAATAGAGGTGTGTGAAAATACAACAATACACTATATATTGAGAGTAATAATAATATATATCACTTACTTTCATGCCGGTGAGAACTAAGGCATTGTTCAGCTTGAAGTTGCCATTACCAATAGGGGTGGTATATAGTAAAACGTCACTCAGCTTAAAACAAAAAAGTCAATCAGTTATCATTGGGACCAAATTGTATAAACTTATTACAGTATACTTATGGAGGCTTTGCTGCTAAATCTCTTCACATATATTTAAGATATTACTTACATATATACTTTAAAAGCTGAAGACAAACGCTTGAGATTTTGAAACATTCTGAAATTTCCACTTTATACTTTCATTTTTGGGCATTAACCCTTTAACCGCCAAATTATTCAATTTGAATTTTCACCCACTTGAAGTTGTGTCTCGCTGAAGCGATCCACAACTTCAAGGGAGAGAAAATTATTCAGATTTGATAAAATAGAGGTCAACTCTTTTCAAATCTTGCTGATTGATGTCACATTTTATCTTTAACATTTTAAAAATGTGGTACTTAATGTGCTGAAAAAAAATAAAAAACAGAATATATGCGGCACTGGCGGTTAAACATGAAATACAAGACCGGAGTACAATTGTCCATGTGTATGTTACCGAAACAAGATTTATACTGATATTTCCCTGAGCTGAGCATGTGGCTTACTCAACTCAACTAGGAAGCATTCACTTGGCAAAATAATTTGATTACAAAAAATAAACTATGTTTTCTCTAAGCTAAAAAAAAATTAATTATATTTTATCTGATATCTAGAAACAACTTGGCACTTTCAAAAATAAGTTATATTGCAGTACTTATTGAAATACAACCCGGAAATTCTGACGTTATTGGTATAGAGAGAAGTTGCAGAATAGTAATTTATAACCAGTGCTGTCAGCCATTTTGTATCCAATTGTGAAGTATATAATGACACATTTTACGCCTGAATATTTTATATTTCGGTAAACCACTAACACTTTACACATTCAGAAATTGCATCATATTTTCATTAACTGTGAGAATTTCTACTGCAATTCCCACCCCTCAGTATGTTAAATAAAAGTTACCCAATTTTATATAATTTATAAGTGCAAAATATATATAAAACGAAAGCATAGGACACTCTCATTTAATCAAAGACTTGTATCATTTTTATTGAAATTACATTTATTGAAAGTATTTAAGATGACACATTAGATGCATCACTGGCAGGTATATGTTTAACTCATCAAGTGCTTACCACTGCAGTCAATTTGAATTTATTTTTCGAATTTTCACCCACTTTGAAGTTGTGAATCGCGGTAACGAGACACAAGTTTAAATGGGTGAAAATTTAAATTAAGAAACTTAGAGGGCAAAGGGTTGATATTTGGAGCCATATGATCTAATACATACGGCGTACAGCCTCTGATGGGAAAAGCTGACTGATACAGCGTGGATGACGATGCAGGATGTAAACACATCTCCACATGTCACTAACATCCTACATGACTAATCACGTTTAACCCTTTGACCCTTACAGCACGGGGACCGACTTTAGTAGTCAGAAACTGACGTCTGTAGACCTGACGAATAAAGTCTATCCCCACACTGTAGTAAGAGTAGAAGTATTTGTAATGGCCGTAGACCCATAACATAGGTATGCAAATGAATCGGAAAGAGCTAACTAAGACATTCATGATGATTTCAAATAGAAAAAAACGTTCGGTTTCTATGTTTTTTATACAAATAATTCAGTGCTTCAAGGTTTAAGCTCCAGTCACATTTATGAACGCAATGGCATATTTTAAATAGAATGTATTGAATAAAGATGGTAAAATCTGTCATAATAAAGCTGTTCTGAGGCTAATTTGACAAAGGCCCAGGTATTTAATAAGATGAGGATGTTTTTATTCACTTTTTGCTGACAAAATAAAAATGAGAAGAAATAGCTGAGGTTAATATCATGAGGTCAGCAAGGTGAATTATTGATAATGTTGAATTGAGAGAATGTAGCACAAAGTGTCAGGAATACCATTGATATTTTTGAAATAATGCCATCAAAGTCAATTATGTAGATGACCTAGAAAATTTGTTAAAATACAAAAATAAAAAAAATAAAATAGGAGTCTTTTCAGTTGAGGAATCGATTGAAATCCAGTTCACAGCAGCATACCTTGTGTGCATTATGAATTACTCTTTATATTTCTTAACTAAGAGTTCTTGTTATAATATAAACAATAACAAAACTGTTTAGCATGTAACATACAAAACTGTTTAACATATAACAAATAATGATTTGAAAAATAACAATAAAACAAACCTGATAACAATTACTAAATATGATTATGACTGAATACATTGTCATTCATTCTAAATATATGTTTTTATCTTTATGCATCCATTCAAACAAAACAGATGCACCTTTCTAAACTATTCAGTACATTTTTACTCTAAAAAAGTAATACAAATAATAACAGGGTAAATTAACATATCTTCATGTTACAAACTGAATTAATAAATTATAGGTATAAGAAAATTTATCAATAAGAAATCATTCCAGACAAACGACTTACCATGAATATGATGAAGCTAAAATCTAATAATATATGATTTCAAATTATTCAGACAAGCTATCTAATAATCACCTTTTGAATAAACTATGTACTAAATATTTTACAATTTTCTCCATATGCACAGCGCAGGTAATAGTAGTATTGGCTGATCAATATAATTATTATAATCCAAGCTATGTTAAAATTACAATAGGTTTTTTCAAATGATTACATGTATTTAATGTTGAATTCAAGTTATTTTAAGATACAATACGAACCAGAAAAAACTTCCTCGGTTGCATTTCTTTTCGGGACAGTTTCATCAAGATTCCCTCTTTGATAAAATACTAAAAAAGAGAATTTGATATTGTTAACTTATCCACTAGAAAAACACACATTTTCAAAAAATAAAAATCTGGAGCTATGGTTAGTTAGTATTTTGAATGGGTAAGAATTGTGGTAAATAAATAATTATAGCAGGGCTACTTCTTCCACATTAAATTCAGAATAGGAGAGTGTGCACAGTGAAGTTTAATATTGAGTTTCTTCTGAAAAAAACCCACACCAGCACAATCAGTGTGATCCCAATTTCTAAAATATGGAATGGAGGAATAATCAAGACATCAATAAAATAATATCCCACTTTTTCATAAAATGAAATTTCAAATTGAAAAAAAACCACATTGTTCTCTTAGTTTATATAAAAATATTTCAGTGCTTTAAAACCCTTCAAACCTTCACGATGCATCCAAGCATAATTTTGCATCTCTGAAGAATGATCTAATTTCCTCAACCTGGAAGTTTTAGGATGAAAATTTTCGTGGAACTGTTTGACATATTTTTTTCATTTACCACCTACTTCAAGTCATCTTCATCCACTACAAGTCGAGAATTGCGACAGCAATTCGTGGCTTGTAGTGGATGATGATGACAATGGTAAATCAGGTTTGAAAGGGTTAACCCTTACAGCTCGGCGATCGACTTGAGTCATCAGAACCTGATGTCTGTAGACGTCAGATTCTGACGTCTAAAGTCGATCCCTGCACTGTAAGAGTAAAAATAGTTATAGTGATCAGAGAACCATAATATCAGTTTTCAAATGAATCAGAAAGAGCTAACTAAGACATTCATGATGGTTTTAAATTAAATAAAACCCTTTGGGCTCCATGGTTTTTATAAGAGAATTCAGCGCTTTAAGGGTTAAAGGTTCAATTAAACAAGTACTCTCCATCAATTACTGCTACTCACCTGGCCAGCAGTTATCACCTCATAATGCCCGACCAGACTGTTCTGGATTTCTAGCAGCTTCTTTACACAGTCCTGACAAAAAATAACCTCAATCAATACTTCAATTTGAGCACATTGACTGGACATATTGCCCGACCAGACTGTTCTGGATTTCTAGCAGCTTGTTTACACAGTCCTGACAAAAAATAACCTCATAATCAATACTTCAATTTGAGTACATTGACCGGCCATATTGCCCGTCCAGACTGTTCTGGATTTCTAGCAGCTTCTTTACACAGTCCTGACAAAAAATAACCTCATAATCAATACTTCAAATTGAGCACATTGACTGGCCATATTTGGTTATAAATGTGCTATATAGAACTTATTAATAATAATAATAAGTCATTTTCCTCTCTCAGAATACATGCCAAACGTATCATGCTTAGGCACAGCACTGAACCATGTTAGTCTATTTTTTTGTGTTTGTATTAGATTTAATACAGTACATGTACTCATTTATAAAGTTGCGTTTAAACATCATCTAAACATCAATATCATATCTATCATACATCATACAGTGGTATGACGACTATGTTTTGGTGGATATAAATCACCTTGTTATGGTATCTGGTCAATAAGTGAAGCTGATGCCACTGATAACTGCTAACCCTTATGGTGCCGAATTTTTTGGACTATTTTTCATTCATTTGAAGCTGGAATTGCTAAGGCAATTTCCAGCTTCAAATGACAAAAATAATTATATTTATGCAAAAATTGTACGTATTCTAAATGTAATATTTCATTAACTAAGCATTCACCACAAAACAGTTTAGCAATTCGAGTTGAGTTAATTTCGTCTAAAATTGCATGATAATGCATATAATTTATACGGTCCCTGCAGCATAAGGGTTAAACTGTACATACACGACATAACTTTCACTGACTTTCCACGGACCAGCAGGAACCCTCCTACTTCATATTTCTTTATTTGATAATTTACAAATATATTGTATGTAACTGTTGTCTGATATCGTGGTTAACTTACCCCATATTTCATACTCTGGTTGGCGTGATCTGCTACTTCACTGACAATGGCTAAGGCAGCTGATCAACACAAAAAATACAGCGTCACAATTAATTATAAGGGAACCATAAATACATAGCCAATATAACATTTAAAAATAAATGTATCTATCTATCTTCATATATTATGGACTATTCTTGCATGCAAACTGTCAACATATCTCAGGCCATCTCAGCATATCTCTTCACTTCAAAGAGAGGGCACAATTGTTAACAAGAAAAATAATAATGTAATTACTAAAGTTTCAGTTTTCATTAAATATTGCTACATTTAAAATATTATCATGATAATAATCGTCCAATACAAATCTCTATAAATTATCAGTTATTTGAATAGCCTCGCAACAATACTTACTGTCTATATCTTTGTAATCTGGAGATTGCTCAGTCAGTTTTCTCTTGTAATCTACATTCGAAAAAACCCAGGTTACTGACATTTCAGATCAGTCCAGTTTCAACTTTCCAGAAGAATTTTTCAACGTTTAAGCTGATCTGTTCCAAAGTTAACAACAATCCATATAAACCCAATCTAAATATGCTTTAAATGATCTAAGTTAGTGACATTACAAATTAGCTCAAATACTTAATTCAATTCACATTGATGTCTTACAACTTTCCAACAAATAGTCAATTATTTTTTTGGGTAAATGTACTCAATTATGTTTTGAAATAAGTAGTAATACCCGATTGACATTAAAAAGCTAATCTGTAGTGCTGAATGCAATGGCAAATGCCAGCTCTTCATATTGCCCAAAATCATTGGAGAGTCTTGTCTTTAATGTGGTCATCCATTGTGTATCAACAGGTTATTGATATACATATACCCAGAAACAAGAGCCCTGCGGTTCTGAACATTATTGGGAGTTATTTTTTGCACCAGACTGAAGTTGATATTAAAGCAATGGGCCATGCATGTAAAACTGTAATCAAAACAAGTATATAGTTTCCGCCAATAACTACTTTAGATTGCAAAACTTGCTTAAAAATAATTAGATGCACAAGTGCAAGATGTTTTCTTTGTTAGTTCACATGATAGCAGTATATTAAAATACTGTGCAAGCACTCCTAACACCCCGTCCCGGATGTAGTGACTTGTCCTAAAAATTGTGTCATAAATATTATAAAACAAACTTATATGATGTTTTTTAATAAATCGTGTTATAAGATATTATAATTATCACTGATATTATATTATTCATAGGATAACTACCAACTACAACTGCAATCATCAAACACCAGACTACATGAAAGTATAACCAGCGCCAATACACAGTGCCGCACTGCAGACCCACGCGAGACCATGACCCAATGCTGGTTCAATGTTGGCCTTGATACCCGCTACAGCGCACATGTTCCTGACACTGGGGTCATAATCTATAAATAGCACACACTCACCGATCTACATGTAGCTGATACAATGAAGTATGGGGGATGGGGTCTTGTGTAGCATTATTTTCACTGAGTAGCCATTTAAAAGGAATTCCGGTGACGTCACTGTGTTTCACAGAATAGGCCTAAAGGTAGGCCTAAATTTCTAGAGGGCTATGCACCATTCAATCGGCGGGGGGTGGAATATTTTAAAATAAAACCTCAGACAGGCTCTTTATGAAATAAATAATATATTTCAAGACCTGGACTAGCTGGCCTAAGCAATTTTTCCAAGCGTCACCGAGCCGTACGTGTTGAAATTATGCGGGGATAAATAATCCACCCCCCCCCCTCGGATTGAATAGTGCCCCCCTAACAGTTTTGTTGACAATAATTATATAATTAATTTAACTGCCTGCAGTGGGTCTTATATGCATAGTGATTTGGAAGTTATCAGAACTTTTAGGCCTATTAGGCCTACTTGAAGTATAAATATTTGGTTACTAGCCTGTCTGACACTTCGTTTCCATTTTCGAGCTGTGACTGGCGACCTTGCGAGCTATTTGGTTACCATCTAATGGGATAAAAAATATGTTGTTGTGGGTCGAGTGGGTTGTGGGTCGAGGGGTTGTGGGTCGAGGGGCTTGTGGGTCGAGGGTTGTGGGTGAGGGTTCGACTGGGTTATGAAGGTAACCCAATATCGGCCGGCTGTGTCTACCGAGAGGACAGCACCTGGTCATCTGCACCAGTCCAGGCTCAATTTACGCAGAGCGTAGCTCTAGCCGCAAATCACATGGCGAAGTGAAGATGCACCTGGTAGACAACTGTAGAAGTATAACGTCTTAAAAAGCCAAAAGGCAGTAACTACAAGTGATCAGTTAATGCCTATTAGTTTCCCACGGCACTATCGCAGCTCCGATTAGACTGTTATGACGACGATCTCAGCCCTATGGACAATAACAATACCGTGATATTTCTATTACATGTGACGTTTAAAATCATCCACCATCGTGAAATTTAATTAACATTTAGAACTTATTATATCTGCTTTCAGCCGACAAGTATGTTGCAATTGACATGATTTACATTTGTTTAATTTGCTTGCATATAGTCCATAATATTATTATTCACACTGGGACGCAAATGGTTAATTGACTTTATAGTCAAGCGACAAAGCTCACACCAACGCAGGTAACGATAGGCCTACATGGTCTTTCAGTTGGTTGCCTGACCCGGCAAACACTCCTATTTTCACCAGAAATCGTCATGGCTCACACAGAATGTCTGGTTATAAACCGCACCTTACGTTTCGATTTTTTTAAGCCATTTTACCAAACATATTCCCAGTGATAAACCGCGGTTACTAACCGGTAATACACTGTAGAGCTACGAGAAAATCAACACATCCTGTGATGACATCAACAGGACTGAGTGCGTCGTCACCTGGTCTACACTCCTTTAGCAGTGTCATCTGTCCATGTGTGTGAGTGGGCTGACTTTCAGTCTACACCTGGTCAGTCACCACACGCAAAAACACCAGGCACTCCACAATGTATATTTATTATTGTCCTGACGTCTATTACATTGACCCAACATTAAACCAACATTGGCTGAATGACTCCTCTTGCTGGAGAAGCAGTTCACGGTCTTGATCAGAGCACAAACTGCCATTACATTTCGGCAAACAGCAGTAACAGCATACTTTCGTAGTACGCAGTTACTGCTGTTTGCTTTTGCACGGCAGCGACTATTGGCGGTGATAACTAAATGATGTATGAACGGGCATTACAAAAAAGACGTTATTCAGTCGTATTACATGCTAGAAATGTATAAATTATATTAATTTGCAATGCCCTCTCCCGCCAAGGCCAAAAATCTACTTTTAATAATACAAAATTTAATAGATTTGAAGATAAATATCTTAGCTAAGACCTAACTTCTATATTCCATAACACTCTAGATGTCAGCGGTGGGGGAGAGACGGGGGGGGGGGGGTACCCCTCCACGACAGACTGCGGGAGGGCGGCGTGAACCAGCCTCTTTGCTGTCACCTGGTCACAGCCCCACAGCAAACACAAGACGTTAAAAGAATGTTAGCCTAATGGTGGCCCACCGTTTACAGCACTGGGCCAGCACTGGCCTACCAGTAGATTGGTCTTAACACGATAAATGTTCAACCAATGTTAGATTAATGCAGGCCCATTTTCTACAACCCTGGCTCAGCAGTAAAACAGCATTGGCTAAACGTCTCGTTTTTGCAGGGGTCTGCTCTGCAAAGGGAGTATCTGCTCACTTGTAAAGTGAGCGGATACTGCCTTTAGGCTTTGCACGGCAGCTGTAGGTCAATTGTCTGTACGTCTATCAGGTGATATTGTGCTATTACTTGGTCGCTGAAAGCCAATCACCAGATCACATGTTTACTGGTATACAGTGCAGCATACTGAAAAGTCCAGGGATGTGACGACCCAGATTCTGGGTGTCTGATTGGTCAGGAGAGTTTATCTCGTCCTATGATCTGCTTAAGATGTAGGTCAGCATATCTCAGAATGTTCTTTTCAACAAATGTAGCTATGGCATTTAAACCATTATATTAAACCATTATATTATTGCAAAATGTTGTATCGATATCATGATGGATTTGGTCTCAGGAGTAAAAGATCTGTTAGCTTTCCCCAGTTTCAAACTCTCATTGTGGTGGTTTCTTAAGATTATATTGGCCTAGTTTGATCCCAAGGTAGGAATTGTTCTCAGTAAAATCTACTGGCAATCTACAGGGTATAAATCAATAGCCCAACACACAGCTCAAAATTTCGAGAGCCCTAACTGTCGTAAAATTGACCACGGAAATCCCAATAATGCTTATTCAGAAACAACGTTTTGTGAGCCTACTGTAGGCTATGGAATGACAGAAAACTGAACCTATGCGTTTCGCAGTATTTGAGAAGAAGTGAGTGATAGTCATTTGGGACACACATTATATGGACACAAAAAAACAGTGCCCAGAATCCGTTTTGTGAACCATCCTAAAACATTATTGGAATTAGTTCCGATAATGTGAAAACTTCACATGCAATGACAACAAATCACAGATATAGAGAGGTCTGTTTTTATAGTTATATTGACTAAGTGGTGCCTAAAGTGAATTATAAACAATCAAGCCTTTAATGCAGTATTTTCAAACCCTTGTCAGTGTATGTTACTGGACCGTATATACTCCAGATCTGGTAATATTCGCGAGGTTTTAATTTTCGCGAATTTCGCGAGAAGGACAAATTTAGACAAGCCAAAATTACCAGAACAAACATGTTTGTAAACAAACTAAATGTCACCAAATTTGATAAAAATAATTTGTGGTGATGTGGAGTGGCAGATGGTCTATTTTTATAACAATGTGTATTTGTGTCAGTTGAAGCTGTAAATTGTGTGTCTCACCTTGTAGAAGCAATCTGTATTGTGGTATTCTTTGCACAGGTTTCAGCATATAATGCTTAAGCTCCAAACTGGCACAAAGTGGACTCGCCTAACAAAATCAAAATGAGTCCTCCATTACCAAATGTTGAAATCATAATACCCTTTTAACTAAATCATGCTTGTAACCACCCCTCACCCCCCACCCCGCTCATGTGCGATGCCTTACTTATACTACACGTGGAAAAGAATAATTACCCTGCAACAACGATTATCCAGCGTTACCCCATCTACATAATATACATAATGGTTATGATTCTTCACTACATTAAACTTTAACTATATACTACCTGATAATCTGTCAATTTGATTTCAGTAAGAATGGACAAACATAAACAAAAGTCGCAAATGTTCTATGGAGATGAGGGGATTATTGTTCCATAAAAAATCACTTGTATATACGACACTCCAGCTCTAGCCCCTACATCTGGTCAACTACGAAAGCCAAGCCAAGGCATGCCATATAACGCCATTGATCCTGCGGGAGTATTGATAGGTGGGCTCACAGGTAACTTCAGCAAAACATATCAGCCCGTCACATGTGTTACTAGTTTATACTCTCAGTACAGAGCTGAGGGGAATGGACAGCATACAACAGGTTAAGAGCTATTTTATTGTGGATGCAACATAATTCCCAGGTTTTCAAGGTTACAAAACAAAATTTCAGGCTTTTCATGACCATGATTTTTCATTGCTTAAATTATTCGGTTTTCTAGGAATCTAAGGCCCCATACAGACCCAGGGAAATAAGTGTTTTTGAAATTATTTTTGGTAACGAGACTCACCTCAAATTCTTTAACAAGTGCATCAAAGTTTGGATAGCGCCTCCTGGCATCAGCAAGCGTTGAATTCATTGACTCAAACTCTCTGATGTAGCTTGTGTAGAGCTTTAAGAAAGGACCCTTCTTGATGAAAATGTCTGCGATGCGGGGGTTTGTATCCCTGAAATAAAGAACTAAATTATAAATTAGAACTGTAAAATTAACACATAGTTTATTCATCCTTATGTCGGGATTAACCATTTCAGCACCTGGATGTATTTTCTGACATCTGTATACGTCAGAATCTGACAGACGTCAAATTTTGACGTATAAAGTTGATCTCAGTGCTAAAAGAATAAAAATATTTATGATGGCCATAGACCCATAACATAGGTATTCAGATGAAGTAGAAAGAGCTAAGTAAGACATTTAAGATGATTTCAAATTGAAAAGGGGCACTGACGCTAACAATATCCCCTGCCATTGATTGAAATCAATAATAGGTCAAAAAGGCACATAGATACCCCCTAAGGGATGTGTGTGTGCAATATGAAAACAATACAGGAAACGCTTTCCGGGATATCGTCTGGAAACTGAACTTATCATCCGCAGTCAATACTCGCCTCAAAATCGAAGGTAAAAATTAGGTCAAAGGTCATAATCCCTAAAAGGCACATCTACACCCCCTAAGGGATGCGCGTATGCAATATGAGAACACACCCAATATCGGTTTGCGAGAAATAGTCTGGAAACGAAACACGGATGTGTGGCCGAACAGCCAGACATGAAGATGACAATATCCCCCGCCCATACTTTGTGGGAAGGGGAAAAACTCTTTGGTCTCCATGGTTTATACAAAAATATTTAAGCGATGTAAGGGCCAAGTGACAGGAGTTTATAATATGTAATTTTTTTTCATACTAAATATAATTGAACCCTCTAAGCACTCAGCCATTGAGATGTGAACTTATAGTGATAAATTATACAAAATTATACCTTATTGTGATAAATTATACAATTTTTCATTTGAAGAATTATACGTAAACTAAATAGAGAAATATGTAATTTTTTTTCATACTAAATATAATTGAACCCTCTAAGCACTCAGCCATTGAGATGTGAACTTATAGTGATAAATTATACAAAATTATACCTTATTGTGATAAATTATACAATTTTTCATTTGAAGAATTATACGTAAACTAAATAGAGTTGTCCGAAAAAAATACAAAAGCAGCCTTCCGTTATCGCCAGTCGGCCAGTTTATATTTGATATAGATCAGCAAACTTTCTCAAGGTTTATTTTATATTACCGCTTTAGCTATTTTGCAAGATTTCCAAGATAATGAGAAAAAACAATTAAAAAAGACTGCCAGTCGGCCATTTTGGATTTTATTTCTGCGAAATTTGTCATGGGTTATCCTTGTGTGAGTCCTTACATTTTGTTCTATATGCTTTGTTCAGCTATTTTGCTTTGTCTTTGCGTTACTTAAATATCACGAAATTCCTCATATTCAAAACTTGCTGTGCATAGTTGCCAAATAGAAAGAACGAGTATTTCTTTGCTAGTTGGCCCTAGTAATTAAAGGGTTGATTATATAGGAATCAAAATGTCCTCAAAAATTCCCCGGTATGTGATGGCTATGTGAAGTATGAGGAAGCAGAAGTTGATAGATCAGTCATCATGCAAGATTTCCGAAATAATGGGGAAAAAACAATTTAAAATGGCCGACTGGCGGCCATTTTAGATTTTATTAGTGTGAAATTTGTCATGGGTTATCCTTGTGTGAGACCTTACATTTTGTTTTATATTCATGGTCTAGCTAATTTGCTTTTTTTGTATAACATAAATAGCACAAAATTATTCAAATTCAAAATGGCCGCTAAACGGCTATTTTAGAATTGTTTTCTCCCAAAAGTTATTCAGGTTATTGGCTGACATTGCTAAACATATAAGCCATATTAAAAGAAGATCTGATGGAAACTTTTTCTTGAAACGAGCGCATTTCTTCGTTAAGTGTCCTAGTAATTCAAGGGTTGATGATCTGGGAATCAAAATGTCACCAAAATAATTCCCCAGTGGTATGTGATAACGATGTGAAGTATGAAGATGCAGAAATTGATAGATAAGTAGCTATTTAGAAAACAAATAACTGCGACGGCAGCAGGGGCAGAGGAGGCGGCGGCAGCGGCGGCGGCGGACTGTGTGGAATACAGTAAGCAGCCCGCCTCAGTGAGGGCTGCTCAAATATGCTATGTGGAGCATAAATTCGACCACCAACATAGTGGATTCAAATCCTTACAAATACGGTATTATAAATCCTTCTGTGTATAGTAGAACCTCTTTTGAGCGGCCACCACTACTGCAAGCCGAAAGTGGCTGACTTTTAACATCAGATTATGAAGCCAAAAATCTTTCCACACACTGAAAGTGTTACGGCTGGTGTTGCTGTACTGACAATAGGGGAGTAGGCTCACCAGTGTTGCACTCTCCGTCTGATATCCATCAGAATGTCCTCGTTAAGTTTTGTCAGTTCTGGCAGGTAGCGCAGTATGTTACCTAGCGTGGCAGGAGGGACCACAGGGTGCCCGAGATGCTTACTCAACGCAGTCACTCTCTTACGGAAGTCCTGGAAATAAAAAGTATGTGGAGAATCAGAAAGTGTTTCGTATTATTAACGGAAGAAAAATAGATGGAAACTATTGTTACCAAGTAGTAGAAAGTAAACCTACATAATTGGTGGTATTTCCTGCTATGAAAAATATAAGTGTTTTTTGTCAAATTTAGGTTGCGCTCTCAACCATTTTAGAATTAAATTTATTTTGATGCAGTACACTGTATATAGACACTGATCAGAAATTATAAATAATTAGCATGATTATACAGAAATGATAAAGTTCACAAATTTGAATATTGTAGAACATTAGGCAATATTGTAAAATGTACAATCTTGAATTACAAGTAATCATGGTAATCACCCATTCACTTGTTTTATATCTCTGACCTGTAAAAAACGGACACTTGACCAGTATTGGCCCGATGTTAAGCTAATGTCACAGATCGCTGGCAAAACATGAGTCAATACTGAAAACAGTCCAAACACCAACAAACATGAGAAATTCAGCAATGTTGGGTTATTATTGGCCCAACGTCTGTGACGCTGGCCCAGTATTTCCCCACCATCGGTTCAATGTCTCATGTTTGCTGTGCAGTAATACTGACCACATTGAGAAGTCTGAGAACTTTGACAAAAGCTTCTTCTGATGTCATAATTTCTCGGGCGATATAATAGACTTTTGATTTCTTCTTGGGAAGCTGATGTACTCCAGGTGCCTGTGCACATGTATCCTAAAAAGCACATTAATAAAATGGTCAAACAAGTAAAAGTAAGTAGATTTCACTAATTATGTAGTATGTAGTTTTGTCAGTTAAAGGCAATGAAAAAGAAGAACATGAAGGAGGATTTCAAGGCATGATATGATTTTACTATATAGCCTCTAAAGTTATTTGTGGACCACAATTTGTGGAATCCATTTCTGGTAGTATTTTAATGACTCAAGGTCAAAACATCCATTTCAAGGTCGAAGTAAGCGAGAATATGATTTTAAGAAATACAAGTTGGAACAAGTGTAGTACCGGGTTACCCCTTTTTGGTGTGATTTGGACCGGAAAATACAAATTGGTATTATTTTGATGATTGAAGGTCATGTTCAAGGTCAAAGGGTCAAATTTTAATATATGAAAATATAAATTTTACATACAAATAGAAGAAAAACAAGTGTAATAAATGATTTTGGTTTTATTTTGATTGTATAGCAAACACAGACAATAGGAATTACAAGTGTAATATGTTGCACATCCGTACCTCATATTGAAACACCACTAGGATGCGTGATATGAGCATTAATCATTACAAACTCAATTTCTTGCTCCGCTGAGAAATAACCATGTCAAGACAGTTATACTTAGCCCTTACAACTTGGAAATATTCTGGTATAAACCATGGAGATCAAAGTTTTTTTCAATTTGAAATCATAATAAATGTCTTAGTTAGCTTTTTGCACTTCACTTGAATACCTATGTTATGGGTCTACGGCCATTGTAAATATTTTAATTATTTTAGTGCGGGGATAGACTTTAGAGATCAGAATCTGATTCTGATGTACAAAGCTAAAAGGGTTAAAATTTGCTTCACATAAGGCCACTTGTTTTTATTTCTCTGTTTTAGATCAGAAAAAATCCAAAATCTAATCAGGGAGGGCGGTAAAAAAAAACATTTGAGAAAAAAAACCCATTTAGCTTATTTTTGGATAAGTTAATGAGGGCGACCAAATAAAAAAAACATTTGACAAATTTCTAGAAAAATTGACGAGGGCTATGAAATATAAAAAAATTGTTCTTTTTTAAAAAATATAATGAGGGCGACGAAAAAAAGAAGCTAAAAAAAACTGGAAAATTGTTTTTTATCTCCTGAAAAAAAACTCGTTTTTTTCTAAATGTTTTTTTTATCTTCCGAAATTAACTGGGTTTTTTTCGGAAATCGGCAACAATCTAATGCGTGCGCTGGGCAGAAAAAAACACATGTTTTTTTCTGGTAATGTGCGGCCTAAATCTAATGCACGCGCTCATTTAAAACAGAGAAAAAAACATAGGGGCCTAATCGGCCAAGTGATATACTGCGGGTGGATCACATTCACATTGGACCTTTTGACCTAGCAGAAATAAAAAACTCGGCAAGGTGAAATAGTCCATATCATTCCTGCCAAGTGGCATAATTTTACTACAAAATACAGTGGCTATGTAGATAACCTGTCCACTAAACATGCTAAATGTAATGTCACATGTACTGGGTAGGTCATATGCACATAGTTGAAGTCGGAAGCCACTTTGTTCATGTTTAAGCTGTTTATAATCAAGATCTCCAATAGTTGATTTTTTAAAATGTTATTTTAATATGTTATGAAATCGTAGCCTTGGAGCTAAAGGATCCTATCTGCCACTCTAACGAGTGTCAGACAGCTCCAAAGCGACGAAATGGTATTTTAAAAGGCAAATGGTAAAGAAATTAAAACTTTTACAATTTGTGGTAGGTGTTTTCACATTAAAACTGGATTGTAAAGGTTACCTGTTTTGTTGGCGTGACATCTTCTTGTTCTGAGTAGTCAGAGTCAGTATACACGGACGACGCAGTAGAGATGCCTGATGTGGTGGAGCTGAAGGAGGCCGAGGCTTCCAAACCGGGCGCTAGCTTCATTTGCTGGGATATATTAGGCAAAGACATAGATGGATTCACAGTCCTATCCGAGGACTCAGCAACAGGAGAAGTAGACTTTAACATTTGAGGAAGCTCACTACAAGAAGAGGACCTGTTTAGAGGCTGGTCAGACACATCGCTGCTGGTACCACACGATTCTGTGTCATCGTTTGTCAAAGCACAGGATGTGTATTCTCCTTCTGGAAAATTATCTTTACAAGAGAGACTAGCTGGTGCTTCAGATGGGTCATTATTTACATATAATTCTTCTTCTTCCACTGCTGTTCGTTGTTTAGGTTTCAGCAGCGGAGGACCAATATTTGCAGGTTGAGACTTCGGAATGGAATACTCACTATCATCCTTCATGTCGTCCTCATTTGGGTTAATATTTAGAGGCAGAGACTTTGGAATGGAATATTCACTATCGCTTTTTAAATGATCATCACTTGCATTAATACATCGTGGTTGAGAATTTGGGACGGAATAGTCGCTATCGTTTTTCAAATAATCATCATTAGTATCAATGTTCCGAGGTTGAGGCTTTGGAATAGAATATTCCGTGTCGTTTCTGGTACCATGACCATGTGGATAAATGTAATCATCTGACGAGGTAGTACTTGTGGAGGCTCTGGAAGACACAGAAGAATCACTGTACGTTCTAGTATGATGATCTTCAAGTTGTGGTTCAGCTCTTAGTGTGTTGTTACGCTCATCCCCGGAATCCTTGAATTCCAACTGTTCCATAATACATGGTGAAGTGTCCGGTGTCAATGTATGAACCTGTGTATCAGCACCATCACCTACATCTGCTTTCAATGTGTTGGTACGCTCATCGTTAGGGCCCTTAAATCCCATCTCTTCAAAAACGCACTCTGAGCCACGTTGTTTCAAGGTGAATACCTGTTCTTCACCAGCTGAAGATTCATCCTTAGAACTCTTCATCACCTGTTTGTCAGGTAGAGGAGGACGTGTAACACTCTCACTTTCAGATGATTCATCTGATGTAAAAGTCTTTGCTTTTGGAGGCAGTGATGGAGGTAGTGATGGAGGCATGGTACCCTCTTCTTCAGTAGTAACCTCTACACTGCTACCGTTACTCATATCCATCTCAACATAATCCCCATCACCTTTATCCTCCTCTGTATCCTCTTGGGATAGGGAATCTGGGATGATGTAATCATTCTCATCACAATGCCTTCTACTCTTCTTCCTACGAGGGGGAGGCTTGGGACAATTAGCTGCATCAATGTCACCAAACAATCTCTGCTTGTCAATGGCATCCTTATTTTGGTAAAGATTGCGTGGACTGGGCCTAGGTGATTTTTTAAATTTTACATCGTCTGGTGGTTTTTTACTAACTTCTGTCGCACAAGGGTTCACCCCTTCGGTACAACTAGGCGACATTATTGAAGCAGGTTGCATATCCTTTTCCGTAAAATTTGGTGGCACTTCACTGGGCCCTGAACCACATGACGTAGCATCAGTCTGGACATTCTCAGATGTGTCCACAGCGAAATAAAACGTAGATTTCTTCTTGTGAGTTTTAATAGCTTCCACGTCATCTTCGGAGTTAGTGGAGCTATTGGAATGTGTTGAAGATCTTTTATCACTTTTTCTTCTGAATAATTTCCCAACACTAAAACGAGATTTCCTCAGAACCTTTTCTTCCTTCTTGGCAGCCATGTCTTCTTCATTTACATCCACGTAAGTATATTGCACTTCGTCATCATAAAATGTAGATTTAGAGCGTCTCTTCTCTGATGACTTACCTACATTAGCGGTATTATTTGGAGAGCCGTCTACAATCGTCACCACAGATGTGGTTACAGCATTCTGTGTAACAACAGCCACCTGTGGAGTGACTTGTTCTGTGGGTTTAGTTGGAGGGCAGGGAGCTGGGCGCTGAGGGGCAGGGCGGGTAGGGGCAGGAGGACGAGCTGCGGGAGGTGGAGGAGCTCGTCTGGCAGGAGGAGGTCTAGGAGGTGTTGGGTCTGTCGTGAATACTTCTTGGTGAGCTGGCCTGTCTTCTACTTCACTGTGCGTCACGTTGACATCTTCATAAGGTGATTTCGTGAATACTTCTTGGTAAGCTGGCCTGTCTTCTACCTCACTGCACCTCACATTGACATCTTCATAAGGTGATTCCTCGGTAAAGTCATCGACGGCTTTCTCGTAGCTACGTGAACGACATACCTGACGATTTTGGGGTGTCTTATCCACGAAACATACCGCCTCTCTCACTTTTTCCGATTCACCACTGCTAGAATTGTTCTCATCGACAGTCTCCTTTTTATGTCTGCCTGCCTTGATTACCGTAAACCGTTTCTGTGACTTCGTGTCGACAGTCTCAGTGTCCACGCCCTTGTGATTGTCTTGATTATTTGAATCAGAAGATTTACCCTCTTCATCTGAGCAAATGTGACTCACCTCTACTCTCTGCGATTCACAGTCTGACACCCCATTATATTCACGAGCCGCAGGTTCAGGGTGATTGTTTCTTTGTGTATTTTGAGGGGTTTCTAGCACACGTGGTTCTTCACATTTCAATATTTCAGTTCCTCTATCAGGAGCTAACGTCGGATTGTTTTGTGTTTGAGCACCACAATGAGCATCTGTTAAGTCTTTGTGATTGTCACTGTCCACCAATTCGTCACTGTCCACCACCTCGTCTACAGATAACACAGTGACTTGACTCCCTGTCACTTCACATGGACAGGGTGGTACCTCCTGCCCCGGTACAGCAGATGACACAATTGGGTCAACATTAGTCAACTCCTTAACTGAATCTAAATGCGAACCATCAAATCCACAGCTCAACTCTATCGATTTGTCAAACCCAGAAGTCAACCCTGTTATGTCCTCATTTATAACTTCTGTGACGACCCCACACGATTTGTGTGTCTTTGGATTATCTGTGGTAGCATCATTGCCTAGCTGCAGAACAGATGTTTTTGTTTCATCTGCTCTTGTATTTACAATGTCACCGCAAGGTGTTACAATTGTCTGTGAATCAGTCCTAGCCCCAGGTTTGCTCATTAAGCTAATGCGTTTCTTCGGAATTGGCCTAGTTTTAACAACAGGCACTGCGTCTTGATTTGATGAAACCAGGCCTCCTGAAAAACGAAAGGACTTATTAGTGCTAAACACACAGCCACGAACAAACACATATGGTCTCACAGCACAAAACCACTGGGTCATTCTTATTAAACCTTTAGTTCCTAAACGCTTTTGAGGCGGTTTCTCTGCATTTTTGTGACTCATGAAAGTTTACCATATCTTACTTACATTAGAAGATATAGAGGAAGCTAAAGCAGAATTCTTTTTAAAATGGCCGCCAAACGCAATCTGCAGAGGAAACTTGTCCAAAATTTAATGGAGCCACTGACTGGGTAGGTAGGAGATGCGTAATAACATTTAAATTTTCACCCACTTGAAGTCGTGTCTCGCTACCGCGACCCACAACTTCAAGTGGATGAAAATTACTCCTATTTGTTTAATTTGAGTCCAAACATTTGCAAAACTTGGATGTTTAAGCACTCATTTCATTCCCAATATCAGTGATTTAACCTGCTAATAAAATAAAGTAGAAGCGACTGTAGTCGTGCATAGCACATTTCATTCACTTTGAGATGGACTGGGCTTTGCGGACTGTCTATAGAATAGGTATGATGCATGTCTTATTTGATCTTTCGGTATATTATTGTATGCGTACATATACATGTACCCTTGTTAAATAAAGATTATATTATTATTATATATTATTATTATTATTTATCCCCCCGCATGTCATAATTAATCAGTGGTAACAGGCAGCTAACAGGGCTATAATGTTCAGGTGGTATCTGGAATGGTCAGACACTTTTGGTGTTTTTTTTGGCAGGTAGACGTCTGGCTGATCGACGGTCAGCAGTAGTGGGGCCTGACTACTCAATCGTGCATGGCGGCTGACCTAGTGTGGTGGATAGTCTATCGGACTGAGACTGCACCTTCAACCTGCTGAAATGACACTAGGGGATTTTATAGTAAAGTGTCCCGAGAAGGCGCCACCTAAAAAACGTCGTTGCTGGGAAGCCAGCACTTCAACGGCTGGTTCGACGAGAATTTAAGAAGGCTGACTACTCGTAGGGCTCTTTTCTATATACAGAACAACTGAATTTAATTGTTTAACTCTTTTTACCCGAAAAGTAGCCTACAAAGAAACAGTTTTGACCACATCACATGATAATTTTGGCCATCAAAATGGAAACAAAAATTTTTTACTTGTCAGCGGTTTTTCTGAATTATAACGTTCTTGATATATTTGAATGTCTCTCTTTTTTTTGGGTTGATACATATACTATACTCGTATTTGTCCGCTTCTCCGTCCGCATTAATGTTACTATTTTATGAACGGCCGTCTTTTGATGTCTCCGTCTTGCCCGTGACGTTTGCAGTTTTTTAGAAACATTATTCTACTTTATTGAAGGACGGCCTGCATGGAAGCGGATTGTCATTTATAAGCCTTTTACGGGTCTCCTTTGCATTTTTATAATTAATTGCATAGGTGTATATGTAGCTTTTAAGCATGAATAAATAAACGGAATTAAATTTTAAAAAAAAGTGAACGGTTTTACTGGCCAAGAATGACTGTTGATGTGGGCGACAAAATCAGCAACTGCAGGAGATGTATTGACAGAGCAACATCACCTGAAAAAGCTCCTGTGATCAGCATACAGACATATCAACCGATGCAACTGGTATGCATGGATTTTTTACGTTGGGTAAATCAAAATGGGGTATTAACACATAGGCCTACTTCATACATCACAGACCATATTACTATGCTCATGCGATTCCCACAAAGACTACAGCCGATGCCTTATTTAACTCTATTCTTCATTACCATGATTACGGATTTACAGAGACTCCAAAGTGATCAGGTGGCAAATTTCGAAAGTGGGGTGATTCAGGAGCTGTGTGAATTAACCCTGGTGCTGCTGGAGCCGTATATATCCGGTTTTGATCAAGTTTCAGAGGAAACAAAACATGCAAAATGCCACTGAAATCCACAAAATAATTTGTGATAGATGCTCAGTTAATCAAAATGTTAGATTTCACACATGTTTATTTTTCATAAATAGTCATAATTTTCGTCATTTGAAGCTGGAAATTGCGTCAGCAATTCCAGCTTCAAATGACGAAAAATACAATTGAAGCAATTCAGCAGGACAAGGGTTGACAGGAATTTCACAATAACGTACCACTCCATACCACGCAGTGGGATATGGAATCGGAGACAGATATAACCCTTACAGCGCGGGGACCGACTTTAGTCGTTAGAATCTGACGTCTGTGGACGTCAGATTCTGACGTCTAAAGTCGATCCCGGCACTGTGAGAGTGAAAATATTTCTAATGGGCGTAGATCCATAACATAGGTATTCAAATAAATTGGAAAGACCTGACTAAGACGCTTATGATGATTTCAAATGTGAAAAACCCTTTGGCTTCCATGGTTTATACGATAATAATTTAGCGTGGTAAGAGTTAACAGAACCCCACTGAATTAAATATGTTGAATAATATGTCGAATGAAAGCTCTGAACGTTGAAAGCTCTGAACGTCCTTGCTGTGATGGATCATACCATTTTAAATCAATGAATATTTCACGTAGATATTATCATAATATGCCATGTGGTGCCATTATTTGACGGGGAGCTTAGCCCTTGAAGCGCTGAATTCGTTTTGTAAATTCCATGGAGACCAAAAGGGTTTTTAATTTTGAAATCAGCATAAATGTCTTAATTTGCTCCTTCTGATTCATTTGAATACCTATGTTGTTTTTGACCACTGCATTATCATCCAAGCCAGAGATGAAGGTTAGCAGTGTCTACACATGGAAAGGTGACACTGCAGAAGGAGTGTGGATATTTCCAGGTCAGTAAGCCTACATGACCACTAGTATAGGTATATAGTATAGGTATGTATTATTTATAATAATGTACCACCAATAATGCATATACCTTAAATCCTGTACGGATATAATATGGTAATAAATTTGCTTTGATTTGAGTATATATATAAAAAAATAATGAATCTCGCCCCCTCCTCCCCGCCCCAATTTCTTTTAATGGCTGCGGCAGCCATTTTGTTTTAAAGGATCCATCTTAAAAGTTAATCAGATCATTAAAAATTCCTAGAGAACAACTCTACCAAATTTGAATGCAATCCAACCAACGATTCATACGTTATCGTGCCCACAAGCTGTTTAGGTGGTCATCTTGGAAAATAGCTGTTTATGGGGCGGTGCCCCCCGAAAAATATATCAGAAGAATAACCTAGTCATAAAGGTCATATGTAGACAATAAATGTGTAAAAAAATCATTATTTAAAAAAACAATACCACCCGCGACCCCCCCCCCCCCCCCGAGAAAAGTGCTCTCAATTTTTTTTCTCAACTTGGATAGACTACTCCAATATAAAAATAAATAAAATTAAAAAAATGAGAAAAAATCACACCCACCCCCACCATGTAATTTTTTTTTTAATGGCTGCGGCAGCCATTTTATTTTTAATGGATTCGTCCCAAAAGTTAATCAGATCATCAGAAGTACCTAGAGAACAACCCTACCAAATTTGAGAAATCCAACCAACGGCTCATAAGTTATCGTGCCCACAAGCTTTTTGGGCGGCTATCTTGGAAAATAGAGGTTTTTGGCTCGGTGCCAAAAAAAATATATGGGAAGAATTGTCCTGTCACATAGGTCAGATATGTGAAAAATAAACAAAAGTTATCAGTTAACTTTTTAGTTAAAGCTAAATTGAGGATACGCCCTCGGCGGCGGAGACGGCGGCGGAGATGGAAAAATACTAACACTATAAGCATCCTGATATTCATCGGGGATACTTAATTTAGCAGGATAAGGGTTAACCCTTACAACGCTGAAATATGTTTGTTTTGGAGACCAAAGTTTTTTTTCCAATTTGAACATCACAAATGTTTTAGTTAGCTATGTCTGCTTTATTTGAATACCTATGTTATGGGTATACGGCCATTATAAATATTTTACTTTTGAGTGCTGGGATCGACATTACAGGTCAGATTCTGGTGTGTAAAGTCGATCCCCACACATTGAAAGGGTTAATTATAGGCCTACGTTTAAATACGAAATACAAAAGGTTGTCATTTGAGTGCGATATTTGCAAATACAGCTTACAGCACAATGAATAATGTGTGATCCTTTAGGTGAACATTTTATTCGTTGAACGAGTACTGTCTGCATATTCCATATCGCACGAAAAATGGACAACGTTTGTAATGGCTCTCACGCAAAAATGAAATGAATCGGGCTTTAGGCCACCTTTGTGCACATATAGGCTAAGCTGGGCCAGGAGAACCTCCTGAGGATGGTGAGATGATTGAGATGACACTGTCCTCCAGACACAGGATTCGAACCCCGGACTCTGGCGTGAAAGGCAGTGGTGCTAACCACTACCCTAGGGCCCCCGCCCGGCTCTCACGCAATCATCTAACTAAGCAACAGCACTAATCATGTCACACCAACCTCAGCCATGCAATGCTATAGACACGATATACTGATAACGGCGATATACGTCTGAAGCGTAAACATATCAACGCGCGACATCGCGCGGCAACATCGCGTTGGTATTATCAAACACACTATTTTATCATTTCCAAAACATACCAGCGCGATGGTGAGCGCGAAGAGCAGCGCGTCCCAAGTCGCGTGCATGCGCTCTCGCGTTCGAGTGTTTTGCGCTTCATGGTGAAAATCACTGCATAGTGAAAAGCAATTCAAGGAGTGTGCATTAGCGATTTGTGGCGCCAGGACAGCTCATTGGTAGAGTAGTTAACTCAGAGCCCTGGGGTAGCGGGCTCGAATCCCGCAGCGGCCGATATCTTTCCTTGGCGCACACATAAGCAGTGGCCCAAAATGTTCAAATTAATAGGATAATGACAACTGAAAAATTCAATCGATTAGCACCGCATCCAAAAAAACATAAAAATAAGTAAATAAAATGACCAATATGTCAAAGTTGTCATGTAAACGGTCAATAAAACGTTTTTTTCTATTATCAAATTACTAAATTAAAATATTGCTTGCAATCTCTTTATTCTACGCAGCGGGATATTGCAGGCCATGATTACTTTTTAATTGCGCTCAGGTGCCGTTACCAATCAGTTGTCATAAAATACCTGGATCAGTAATAATCCTGGCGTATAGATTAGGGCTACACGACACACAAGCAAACCATTGTGTCAGTAAAACACACTGAATAACAGTCATCACAGACAATATCATTGGTTTTTCGGATATTGTTAATATATTCTGACAGCTCCCGCTTTGTTACTATTGCTACGATGTATTTATTAGAAAGTTGATATATGATCTATCAGTGATACAGATAACTTTTCAGTCTGAATGAGTGTTCACAACCCCATTTCTAAACGATGAGTAAACCCAAGTGATATATATTTTACTCAAGATTTAAAATAAATATGTTGAAACTTAAAGCGCTAATTTGACTTTTCACCCACTTCAAGTTGAGTCTCATTACCGCGACCCACACCTTTAAGTGGACAAAAATTACTCATATTTATTATATTGAAGACTAAAATTGTGCAAATCGTGATGTTTAAACGCTGATTTCGTTCCCGATTACTGTGATTTAAACGGCTAAATGAAACGAATTAAAACCTAGCTTAGCGGTTTTTACCCTTACGGCTTGGGGATCGACATTAGTCGTCAGAATCTGACGTCTGTAGACGTCAGATTCTGACGTCTAAAGTCGATCCCCGCGCTGTAAGATTAAAAATATTTCTAATTGCCGCAGACCCTTAATATAAGTATTCAAATAAAGCGGAACGAGCTGACTAGGACATTTATGATAATTTCAAGGTGAAAAACCATTTGGTTGCGATGTTTTTTACAAATTAATTCAGCGCTTCAAGAGTTAAGTGTTAACTGTTACCAAAAGCTACGTTTAATAGAAACAAATATTATTATTAAAATAATAAATATAAATGTTCTGGAAGCGATTATGCCATGAAAATCCGAGCTGAGTGAAATTAGTTGAGAACTGCCTGTGGCAGAATAGGCGTGACACGACAAACTGACTAAACACACAGGATAAGGTAACATCTCTGAGTCTCCCAATAAACACGAGATATTGAACCAATGCTGGGTCAACGTTGGGCCGACGTCGTAGACGGTGGGCCAACGTTGACCCAGCATTGGTTAAATGTCTGTGTTTGCTGGGCTGGTAAGAGATAGGCTATGTCAACAGCATGAGAATAACATGGCATGTAAAGTTACTCAACAAAATAACCCTCCGAGTGCGTGGACCGACTTTGGTCTCCATGGTTTATTCA
Source organism: Flabesymbios commensalis (assembly GCA_964017125.1). Lineage (NCBI taxonomy): Eukaryota > Metazoa > Annelida > Polychaeta > Terebellida > Flabelligeridae > Flabesymbios > Flabesymbios commensalis. Next base: position 16,556,678 of record OZ024911.1, read on the forward strand.
AAACATTTTTGTATAAACCATGGAGAACAAAGGTTATTCATTTCGAAATCATCATAAATGTCCTAGTTAGCTCTTTCCACTTTATATAAACACATAAGTTATGAGACTACGACAATTTTACATTTAAACGTCAGAAGCTGACGTCTACAGACGTCAGATTCCGACATCTAATGTCAGTCCCGGTGCTGAAAGGGTTAATTTAATATATTATACGCGTCTTTCATAAAATCAGCACATTTTTATTTATCGAGAGACGTGAATTGCTGCCATTCCCATCTCAAGATGAATAAAATATCAGGGTGGTGGCCAAGAAAACAGGAGGCGTTGTCAGTGGTAAAGTTGTGCTCCATCCTCCATCAGTTTATAATAAATAATGATTTTTTTCTAAATTGTCTAAAATTTGGTTAGATAATTTATTATTGGGAGATTATTTCTATATCTCAAAATAAATAATATTAGATACGGACTGTACTACGATAATAACCGAGAATACCAGCCTAAACAGGTTCATCAGCTATATGTGCATGTCTACACACGAAAACAACACAATGTGGAGGTAATTTATAAATGCCATGTATCACTTTACATATATTCCCACCCACAGATTTAAATTGAAGTTCCGTTAAATATGTTATTGTTATTATCGATTATAATTTTTTCTTTTTAATTGTGCCAAATAAAATAATATGTTTTAATGTACACATATTAAACATAAAGGATCAGGGGGGGGGGGGGGGCTAAAATATAAATTGTATTTAAATGGAGAGTATAGGCAGATGTCCAATATAACCCAGCATTGCCCATTACAACCCGTGTTTAAAACTGTTTTTTCCAACCCTGGCCGTTGAACCAGTGTTGCTGTAATGTTCAGCCAGCGTCGTAAGAGGGTGTGCCGACATTAAAACAATATTGGTTCAACCACTCGTGTTTGCTGAGATGAGGGTCAATGCATTCATTACAGCGCATCGTTCACAAACGCATTGTATGTATATACACAAGACATTCATTGTATGTATATACTTTAACCCTTGGAGCACTGAGCTATTCAATTTAAATGTTCAGTCACTTGAAGTTGTGTCTCGCTAACGCGACACACCACTTCAAGTCACTGGAAATGTGTGTGTATTGTGAAATTCAAGTCCCCACATCTATCAGTGTTACAACATTGAAAGCATATTTAACTTTTAACAGCTGGTTATCAGGGGTTATACGGGTGTTAATAAAACCACAGAAAGGCTGCTGCAGTCGACATCAGTGCTCTAAGGGTTGAGACACTAACATGAGCCTGTTGCAGGCAGCAGTGCCACAGTAATAACAGCACAACAATAATTATCTGACGTTTTACCTTTAAAGCGCAAAAATATATTTTACAAAAATCAAGAAAACAAAAAGAGTTATTTTTAATTTGAAATCATCATAAATGTCTTAGTTAACTGTTTCCGCTTCATTTGAATACCTATGTTATGGATCTACGGCCATTTTTTTTAGGATTTTACTCCTTCAGTGCGGGGATCGAGCTGCCAAAACAAAAGGATAAAGCAACACCTCTGGTAAGAGCTAGGCTATGGCAACATCATGAGAACCACAAGCATCACATGTGACGTTACGCAACAAATTAACCCATTCAGTGCGGGGACCAACTTTAGACTTCAGAATCTGACATTTATGATCATTTTAGATTGAAAATAACCATTTTGTCTCTTGGTTTATACAAAAAATATTTCAGGGTTGTAGGCCTAACCCAACCGACACAAAACGTTAAATCAACATTTGTTTAACGTCGGTCCACCGTCTACGACGCTGGACCAACGCTAAACCAAGAATGACACAACGTCTTGTGTCTGCTGGAAAGGGTTGACGAATGAGCTACCCGGAAATGATTAGTTTTGAGAGAGAAGCCCTCGTTTTTACCTGTGTCAGGTGGGTGTGCCTGGGGAGGAACGCCATTACCCTTACTGCTGACGGAAACTTCCCCTGAGCAGTCAGTCAAACTGACAACCGGGCGACTGCCAGAAAAACTGAAAAAAAAACATAAATTACTGGCTTCGCGGAATATCAGGCGATTTTTCAAATTACTTCCCTTAGATTTTACATATTCGCTATAATCTCACTGTCTAGGAGCATCACTACAACAGCACACACATGTCTGGGAGCCTCCGTCGGCAAACATGCTAAATTTATGCGCGAAATTAAAAAAAAACGATAAAAACAGTCATTTGTGCACTTTACTAACCCGGAAATCTCATTATATATTCATTCGATGTCAGCTCTGCTCTGCTAAACCCGAAGGCAGTATATGCCTAATTACTAAAGTTAGTAGATACTGCCTTATTGCTTTGCACGAGCTGTAGGCCTAAACAATTTCTAGCAAAATTTCTAGCAAAATTCTCATCTCTTAATTGAAAGAAAAAAACGAACCAGAGTGTAATATCTCAATGTTGGATCTCAACAATTGAATCTCCAAATGTTCTCATTTGATCCCTTAAAGCGCTAAATTAAATAATTAGCATTTTCACCCACTTGAAGTTGTGTCTCGCTACCGCGATTCACAACCTCAAGTGGGTGAAAATTATTCATATTTGCTCAACTTCAGGCCAATCATTTGCAAATCTTGATGTTAAAACACTCATTTCTTTCCTGATAACAGTAATTTGATCGGCTAATAAAATGGATTAAAACGACTATAGCAGTTTAAGGGTCAATAGGTGGTGGATTGTTCTATAGAATTAACCCTCTCAAGCCTGAATTTACTATTGTCATCTTCATCCACTACAAGCCGCGAATTGCTGTCGCAATTCTCGACTTGTAGTGGATGAAGATAACTTGAATTGGGTGGCAAATGAACAAAATATAGTTATTATTTAAAAAATTCCTTGACAATTTTCGTTCAAAACTGGAAATTGAGTCATTTTTCAGAGATTCAAAATGATGCTTTAATGCATCATGAGGGCTTAAAGGGTTTGAAACGCTCGTAAATAGGAACAATTCAGACAAAACAAAGCTCTGGAAGAGTTTATCCTGCAAACAAAATGGCGATTTGTTCTAATTGAAAAGGTCCAGCAAATACGAGCCCTTCACCCGATGTCGTTTCAATGTTGGGCCAGCGTCGAAGACGGTGGACCAACATTGAAACGACATTGGGTGAATGCCTCGTGTTTGCTGGGTGAGCACTGTATTTAAATAAAATCAATCATAAAAAGTACAATCTGTCAAAATAATGACGTTGTTCATACGTCCCGTTTGAGGTATCACACTTATCAACATTATGTATCCGGACATTTCCTTATATTTTCGTTGACTGTCAGTTTTATTTGAATATTGTGTATTATTAGTTTGATGCTGCATCGCATTGTTAGAAAATTCCTCTACATTTATATCAGTTTCGTGCCTTTATAAAGCATATAAGTCATCTTGGGTGATGGTTTTTTATGCTTTGTTCAGTCACTGCAACCTCCCTGCATCTTTAAATCAGACAGCGGTGTTACCTGTTTTTAGAGACGGCTGGTTTTGTTGGTATCTTTGGCTTCGGTTTTACAGTAGGTCGTTCTCCTGTAAGACAACAGAAAAATAAAATCAAATTGAATTATTGTTATATTCATAAACAGATAATCAATCCATCAATTAGAGCGACAGTTAACAACCAGCTAATAGGAGACGCTTACACATCATTTGTTCGGACGTCCAACTACATAAACCTTACACCAGAAATAGATAAGACTATAGTCTTATCTATTTCTGCTTACACTCATACTCGAGGTTATTAGGAGGGACATCAGGGATCTGTTCCGTCAGTTGCATGCTGTATGGCATGGTACGGAAGCACTAGTCTACAGTAATTAGCCAAGGGAAGCTGCAACCTCTACGTTTCTGGCCATAATCTTCGGGCGGATTGCCATGGGTGTACCCTAGTTCCTCCGCTCAACAGCAGTACAAACGCAGCTCCCGCATCAGTGCAGGCACTAATATTGGCCACTATCCTCGTGTCCGATAGACCCCAGTAGCAACCGATATCGGAGGGTAACTCCATTTAACCCAAGTAAAAGACGTAATGTCAAACACTTTATCGCCAGTTGTTTAAGGCTACCACGGCCAACATCACTGATGCGAGAGCTGCATTGGCACAGCTGTTGAGTGGATGAACCAGGGTACGCCACATAAGTGTGAAAAGCTACTGCAATTATCATTGATTGAAAATCAGCCGATTTTATAAAATACTCAAGTCTAATATATCATGAGGCCAGGATAGCTCATTAGTAGCGTGGTTGACTCAGAGCCCGGGGGTATCTCATTCGATCCCGCTGTGGCCGATGTATATCTGCAGTGACCTGTTCAAATTCATGAGATAACGACAACCAAAACATTCGTGCGCGCATTAACAAATAAAAATGACAAATATGTAAACGGTCAATGAAACTAACTAAGACATTTATGATGATCTCAAATGGGAAATAACCATTTGGTCTCCATGATTTACACAAAAATATTTTAATGCTTTAAGGGTAACATAAATACTCATTCATACTTACAATATACTTTGTTAACTCTGTGGAAATCAGTACGACTCACCAGGTGACTTTCCAGTGTTATTTTTATCCCTGATGAACAGGCATGGTGGCTCTAAGTTTTTAAATTAAATATAATGACCATGTATACTATTTATCATAAATCAAATCAACTAAAATACGACAACAGAAACTGTCTTATTGTGACGAAGGCGTGTAATTCAGTACAATGGTCAAATATGAAATGGTGGACTTTTATGACTGGTTTTGTGTGGGTATGTGAAGAGGTCAAACTAGGTGAGCTAGGCCATGTAAGGTTCTCAAAACCTATATGGACCTTTAAACGGCTAAATGTAACAAATACAATTTTCACCCACTTGAAGTTGTGTTTCGCTGCCGCGACCCACAACTTCAAGCGGCTGCAAATTACTCATATTTGTTTAATTTGAGATCCAACATTTGCAAGTCTTGATATTTAAACACTCATTTCGTTACAAATAACTGCGATTAAATCGTCTGATAAAGCGGATTCAAAACGGCTTTAGCCGAGCTTAGCGGTTTTACCCTTACAATGCGGGGATAGAGTTTAGACGTCAAAATCTGACGTCTCTAGACGTCAGAGTAAACAATATTAATAATTGCTATAGACCCATAGCATAGGTATTCAAATGAATCAGAAAGAGCTAAATAAGACATTTATGATCATTTCAAATTGAAAAAACCCTTTGGTCTTCATGGTTTCTATGAAAATGATTCAGCGCTTTAACGGTTAATACTGAGCAAACGTAAGAGATGTTGGCTCAATGCCAAGCCAACACAATAGTATAACAAGCATCCGAGAGTACACTCCCATTAACCCTTTCAGCACGGGGACCGTCTTTATACCTCAGAATCTGACGTCAGTAGACGTCAGATTCTGACGTATAAAGACGATCCCCGCATGTAAGAATTAAAATATTTATAATGGCCGTAGACCCATAGCGTGGATATTCAAATGAATCAGAAATTGCTAACTAAGACATGAGATTATTCTCTTCAAATTGAAAAAAAACATTTAGTCTCAGTCGTTTAAACAAAAAATAATCAGAGTTGTAAGGGTTTAATGCAAGACATTGATCCACTGCTGGATCAATGTGGCCCATCGTCTACGCCGCTGGCACAACATTAGAACAGCATTGGTCCAACGCCACGTGTTTGCTGGGCATGTCATCCGATGGCGGCCCTATCGTTTGTGTTCCTAAAGTAGGTGGGCCGTCTCGGTTCGCTGGCCAGTTATGAATTGGCTTAGTTGGAAAAAAAGGTTGATTCCCTCAAAAAACGAATTAAGCAATCCACGGCTCACAGCTTTACTGTGTGCAGCTGTCCACGGCCAAACGCATACATGTATAATATTAATAATTTATCCTTCAAAGCGCTGAAGTTTTTTCCAATTTGAAATCATCATAAATGTCTTAGTCGGCTCTTCCCGCTTCATTTGAATACATATCTCATCATGTTTACAGGCCTACAGCTACTATAAATAATTTACTCTTCTAGTGCGGGGATCGACTTTAGACGTCAGAATATGACGTCTACAGACGTCAGATTCTGATGTCTGAAGTCGATCCCCGTACTGAAAGGCATAATTACGAGTCTGCAAGGCATAATTACGAGGACTGCAGCACGTGGTGCGCCGGGTGTCTAAAGGCTTCCACACACGGTAAATTAAGACTCCCCACGATTGCGTAAACACAACCGACCGTCGTGGCAGGTTTCAGAAAATCGCAGACAAGCTGGTTCTACGACGGTAGCATGTCACACCGGAAAGACTGCTACTGATGAGGCGTCGTAAGCTATAGCAGCGATCCTACTGGTGACCGTGTAGGTCCCTTAGTGGGTATTCCAGAAGCAATATTGAGATATTACGATCGCGTCGCAAAACATGCCACACCGCAACGACCATCTATGACATGTATGACGGCTAAGCCACGACTGAGACTGACTTCCGACGCAACGGAAATCGACGAAATCGTAGTCGTGGGAGTGGCCACACCCCACCGACTGTTTAAAATTATCCTCCCTTCCTAAGCAATCTGGAACAGTCCTTGCGGTGTGTGTGAGCCTTTACACCTTTTAGTGCCATTGATATCTGACAAATTTGCGTCAAAACTTATGCAAAAATCGGTGCAAAAACCGGAACTGGCTATACATGTACATATTACATGTTTTGTTGTGAGCGTACCTGAGGTTTTATATTTTCTTTGAAGATGTAATTGCAAACGCAATTTCCAGCTTCAAATGCGAGAGAAAATAGATGTGACCGGAAACTTTAACACTTGCTGCTGAAAAGTTTCTGTTTTTCATTCGTTGAAAATCTGGAATTGCTAACGCAATATCCAGCTTCAAATGAAAAAAATATTTACATTTAAAGAAAATCGTCATCTTCTAAATTGGATTATTTACGACAATGAGTCAATGTCTCGTGATTGCTGGACATGCCTCGACAGTGTGTGTGTGTGTAGGGGGGGGGGGGGGTGGTAATTTGTTGACGTGTGAGAGCTAAATTTGCGTAAATGTGAAAATCATCTTCCCACGCAAGGTTCGGCTTCTCCCGAGGTCGACGTCGGAAGATGGTGAAAATATACAGGTCTCTTCTGTTTCCACCGAAACAATCATACACTTCCTCGCCTCTCTTTTCGCAACAAAAAGTGCACTGGATATATTTTAAAAAAATAGTTTTTTTATTTGCTGATCTGTATATCTTGTTCCTCTTTAAAACATGGCACCAACTCGCTTCCACCCCTACTTACGAATTTGACCGAAAAAATACCCTCAGAAAACGTTTAAAAAGTGTACGGTCATGTAAATTAAAAAAGTCGTCCCCGAAAAAAAAAGATCTACAGATTTTTTAAAAGCTTCCCTCACCCCAGAAAAAATAATTATGGAAAACTGAACAAACTGAGCTTTCAATCTATTTCAGTGAATCTGCAATCCACAACATGAACAAAAGACTTGGAAACTACTTGAATTGATGAAATTCTCACTTGAATATATGCAATTCCTACTACACCGTAAACCACCGCCATTCAAAAAATGATTACCCAGGTGTTAATAATCACAAAGTACAAACTATAGTCGACGGATGCTCCAGAATTGAAAATGTTAACCCTTTACGACCCATTGAGTCGTTATGATTTATGTTTAACCCGTATCCAGATAAGTTAATTAATTTAAATTTTCGCCTACTTGAAGATGTATCTCGCTACCGCGATCCACAACTTCAAGTGGGTGAAAACTACTCATATGTGTTCAATATGAGATCGTACATGTAGATTGAAAATATTGATGTTTAACTCTTTAAGTGCTTTATTACTACTTAACATTTTCCTTTCATTTGAAGTTGGCATTGCTCACGCAATTGCCAACTTCAAATGAAAGGAAAATACCTCCTCACTTAAAAATTAAACCTGCTAAATTTCACAATGGGGGCTTTACTCGAGATTTATACATGCATATTTGTTCAATTTCTGTCAAATTTTAGTTGTGGAAAAACAGTATGAATGCGCTTAAATGCGTCGCCCGCACTCAAAGGGTTAAACAGTGATTTCTTCCCCAATGACAGAGATTCAAGCGGCTATTAAAACTGATTAAAAAACGAATATAGTCGTGATTAGCGGTGATAGGGTTAACCCTTTCAGCGTGGGGACCGTCTTTAGACGTCAGAGTCGGACGTCTGTAGACGACAGATTCTGAATTAAAATATTTACAATGGTTGTATACCCATAACAGGTATTCGAATGAATCAGAAAGAACTAACTTAAGACATTTATGATGATTTCAAATTGAAAAAGCACCCTTTGATATCCATGGTTTATACAAAAAAAATTTAAAGTTCCCAGGTTTAAGGGTTGATATTACGCAGTAGCTATTTTGACGTCATGTCTTGCTACGACGTAGCCAGATATGAGCTGACCAGAAATCAAACTAGCTATTGGTCACATAGACGCGGTTTTATACGAAATTCTCAGGAAAGTTGAAATCAAGCATAAAATTAGCTGTATTTTTTCAAATGCCTACTATACAATGTTCCCGGGCGTATTTTATGTGATTTTCTACGTAACAAATATGGATTTACTGTTCATGATCTTTTGTATGGCATCAGTAAAGCTATAAACACTTTGCTAATAAATCAGGTTACCGAAGAATATGTCATCGCCACCATCCGATTTAATCTGCAAAATAATATGGCATGAACTATTTATAATATTTGTCACAACTATTATCGAGTCTGTACATCAATGACTTGGTGTATAATCGTGATAATATTTTTTGTGCAGCAATACCATGATATACCACTTTATTTACATGTCAACAATTATATTACATTTTTTTCAGCACAAGAGAAGCCTCAATTACATCTGTAATTGCTTCAATTGTTAATAAAATATGCTTACACTATTTAAATGTGAATTATTTTTGCGGCCATAGGCCTACATGCGCTACTGACAGTTAAAGGGTAGATCTATGTGGCTGTAGGCCTATCGTGCCTGATTAGGAGCCTTTGTCATGCTACCATTCACCTGATGTAGAATCACATGATTATAGGAAGTTAATCAGCATCACTGTTATTATGTACGGATTCGCCTGATCCTTCAAATCCGTCAACAGGGATCCTGAAAATATGAAAAAATGCTACCTGTGCTTCAACTGACGAAGGCCAAAACCAGCAAACACAAGACGCTGACCCACGGTTGGCTTAATGTTGGGCCAACGTCGTAGACGGTGGACCAGCATTGAGCCAACCGTGGTCAGTGTATCGTGTTTGCTGGGATAGTTGACGCAATAAATAAAACCTGAATCGCCAGTCATTTTGAAAAACGTTTAAAAAAATTATATTTCGGCCAAGCTTTTCCATTTTAAATACTATGTGTCCCGGTATGCTCTATTGACAAAACGGGAAGATTTATAAACGACGAGAATGGGCCTATTTCGGAATTTCAGCGCCTCTGAGCTCCGCACACAGCTGAAAGATTACACATTAGGCGCGTTAGAAATTTGTCCATTTCATTTAAATGTTGATCTTTTGTTGGGCCGCTGTCTGCAGCGTCGACCCAACATCAAACGAAGAGCGGGTGAACGACTCGTGTTGGCTGTGAAATGTTGATGTAACCATTGCCCCACATGCAATATTTTGAAGAAAATTCACTAAACTAAAATTGGAATAATCCATGAAAATAATGAGGTTACGAGCTTTCATTTGAGGTAGGCCCACAGGTATTAAACCTAGGTATTCCAAAAACAAAACATCATCTTTTTATTCACCCAGCTATATATTTTGATTTTAATTCACCTAGAGATGTGGATTGTCGCCGCAATCACCACATCAACGTGGATACAATTATAATAAGATGATCTTATGAAACACTGAGGAGTATCATATCTCTTGTGTTTCAACCGCTTCAACTGACGAAGGCCAAAACCAGCGAACACAAGACGTTGACCCACTGTTGGCTTCTGATGTTGGGCCAGCGTCGTAGAACTTCAGGCTTTTCTATCCTAAATACTCATTTAATTTTTTAAGTGCGGGGATCAAATTAAGACGTCAGCTTCTTACGCCTAAAGTTGGACCCCGCACTGAAAGGGTTAACACTGTGTCAGGGTCATAACATCACAACTGTCAAGTGTGGCATTTTGACTTTAATTTACTAAGGAATACTTGCCTTCAGGTGAAAAATGGACTAAGCGTCTCCTAATTGCCTGCTAGTGCCTTACTTTTATGCACAATACATTTTTACATGTGTTGATTATATCAGAATGATCATTGTAGTTACCCACCAAATACTAATTAGTCAATGCTGTTTTAGTGTTGGTCAAGCGTCGCAGATAGTGTGACCAACACTAAAACAGCATTGACTAATTCAGCAACTAACAGTAAACAGCCCACCACCCTGGTTTTAGTCGTGGTCGTCAAAAAAGTCTAAACTTGTCAGGTGCATTCACAGCTTGTTTCTTTTATTTTCTGGTGGTAAAATACTATTACAATAAATAATTTAACAGTAAAAGGTAAAATTTATTGGCTGTTTATGCACCTAACAAGATTTGAATTCGTAACAACCATAGCTACAAAAAATGTGGTGGGCTAGACCCTTTAAACGTGTCGTATTTTCCGGGTAGCTGAATCCAATTATTTCCAACGGAATATCTCACGATCACGATATAAATATTCAATTCAAAGTGGACAAATATTACATGATTTTGTTGGTTCTAAATACAAATGTAATAACAAAATGAAAGTAGAATACGTCCTATCTGTGACTGATTGAAGGTAATCATACTAATACACATGATAGCTTCCTTCCAGGCCAGATAGGGAGAGACAGGGATAGGGTGGGGATGGGAGGGGGTATGGCTGAGGTGACACGTGTAAAGTGGTCGTCACAGTGGTGGACTAAAGTGTGCTGAACGTCTGAGCCTAGTCAACACATAAATACAACAGGTGCAGTGAATGCTGCGACAAGACTCAAGGTGAAGTGAGTGAGTGAGTGAGTGAGTGAGTGAGTGAGTGAGTGAGTGAGTGAGTGAGTGAGTGAGTGAGTGAGTGAGTGAGTGAGTGAGTGAGTGAGTGAGTGAGTGAGTGAGTGAGTGAGTGAGTGAGTGGGTGGGTGGGTGGGTATGTTAGTGAGTGAGTGAGTGAGTGAGTGAGTGAGTGAGTGAGTGAGTGAGTGAGTGAGTGAGTGAGTGAGTGAGTGAGTGAGTGAGTGAGTGAGTGAGTGAGTGAGTGAGTGAGTGAGTGAGTGAGTGAGTGAGTGAGTGAGTGAGTGAGTGGGTATGTTAGTGAGTGAGTGAGTGAGTGAGTGAGTGAGTGAGTGAGTGAGTGAGTGAGTGAGTGAGTGAGTGAGTGAGTGAGTGAGTGAGTGAGTGAGTGAGTGAGTGAGTGAGTGAGTGAGTGAGTGAGTGAGTGAGTGAGTGAGTGAGTGAGTGAGTGAGTGAGTGAGTGAGTGAGTGAGTGAGTATGAGTGAGTGAGTGGGTGGGTGGGTGTTTGGATGGGTGAGTGAGTGAGTGAGTGAGTGAGTGAGTGAGTGAGTGAGTGAGTGAGTGAGTGAGTGAGTGAGTGAGTGAGTGAGTGAGTGAGTGAGTGAGTGAGTGAGTGAGTGAGTGAGTGAGTGAGTGAGCGAATGGGTGAAGGGGTGAGTGAGTGAATATCCCGGCAAAACCTTAACTCAATGCTGGCGTAATGTGGCGAGACTGGCCCAACATTACTTAAACATTGGGCCACGTGGAGTGATCAAGTGATCATGTGATTCAGATTGCTGGGAGCATTATAAGTTCAACAGGAATGACACTTGGATGGCTATTATTAATTTGCAGGTAACGAATGTGTGAAGAGTGTTTAGCGTGATATGATCGTCAACATGATCAAGGCAGATAAATAATCTAATGAGCGAGTGAAAAATGTCTTTATGTCGCTTTCTGCGCATTGTGGCATAATCGCGAGAAAAGCCAGGAGTCTCAACGATGTCTCACCAGACTAACCCTTTGATAAAGACTCAATGGTACAGTGGTCAGCACTGCATACTCCAAGCTTTGGAACAGTTTGAAACACAACAACGATCACAAATGACTACTGTACATGAGGAATAGATATGCAAATTTAAACAACGTGGACTGCCTAGAAACGCTTTTGGATCAGAACTTCACCTTCGAAAGGATGGGGTGCATCTAAACGGAGAAAGACGGGATATGCTTGTTGAAACAATGGCTGACAAAAAGGAGATTAAATCAGGCTTTTCAAATACCTGCCATCAAAATGCACAGGTAAAGCAATCTTGTGTTATCAGTAATATGTGTTGATGTAGTAGGCTGGAACACTCGTACGATTTGCCGAATTGATGATATAGACATTATGTGCAATTATTATAATATTTATGTAAACATTATACTTATATAATTATCCTGAAACGATGAAAAGTTCTTCAATCATTTTAAATATTATATCCAATTAAATTACAGTTGTTATCAATTCATATACTCTGCGTAAAGTTGAAGATCCAAGTTGGCCATCTGGCGGTATCTGTGTGGTAACCCTCAAAGCGCTAAATTAAATAATTTAAATTTTTACCCACGTGAAGTTGTGTCTCGCTACCGCGATCCACACCTTCACGTGAGTGAAAATTACTGATATTTGTTCAATTACAGACCAAACATTTGCAAATCTTCATGTTTAAAAGCCCATTTCATTTCCAAACCCTGTGATTTGATCGCGCTTAGCGGTGAAGGGTTAATATCTAATAAACTATAAACAATTACATCACCTGAAGTACAGAACTGACTCTTCCCAAGATCACTTCGCATGGCGTCCAATAAGTAGTAAATTAGGAACATGTGAACTGGATATAAAACTAGTCAAAATTGAATGCACATATATAGCCTTCATTATACATGTACCTCCAGAAAGCTCAACATATATTGGCAACGCGAAGATTACACTTCACAATTATGCAAGAAGAGGTATTTAAATAGGTAAATACATGCAACGTGTATGCGGCGACCTTAATTGCAGAACAGATGCAATTCCGGGCCACGCGTAAGGAATTTCATACAAAGATAAAACTAATAATTTGAACACAAATAGAACAAAACTGTGAATAATGACGGAAAATTGTCGGTAGAGTTTGCAAAACCATAGTATTCATAAAAGAGAATGATAGATTATAATACGAGGATGCGCTGGCAACTATACATGTTACACCAGCAATGACCGAAGTTAATTACCCACTAATAAGATGTTGAATGTCTCAATAATTTTAGTATATAATTATGACAAAAGGATAGAGTCTGATCACTGCATTACACTTTAGTTTTAATGATACACGTATAATTATTATAACTAGTAAGTTACAACATAACGGAGTTTCCAAACTCAACATAAATTGCTATGGTAATAGTGTATTTTATGAAGACCGGACTCAAACATAATAAGTGTAATAGATAACAAGAGGTTAGCCGGCCACCATAATCCCCTGCCCGCGTGATAGTTTTTTTCAGAGTGCATCCTTTCACGAACTCCCACATTTTTTTACAGTAAATGGTCTACATATCTAGCATATTTTGCTATGTATGCTATAGAAGCTTTATTGAATTTATGTCAATCATTGATTGATTCATTGATTGATCGATTGATCGATTGATCAATCTGGCCATTTTGAATTTTATCAAGATGACATTTTTCATGGCATATCCCTCCCTGAAGCCACACATTTTTTTATAGTAATGGTCTAGCTATCTGGCACAGTTTCCTGATATTATGCATATTAAAGTCAATAATGGCCGATAAGCGGCCATTTTAAATCTGATCGAGTTATTTTTTTTCAGGGCATATCCCTCTATGATAAGAATATTTAAGTTAATCATGTCCGATAGTCGACCATTTTTAATTTCATTAAAACATTGACTAAAATCGACAATTGTCGTGATTAGCAGGCAAAGGGTTAACCCTTATGCTGTTGCGAACGTTATATACGGTTTCAACCCTTAAAACGCGGAAAAAAAATTCTATAACCCATGGATACCAAAGGTTTTTTTTTTAATTTGAAATCATAATAAATGTCTTAGTTAGCTCTTTACGATTCATTTGAATACCTATATATGTGTCTACGGCCATCAGAATTTTTTTACCTTTCACAGTGCGGGGATCGACTTCAATCGTCAGAATCAGACGTCTACAGACGTCAGACGATTAAAGTCGATCCCCGCGCTGTAAGGGACGCCAGATTCTGACGATTAAAGTCGATCCCCGCGCTGTAAGGGACGTCAGATTCTGACGATTAAAGTCGATCCCCGCGCTGTAAGGGACGTCAGATTCTGACGATTAAAGTCGATCCCCGCGCTGTAAGGGTTAATCATGTTTTCAATGAAAATGATAAAATAGTTTCTGAAAGATGTTCAGCTCATCATATGACTTAATTTGATATATGTCCATTATCACAAATAAACATATTTTTTATTCATTAGAAGCTGGAAATTGCGTTACCAATTTCAGCTTCAAATGTATGAAAATAGAAACATTAAAATACATTTATTATGAAAACTGGAAAGCCGTTACCAGCCACTAGCCAGCTCCTAACAGATGATACATGTACAATTGTCAATTTCATAATAAATCTCAACTAACAGCTACATCGATTGTCACACGAAAAAGCCACAGCACATGTAGTCCATGAAGGATAATGATGAGGAAGACAGTCATGCTGTGCAAAGCCAACGGGAGCATATTAAAGCAGATACCGCCCTTTCGGCGTAGCAGAGCATTAGATGATGTTATGATAAAGAGTAGTGATACTCCACCAGAGGATTTTATGTAGGTGGTTGAGAGATGTATTTGTGAACCATCCGACAAACATAAATCTGCGTTACTATTGCAACCAAATAATATTGAATGTAGAAGTTACTCTTTATTTCTGAAAAAATCCACTGGTGAAACGGTGGCAAGATCCCGAAGGAGCCCATTTAGCATGTTTAGCAATATGAAATGACCTTTGTGCACATATCGGCTAAACTGGACCTGGAAAACCTCCTGAGGATGGTGAGATGATTGAGATGACACTGTCATCCAGACACAGGAATCGAAATTCGAGCCTTGGCGGTCCAAGGCCGAGTACGCTACCTCTCGGTCACGGAGGCCTCCCACGATACTGACTTTCACACGTGGATGGAGGAGAAACATTTTTTGTTTCTTTCAAACCGCCGAGACCGGGAACCGAACCCCGAACTCTGGCGTGAGGCCCCCGCCCAGCATGTTTAGCAGAGCGGGAATATTATGTAGGACATATCAAGGAACAACTAATTGAGCAGAAGAAGGGTTAATTATAAAAAAACACATAGAATATGCCCTGGGGCTAATAATGAAAACAATGGAGTACGTGTGTTTACTACCTCGTCATTGTGATTTGAGCTTTATTGTATATAGTGCAGTCATAATACACAGCGCAGCTCTGAGGATGATTAGATGCGAGGCGGTCTGTTACGAACAATGAAATACCCAACAAACACGAGACATTCAGCCTATGTTGGTTGGTTCAATGTTGGGCCATCGTCGCAGACGGTGGGCCAACATCAAACCAAAACAGGCTCAATGTCGTAGACGTTGGGCAAACACCAAGCCAACATTGGTTGGTCGCAGCGTGTTTACTGTGTGAAGTCACATATCTGTTACATACGTTAACCCTTGGAGCGCTGAAATATTTGTATACAAACCATAGAGAGCAAAGTGTCTTTTTTTCAAGTTGAAATCATTATAATTGTCTTAGTTAGGTCTTTTCGCTTCACTAAAATACATATGTTATGGGTCTACGGCTATGTTGAATTTGTCCCCGCGCTGAAAGGGTTAAAGCAACGTTGGGTTTATCATGTTTATTTTGAGGCGACGTCGCATTGAAAAAATCTTAAGAAATATGTTTTATCAAACGTCAACGTTTTGTGTTTACTGGGTTAGTTGTTCTCAAGTACAGGCAAACGTTCTACTTTTGCCCATGTTGCCATACACGTTTCAAATAGAATAAAATGTCACTTAAGACAATCAAATAACTCAATTTTGGGGGATTTTTGCTTTAGAAATCAGAATATTTGTTATCACTTATAGCTGACAAACTACAACTTGAAATGATTTAAAGCACTAAATCATAGAATAAGAGCTAGGATAGGGAATAGCTCAGGGGTTTAACTCATTCTAAATAACATTTAAGATTAATCTTCTCTTATCTTTTTCTCCTTCTCAATAGAAAAGTTTAGCTTGGTTTTTTTGAGTAATTTAGAATCTGATAATGAGAGTAGGTTAGAATAACATCCTCACCCTTATCTCACTAATTAATAATTTGATTTCAAGTGGTTGAAAATTACCCATATTGGTTTCATTTGAGACCATACATTTACAAAAAATGACGTTCAAACAGTCTTTTAAATCCCAATATCAATCATTTTATCGGCAAATAAAACAAATTGAAAACAACTATAGCCGTCCTTGGCGGTGTAATGGTTAACATCAATATAAGACTGGTTTTGGGATGGGACACTAGGCCAAAAAAACTATATGCTTGTTTCTGATTTCTTGTCATTTTAACCAGTGGGTAGGTAGGAAGTTTATTTTATTTTTTATTTTATTTTTTGTCACTTCAACCAATCAGTAGGTAGGAATTATTTTTTATTTTATTTGGCGCCAAATTCACTTCCATGCATGTCTTATTTGTACATTATGTAACGATTTTTTTGTTTTTTGGACGCTTTTTGAACCCCCTCTCCTTTTTGTAACGTTTTTTTCAGTTACTTTGACTACAGCTAGTAACTCATCCTTTAACTTATGGATTTCAAAAAAAAAAAAAAAATTTTTTTTTTTTTTTTTTTGGAAATCCATAAAATAAATTTGGGTCGCACATGTTTTGATAGGGTCGGTCGGAAATCGGAAACAAACAATATTTTTTTTAGGCCTTATCCCTTGCTCAGACCTTAAACCCTTACAAAGCCGAATTATGTTTGTATAAACCATGGAGGACAAATAAAAGGGCTTTTTGAATTTGAAATCGTCATAAATGTCTTAGTTAGCTGTTTCTGCTTTATTTGAATACTTATGTTATCATGGTTATGGGTCTACGGCCATTATAAATATTTTTACTCTTGCAGTGAGGGGACCGTCTTTATACGTCAGAATCTGACGTCTACAGACGTCAGATTCTGACGTCTAAAGTCGATCCCCGCACTGTAAGGGTTAAACATGGTAAAGTTGAGATCTAAATGTACGGTGGGGCTCGGCCTGTGATGGCCTTGTCAGAATCATACCTCATATTTATAAAACTGCGATCAAAATGTACGGTAAAAACATCGACAGAACATCGACAGCAGGATCCCAGATCTTAGAGTGTATGAAGCCAGTACATCGACCGTGTTGCCGTATTATCATTATTCCATGAGCGTATTATTCACCGGCTCAATTACGCAGCATAAATGATCAACAAAACGTTCTATATACCATTATTTGATTCGTAGTTTCTCAAAATAACGCTACTTTCGTTGCTTTTAGGTTCGAAATTTTGCTAACTTGGTAATTCAAGCCTCCGATCTATGGATAATAGTGCGGAATAATATCGCAGATAAATGATTGAAAATTAGTATTGCGCACGACGAGAAGTAGGCCTAATACCAGTAGGAGTCGGCTATATTAATTAAGCCTCCCCGGGCTGTAGCTTTACGTTTTGTCCCTCTTCACTATCTCGTCGTCGACCCTGGATAAAAAACAGTCATGATTAAACAACCTGAAAAGTGTCCCCAAAAAAACAAGAAATGTTGACCCAAGGTGGGATTAAGGTTGGGCCAGTGTCGTAGACGCTGGCCCAACGTTAAACCAACATTAGATTAACGTCTCGTGATTTCTGGGTTAGAGGCATATCCTTGATCACTTCCGGGTTTACATTCCTCATTATAAGGTGGAGCAAAACAGAATCCCTGATTCCAGAGAACACCTCGGAGCTGACAGAAACTCCACCCTACATCATCATCATCATCATCATCATCATCATCATCATCATCATCATCATCATCATCATCATCATCATCATCATCATCATCATCATCATCATCATCATCATCATCATCATCATCATCATCATCATCATCATCATCATCATCATCATCATCATCATCATCATCATCATCATCATCATCATCATCATCATCATCATCATCTAGCTGTAGGTGCTGCGGGGTGGCGAGGGACTCAGGTGAGTAAACTGGCTGATTTTTCAATTGTGTACTTCACACGTCTCGTGAAGACGTCTTAATACTTTCAACCCTCACGATGCATCAAATCGTCATTTTGCATCTCTGAAGAATGACCTTATTTCCTAAAAAATAGGGTTTTAGAACATACATTTTTGTAGAACTGTTTTAAAAACGATATCTTTTTTTGGCTTGCCACCCACTTTAAGTCATCTTCATCCACTACAATTTAGCAATTTGCGGCATGTAGTGGACGAAGACGACAACGGTAAATTCAGGATTGAAAGGGTTAAAGCTGTTAAACTAATAGTTTATGCTTTGGCTCAATTATAAAAATCCAAGAGAGTAACTTTCAGTTAAATTTAGTGGGTCAGAAATCCAGGATGCTCCACATGTTCAACCCTTCCATATCAACTTTTAACGTCAGATTCTCAAGTCAAACATTGATCTTCGCACGATAATTACGTTATAAAATAGGTATACAATTAAAACAGAAAAACTGAATTGAACAAGTTTAACTTGTTTAAAGTAATAAACTGTTTTTTCAATTATTTGAGAAATGTTAGTTTTCCTTCTAAATTAATTTATCAACCTAGCATGATCTGATCCTATCTCAAAAGATTTGCATTGTATGCATACTGCTAAATCATTAGTTATTCGGAATGCAGATGAGAGGGACTCATGTTGCCTTTATCTAGACAGCGACATGTATATATAATGAGGCCATGTGGCAGCACCGGTGTAGCCTTCATCGTTAGAGAAAAAAAAAAAAAATTGCGCAGAGATTACCAATTCAAAATGCAAAGCAAATAAACTGATTTTGGAAATACGAGACGTTCACTCAAGGCTGGTTCAATGTTGGGCCAGCGTCGCTGCAGCGACATTGGGTGAAAGTCTGATGCTAGCTGACGTCTAAAGTCGATCCCCACACTAAAATGGTTAATCTTGTGAATTGGAAACTGGCATGATAGAACACGTTTTTCTACTTTTGCTTAATATTCATTTCCGGTCTTGTAAGAATAATATCTATGTGCACCGTACAGCTTGGGATTATGTTGTGGGACGTGTGAATTTGGCAATCATGACCACAGCAAAATATCCAAGACTATAAGGCTGCCAAACATCATCCTTGTCACAGTATACAAGACTATAAGGCTGTCAAACATCATCTTTGCCACAGTATACAAGATTATAAGGCTGTCAAACATCATCTTTGTCACAGTATACAAGACTATAAGGCTGCCAAACATCATCTTTGTCACAGTATACAAGACTATAAGGCTGTCAAACTTCATCTACGTCACAGTATACAAGATTATAAGACAAGAATCATCTACGTCACAGTATACAAGACTATAAGGCTGTCAAACATCATCTACGTCACAGTATACAAGATTATAAGACAAGAATCATCTACGTCACAGTATACAATGTCATAAGACTCTAAAACATCCGCTACGTCACAGTATACAAGATTATAAGGCTGTCAAACATCGTCTGCGTCACAGTATACAAGACTATAAGGCTGCCAAACATCGTCTACGTCACAGTATACAAGACTATAAGGCTGCCAAACATCGTCTACGTCACAGTATACAAGACTATAAGGCTGTCAAACATCATCTACGTCACCGTATACAAAATTATAAGACAAGAATCATCTACGTCACAGTATACAATGTCATAAGACTCTCAAACATCCGCTACGTCACAGTATACAAGATTATAAGGCTGTCAAACATCGTCTGCGTCACAGTATACAAGACTATAAGGCTGCCAAACATCGTCTACGTCACAGTATACAAGACTATAAGGCTGCCAAACATCGTCTACGTCACAGTATACAAGACTATAAGGCTGTCAAACATCATCTACGTCACCGTATACAAGATTATAAGACAAGAATCATCTACGTCACAGTATACAATGTCATAAGACTCTCAAACATCCGCTACGTCACAGTATACAAGATTATAAGGCTGTCAAACATCGTCTGTGTCACAGTATACAAGACTATAAGGCTGCCAAACATCGTCTACGTCACAGTATACAAGACTATAAGGCTGTCAAACATCATCTATGTCACATTATAAAAGACTATAAGGCTGTCAAACATCATCTATGTCACAGTATACAAGATTATAAGGATGTCAAACATCATCTACGTCACAGTATACAAGACTATAAGGCTGCCAAACATCGTCTACGTCAAAGTATACAAGACTATAAGGCTGTCAAACATCATCTACGTCACAGTATACAAGATTATAAGACAAGAATCATCTACGTTACAGTATACAAGACTATAAGGCTGTCAAACATCATCTACGTCACAGTATACAAAACTATAAGGCTGTCAAACATCATCTACGCCACAGTATACAAGACAATAAGGCTGTCAAACATCATCTACGTCACAGTATACAAGACTATAAGACTGTCAAACATCATCTACGTCATAGTATACAAGACTATAAGGCTGTCAAACATCATCTACGTCACAGTATACAAGACTATAAGGCTGCCAAACATCGTCTACGTCACAGTATACAAGATTATATGGCTGCCAAACATCGGCTACGTCACAGTATACAAGACTATAAGGCTGTCAAACATCATCTACGTCATAGTATACAAGACTATAAGGCTGTCAAACATCATCTACGTCACAGTATACAAGACTATAAGGCTGTCAAACATCATCTACGTCACAGTATACAAGACTATAAGGCTGTCAAACATCATCTACGTCACAGTATACAAGACTATAAGGCTGTCAAACATCATCTACGTCACAGTATACAAGACTATAAGGCTGTCAAGCATCCGCTACGTCACAGTATACAAGACTATAAGGCTGTCAAACATAGTCTGCGTCACAGCATAGAAGACTATAAGGCTGTTAAACATCATCTATGTCACATTATAAAAGACTAAGGCTGTCAAACATCATCTACGTCACAGTATACAAGACTATAAGGCTGTCAAACATCATCTACGTCACAGTATACAAGACTATAAGGCTGCCAAACATCGGCTACGTCACAGTATACAAGACTATAAGGCTGTCAAACATCATCTACGTCACAGTATACAAGCCTATAAGGCTGTCAAACATCATCTACGTCACAGTATACAAGACTATAAGGTTGTCAAACATAGTCTGCGTCACAGTATAGAAGACTATAAGGCTGTCAAACATCATCTATGTCACATTATAAAAGACTAAGGCTGTCAAACATCATCTACGTCACAGTATACAAGACCATAAGGCTGTCAAACATCATCTACGTCACAGTATACAAGACTATAAGGCTGTCAAACATAGTCTACGTCACAGTATACAATGTCATAAGGCTATCAAACATCCGCTACGTCACAGTACACAAAACTATAAGGCTGCCAAACATCGTTTACGTCACAGTATACAAGACTATAAGGCTGTCAAACATCATCTATGTCACATTATAAAAGACTATAAGGCTGTCAAACATCATCTATGTCACAGTATACAAGATTATAAGGCTGTCAAACATCCGCTATGTCACAGTATACAAGACTATAAAGCTGTCAAACATCATCTATGTCACAGTATACAAGACTATAAGGCTGTCAAACATCCGCTACGTCACAGTATACAAAACTATAAGGCTGTCAAACATCATCTACATCACAGTATACAAGATTATAAGACAAGAATCATCTACATCATCTATGTCACAGTATACAAGACTATAAGGCTGTCAAACATCATCTATGTCACAGTATACAAGACTATAAGGCTGTCAAACATCATCTATGTCACAGTATACAAGACTATAAGGCTGTCAAACATCATCTACGTCACAGTATACAAGACTATATGGCTGTCAAACATCTTTACGTCACAGAATACAATGTCATAAGGCTGTCAAACATCCGCCACGTCACAGTATACAAGACAATAAGGCTGTCAAACAGCATCTACGTCACAGTATACAAAACTATAAGGCTGTCAAACATCATCTACGCCACAGTATACAAGACAATAAGGCTGTCAAACATCATCTACGTCACAGTATACAAGACTATAAGACTGTCAAACATCATCTACGTCACAGTATACAAGACTATAAGGCTGTCAAGCATCCGCTACGTCACAGTATACAAGACTATTTAAGGCTTTCAAACATAGTCTTCGTCACAGAGTACAAGACTATAAGGCTGTCGAACATCATCTATGTCACAGTATACAAGACTATAAGGCTGAAAAACATCATCTACATCACAGTATACAAGAATATATGGCAGTCAAACATCTTTACGTCACAGAATACAATGTCATAAGGCTGTCAAACATCGTCTACGTCACAGTATACAAGACTATAAGGCTGTCAAACATCCGCTACGTCACAGTATACAAGACAAAGGCTGTCAAACATCGTCTACGTCAAAGTATACAAGACTATAAGGCTGTCAAACATCATCTACGTTACAGTATACAAGACTATAAGGCTGTCAAACATCATTTACGTCACAGTATACAAGACTATATGGCTGTCAAACATCTTTACGTCACAGAATACAATGTCATAAGGCTGTCAAACATCCGCTACGTCACAGTATACAAGACTATAAGGCTGTCAAATATCATCTACGTCACAGTATACAAGACTATAAGGCTGTCAAACATCATCTACGTCACAGTATACAAGACTATAAGGCTGTCAAACATCATTTACGTCACAGTATACAAGACTATATGGCTGTCAAACATCTTTACGTCACAGAATACAATGTCATAAGGCTGTCAAACATCCGCCACGTCACAGTATACAAGACTATAGGGCTGTAAACATCATCTACGTCACAGTAAACAAGACTATAAGGCTGTCAAACATCATCTATGTCACAGTATACAAGACTATAAGGCTGTCAAACATCATCTATGTCACAGTATACAAGACTATAAGGCTGTCAAACATCGTCTACGTCACAGTATACAAGACTAAAAGGCTGTCAAACATCGGCTACGTGACAGTACACAAGTCTATAAGGCTGTTAAACATCATTTACGTCACAGATACAAGACTATAAGGCTGTTAAACATCATCTACGTCACAGTATACAAGACTATAAGGCTGTCAAACATCATCTACGTCACAGTATACAAGACTATAAGGCTGTCAAACATCCGCTACGTCACAGTATACAAGACTATTTAAGGCTTTCAAACATAGTCTTCGTCACAGAGTACAAGACTATAAGGCTGTCGAACATCATCTACGTCACAGTATACAAGACTGTAAGGCTGTCAAACATAGTCTATGTCACAGTATACAAGACTATAAGGCTGTCAAACATTGTCTACGTGACATTATACAAGACTATAAGGCTGTCAAATATAGTCTACGTCACAGTATACAAGACTGTAAGGCTGTCAAACATAGTCTATGTCACAGTATACAAGACTATAAGGCTGTCAAACATTGTCTACGCTACATTATACAAGACTATAAGGCTGTCAAACATAGTCTACGTCACAGTATACAAGACTATAAGACTGTCGAACAACATTTACGTCACAGTATAATACAAGACTGTAAGGCTGTCAAACATAGTCTATATCACAGTATACAAGACTATAAGGCTGTCAAACATTGTCTACGTGACATTATACAAGACTATAAGGCTGTCAAATATAGTCTACGTCACAGTATACAAGACTGTAAGGCTGTCAAACATAGTCTATGTCACAGTATACAAGACTATAAGGCTGTCAAACATTGTCTAGGCTACATTATACAAGACTATAAGGCTGTCAAACATAGTCTACGTCACAGTATACAAGACTATAAGACTGTCAAACAACATTTACGTCACAGTATAATACAAGACTGTAAGGCTGTCAAACATAGTCTATGTCACAGTATACAAGACTATAAGGCTGTCAAACATCATCTACGTGACATTATACAAGACTATAAGGCTGTCAAACATCATCTACATCACAGATACAATAGCACACGGCTGTCAAACATCATTTACGTCACAGAACATAAAGGGTCCCACTGACCGACCCCTGCGTCATGAGAGCAGTTTTTTTCGTGCGATATGCCACGCTATTTGGACGCGTTTTTTTAAACACACAGAATGCGATTTGGACGCGTTTTTGAAGGGTAAAAAGCCAATGAGTACTTGAAAACACTCATGTCAGCTTTCCCCTGCGTGTACGTTGATAGTATTTTACATCAAAAACAATGGACGATCAAATGATGCAGTTGAGTTCCAGTGAGAAGGAAGAATCGCAAGCGAAAGAGATGGTGGTGGGTTCATGATATCTTGAAAAAACGCTGGGAATATGCAGAATTCCTTAGACTTACAGCAGAAGTAGCTAGAGATGAAGATGGGGTTAGTGAATATTTTCACGCTATCAACATGTTCTAGATATGATCCACATAAAGTATGTTTCCCCGCGATTCTCAAGCGACACGCGATGAAAATCACTTTTGACTTGATTTTATCGCGTGTCTCGTGAGAATCGAGCGAGAACCGGGCGACATATGCTTGATGCACGCCTCCTGTATGTTATGGAAACACTGATTTACAATGAAATAGATTTTATTTTTTAACAGCTATAAAAAATCTCGTGAAAAAATCGCTAGCGTGACGCAAGTGTTCTGACTAGGGGGGGGGGGGGGGGGGGCTCTAGACTAAAATGCCACCATGTTTTGTCCCTCTGTTTCAGACGAGCGACCGCATTATGTTAAGGCTGCGCAATACCAAAAAATAACATGTATTTTTTCTGTCCAGCGTGCGCATTGTATGCTTGCCAATTCCAAAAAAAACATGTAAATTTTATGAGATAAAAAACACTCCTCCAAATATGTTTTTTTCATTGCCATCATTAACGCTTTCAAAAACTGTTTTATTATTTCGTCGCCCTCATCAACTTTTCAGAAAACAGGCCCAAAGTTCTTTTTTTATTTTTTTTTTCTGCCTGCCTCATTAGATTTAGGATTTTCTCCCATCTAAAACAGAGAAAAAAGATAGTAGACTGAGGTTGTGAAACTAATATTTCTCAGTTCTTGAGTCTGAATAAGATTCAGATGAATACACAAAATATTTGATATGAGCTTGTACCATCTCGCCTACCTAGCAAACACAGCAAATGAAGCCAATGCTGTTTTAATGTTGGTCTACCGTCTATGACGTTGGCCTCAGCATTAAAGAAACATAGGGTGAACACGCCATGTCTTGTAGTATAACATGTAGGCTATACTGAGAAATAAACGGTATGCGGCGGTCATCAAGGAATCCTAAACCACATTTCAAAATATAAATTGTCTACAAAAGACTCAAAACTGATGTGAGAATCAGAGAATGGCATCCAGCTTGTAAAGCGTCACTTTTCGACAGAGACGTTGATTTAACCCTTTCAGCGTCAAAACTTTAAATGAAATCCACACAAGACTCTAGCAGAAATAGCAGTTTCGCAAATTGTGGACGTAGTCGGGACGGATGGACGGACAACGCGCTATGAAATGATTGATGTAGAGATGATGACGTGATGGGGCATAGTTGATCGGGCATAGTGTGTTATTATCCTCTGCTATGAGGGTTATGTTTTTGGTCATGTTGGTTTGTGTGTCTGTTTGTCTTTCGATCCGTAAGCAGAGTTACTTGAAAAGCAATGAACGGATTTGCATAAAAATGTTACCAGAGGTGGCCCTCGGGCCAAGAACCAATCCATTATATTTTGTGGATGATCCGAATTACGATCAAATGTGATCCGGATCACACGGTGAAACTTATACCTGATATGTGTCTCGGGCCAAGGAACAATCCACTAATTTCTGCGGGGGTTTGCAGTCTCTGACTGACTGTCCAGTTTAGAGTGTTTTTTGTCACTCACCCGATAAGCTGTTTTTTAAAGTATTATTTAATAATATTTTATATATGTCGAAAAAATAAAATGTTTAAGATACAATATTTCAGAAAAAAGTATCCTGGGATAAAGAGTTTGACACAGGAATGAGACACAGTAAAGGATGTACTGCAAAAATGACTCTGAGAGTGATCTGTGTATGTGTTGGTGTAAAACTGATGTCTCAAACAGACTGTATTATTGTTGAGCATTGTTTACAGCAGCATATACCTGATCTAAACATGCCAAATCATCAGAGTAAACCAGATCCACATTAAAATAAACCTGATCTAAATCATCAAAATAAACCTGATCTAAATCATCAAAACAAACCTGATCTACATCAAAATAAACCTGATCTAAATCATCAAAATAAACCTGATCTAAATCATCAAAATAAACCTGATCTAAATCATCACAACAAACCTGATCTACATCATCAAAATAAACTCGATCTAAATCATCAAAATAAACCTGATCTAAATGAGAATAAACCTGATCTAAATCAAAATAAACCTGATCTACCGTACGTCATCAAAATAAACCTCATCTACATCTAAACAAACCTGATCTACATCAAAAAAACCTGATCTACATCAAAATAAACCTGATCTAAATCATCAAAATGAACCTGATTTAAATCAAAATAAACCTGATCTACGTCAAAATAAACCTGAACTACATCAAAATAAACCTGAACTACATCAAAATAAACCTGATCTAAATCAGAATAAACCTGATCTACGTCATCAAAATAAACCTGAACTACATCAAAATAAACCTGAACTACATCAAAATAAACCTAATCCAAATCAGAATAAACCTGATCTAAATCAAAATAAACCTGATCTACGTCATCAAAATAAACCTCATCTACATCTAAACAAACCTGATCTACATCAAAATAAACCTGATTTGAATTAAAATAAACCTGATTAGAATTAAAATAAAACTGATTTACATCAAAAATAAACCTGATCTAAATCATCAAAATAAACCTAATCTAAATCATCAAAATAAACCTGAATTACATCAAAATAAACCTGATCTACATCAAAATAAACCTGAACTACATCAAAATAAACTTGATCTACGTCATCAAAATAAACCTCATCTACATCAAAATAAACCTCATCTACATCAAAACATACATTTCTTTGTAGCATATTTTACTTTTCCAAATTTTCCACACATTCCATGATTTTTCATACGTGTGCCTGAACTAGTTCTATTTTTACACAAGTTGCTTGTTAAATCTCCAATGGCTAGAGGGGAATAAAATGACCTCTTATAAAAATTTTGAGGAGTGTGTTCAACACTAACAGCTCTCTTCTGATTTATTACATAAACATGATAAATGACTGATGTGTTCTGCTTACCTCTTGTTTTATTTGCAGTCACCTTAACACTGCCCTTGTCTGCAGGAGAAACAGAAGATGTAGAATCCATTGCACTCATTTAGACACTACAGCATAGCATCCAAGGTCATTCTTCCAATTGAATATCTTGCCTTAGTTAGAACGGGAGAAAATTCTAAAGAATGAGAAAGTTAAAAACCTGTTAAAAGCATGAAAATGCTAACACCGTGTAGAGACATTGTTATATATATTGGATGTTCTTGCATCAGAGATTTTGTAATCAAGATCTAATGTATATTTATTAAAATAAATGTAATATTTACATGAATATGATCATAAAACACATAAATGTTCTGACATATCTCTTCCACAATGTGACATCAATATTTGAAAATCTCTTTCACTTTCACACTACTTAACTACATGTATAAACATGATAACATAGAAAATAAAGAAGTGTAATCTATCAAAAGAAAGTTCAGAACATTCTGGTTTTGATGAAGTTTACTTTTTCTTTTATACGTGTGTTATATGCCCTACAGCATGTACAATGTTCTACCACATCGTATATCAGTGTATATTTTGAGAAAAAATGGTAGACAATGGCCTGACATAAAAACATCATTGTCTACCATTTTCTTCTATGTGTAGGCCTGAACATGATAAACCGTCAAAATAAAGGCTTTCAAATAAAGACACATGATACAATATTATTGTCTTTATCATTCCACCAATCATCCGACAGGACCTGACTTTAATCAAATGTAAACATAATCAAATAAATAACATGAATAATAGGCCTACTATTTTGGTTATGTCATGACATATCTGCCTTCAGTATCAAGCCTGCCCGATATTATATTTGTTTATGATTGTTATTATCATGATTACATACAGAGTACAGTATGCAGGTATGGGCACTATGAAAAACACCATTTATCACTGTAAAAACCTGAATGTAAAGTATCTTTAGAAGTATCTATATATTCTTAAAACAGTGAATTTATAACTCTGTGACACGACCCATGGTTAAAATCACAGAATGTAGTGAGAGGACATTAATAATGTGACTAAGTTTCCAGCTAGATATATATTCAATGGAGAGACCACAGGGTTTCCGCCAGAAAAGATTGAGTGAGGGGGTCGAAAAGGGGTGGGGGGGGGTCTGGGAGTTTTAAATTTTAGTAGGAAAATATTAGTGCCTAAAAAGGCCTATTTTAACAGAAATGACAGCAAAATATTGAATAAATTTATATTTTTTTGTCAGCAATATCAACCCTTTAGTGCTGAGTGGGTGGGTCTGGACCAACCCCTCCTGGAGGGAAACCTAGATCAAAATAATAGTCCAGCCGGAAATAGTTTCTAATGTAGGCCTACCACACCACCAATTTCACCTTTGTCCTCTATTCCAGAAATCTACATAAGGATTTTAAACAGTTAATCTTGCAAGCAACCTGAGCTGTAATCAAAACATTTTACTTTTCAAAAATATTAATATTATCATTTCAAAGCTCTAGAGAGTATATTCTGGTGAGGGTGGTGGGGTGCTTTATATAAAGCGTATTAAACTCTCCACGGCTAACACTTGTAGTTTATTTCTATCCGTACGCCAGAGATATAATACCTAATGGCATTCCCTGATTCTCTATTTAGCTACACTGTCAATGACATAGTCATAGAACTCTACAATGTAAAGAATCAACTTACGATTATTAGTGACTGAATTTTTTCAATTTTTTTAATTGGTTGACTAAGTCTGCCAGCCTTTTTTCCCCCTCCAACCTGACAATCCACATTGGAGGTGCTGCTGGAGTAACCAATTCAAAGTCAAATCATGAGACATTGAAACAATGGACATTGCAAGCCGCAGTGTTGTCTAAAAGACCACAGTCTGTCAGACGGTGGGGGATGTTCCAAAATGAAAGTTAGCTTTTCGTTATCCAGTCAGTCAATTCCCAAGCGATTTTCATCAAATTTTGTAAATCCTATTTTCTAGTCATTTGGCAAAAATTTCGTAAAAAAATATTGGATAGTTCAAAAGTTAGACCATTTGACATGTAGTAAATCTCTATTTAAGACGCTACTCTATAACATGTATAAAGCCATTACCTTCATTCCGGTTTATTGCCAGAATTGCGTTACATATCAAATGGTCTAACTTTTGAAATACTAAATGGAATTTCGCGAAATTTTCAGGGTTGTTGCCAAATGACTAGATAATAAATTAATGGTTGCAAATTGTCTGACTGGATACCAAAAAGCTCATTTTCATTTTTGACCATCCTCCACCGTTGGACAGACTATAGGGCCTAAAGGCTAAATGGTGGTCCAGCGTCGCAGATGGTGGACAAACATTGACAAACATTGTTTGGTATTTGCCGGCTGTCAATAGTCCGCAATTGACCGACTTCCAGGACTTAGAGTGCTGCTCACTAGGTGCCGAGTGACACTGACAGTAACCAGATTGTGACTTGTGTACCGACAGTCACACTCGTGCACAAACCACGCAAACAGAAACTGAACGAGGCTGAGCGAAAGAAATTTGTCAATTAAAAACAGTCTATATTAGCAACAAATACATAAGCTACACATCATGACAGCATGAATTAGCAACTAAGAAATATACAGAACAATCTAATTAATGTAATTTTACTAAAATAAAGAGATTAGAATCTTTTCTATGAATATTATACCGTGAACTCGCTGGTTTGTTTGTTTGTTTGTTTGTTTGTTTGTTTAGGTTAGCTAGCCCGCATGCAGGCTGCCCGGGCCTTCCGATAATTATCGATCGATCACAATCCCGCCTTTAGTCCAGTTGCTTTTTACTCGGAGCTGTGTATCACTAAGCCGTATGTCAACTTGACAGTTGTTGAGTGACTCACTCTGTCAATTCTCACTTCCGTGACAGGTCACATGACCAGTGTGTGCTTAGCAATCCATTCACCAGGTGCCCCCACCTACCAAACTCTTGGAATAAAGGAATATAAAATTATATCCAGTCCACAGAAAATAAATTATATTTCTGTGATCCCGTCACCCTCCCCGGTCCGTGTCCGACTATAATTATTTTTTATTTTTCATTCTATTTTTAGCATTAGGGTTCCTGCCAACTTGAATAACCTTTTAGGCAATAGGCCTACAGACAGACAGACAGATATTTTATTGACAGAAAAAAAGTCATCACAGACTTAATTGTCATAGAAATGAAAGAGATATATGTACATATATATAAACGATTGTTAATTTGTTAAAATCATATGACAATATACATGGTATGACATACACAACTAAAATCATGTTAAGTGGCATTGCCAAAATAAAAACTGGGTATTTCGATAGCATAAATGACTAGCGTTACTACTTAAAATAAATTAAAAGGCATTGCCAAGATAACATAGAGGTCTAGCATTTTGTTTCCCGCACCAAAACCAGAGATAAAATAGCTACTATGTATGACATACTAATTATATATAGTAGCAAAAAAGACACTCTGGAAAGCGTAGATACCTAAGATATATACAAGTGCATAATTATGCTACAGTAACTGTAGTATGCAATAAGACAATGGTAAAAAAAAAGGTATTTTTTAAAATTAAATATAATATCATGCAAGTACCATAAATGTGGCATTAACAGTTAGCTCCGAGTCATGTGACCATGCAAGCAAAGTCGCTATGAGCTAGGAGATTCCCTGATATTGACTAGTGGTGCAAACTTAACGACGTAATAACAGTAGTAATGGCGGTTAAAAATTATTTGTGTAATTCATACAGGACATGGCCCTCGCACAAAAACATTACAGGTTATTTAATTGCACTATATTGTTTAATTCACACTATTTCAATCACGACCTATAGCTAGTACCACATACTCGATCGAGTTACAATCGAAGAAAAACATTCCCGACCTCATAGAGAAAATCAGTTGACTTAGCTAGCATCTCTGAAATCTTCCATAAGGCCCCACCTCGTCTGATAACAAAGGCGACGGAAACGTCCCTAACCGGCCCTAAAAAGCCAAATGATAAGATCCGAGAGCAGCAACCGTCCTGAGATGTGGTAATACCCAAGTCAGATCATGAGGGCATGATAATATGAATAATATAGCGACAGGTGACAGATTTATTATACTCAGTATTTTTAACCCTTGATTTGTTTAAAACAACCATAAATAAATTGTGCTAGTGACTTCACTACTGTTATGTCTCTAGATGTCATAATTCGTAGAAACATTTCATTTGTCGGTTGTGTATTGATAATTGCGGCTACAGAATCAAACATAGTCCATGGGCCAGATATGAAAACCCTTCACCCCCCCCCCCCCCTAGGGATTTTTAAAGACAGTGATTTTTGGACACCATGTTATATGACTATTCCATATATATCTGCTTGTTTGCACTCAAAATATTGGGGCATACAAAATACTGGGTCATCAAACATATGCACCCCCTGAATTTTAAGCGATGAATTTAATTTTTTTTTAAATCATGTTGTGTAGGCCTATTTTTTTTCAACTGCAGGTATATATTCTCATAATTAAACACTAGTTATGTTACAAGAAGATGCTATGTGAGACGAAAATAATAATGAAAAAATTATGAAGTTCAATTATATGTAATAACCCTTTAAATCCCAAATTCCAGATATCGCTTGCTACGTTTTCATGAAAATCTAATCTGAAAACCCTCTCCACCCCCCTCCTCAAGGGCGAGATATTTGAATACGATAATTTTAGGACAGCTTAGAAAGCTTGCAAACATATGTACCCATTTGAATTTTAGGCGGTAAATATAATTTACTGATAGGCATTTTGTATATATTTTTTTCAACTGCAGGTATTTATTCTAATAATTAAACACTAGTTATGTGACAAGAATATGCTATGTGAGACGAAAATAAATAAAAAATAATATGGGTTTCATTAATATATGTAGTAACCCTTTAAATCCCAAATTCCAGATATCGCTTGCTACGTTTTCATGAAAATCTAAACTGAAAACCCTCTCCACCCCCCTCCTCAAGGGCGAGATATTTGAAAACGATCATTTTAGGACAGCTTATTCAATATCCATTCAATATCTGCTTGTATGCACTCAAAATATTGCGACAGGAATAAATACTGGGTCATCAAACATATGTACCCCCTTGAATTTTAGGCGGTAAATATAATTTACTGAAAGGCATGTTTTGTATATATTTTTTCAACTACAGGTATTTATTTTAATAATTAAACACTAGTTATGTTACAAGAATATGCTATGTGAGACGAAAATGAAAAAAAATAAAAGGATATGGGGTTTAGCAATATATGTAATAACCCTTTAAATCCCTAATTCCACATATTGCTTGCTACGTTTACATAAAAATCTAAAATGAAAACCCTCTCTACGCCCTCCTCCGGGGCGAGGTATTTGGAGACGATATTATTTAGACACCTTATTCAATATCCATTCAATACCTGCTTGTTTGCACTCAAAATATTGCGACAGGAAGAAATATTGGGTCACCAAATATAATGTACCCCCTTGAATTTTAAGCGGTAAATTTAATTTACTAAAAGGCATGTTGTATATATTTTCTCAACTAAAGGTAGTTATTCCAAGAATTAAACACTAGTATTGTTACAAGATGTTATGCGAAACTAAAATAAAAAACAAAACAAATATGGGGTTTATTAATACATGTAAAAACCCTTTAAATCCCAAATTGGGATTTGGGATTTAAATCTCTGTCCATGCAATCTCTGTCCATGAAAACCACAGAGTAGATATTTTTTCAAGATTCTAACTTGATTAGTTTCTGAGATATTGCTTGAAACTGGCTTTTGCGTAATGGCTGCCTAATTTGAATATGTTATGCTAATTTATTATTCTTATCCTAATTGATATATTTTATTGCATTCGTTGACCATGAAAACCGTATGATAGACACTGTTTTTAGGATTCTAACTTGATTAGTTTCTGAGATATTCTTTGAAACTGGATTTTGCGTAATGGCTGCCTAATTTGCATATTTTATGCTAATTTATTATTCTGACCCTAATTAGATATATTTTATTGCATTCGTTGACCATGAAAACCGTATGATAGACACTGTTTTTAGGATTCTAACTTGATTAGTTGCTGAGATGATGCTTGAATCTGGATTTTCGGTAATGGCTGCCTAATTTGCATATTTTAGCATATTTAGCCCCAACAGTTTCAATGCAAACAACCGGATTTCAATAGGTCCATATTCAGAGGCTTCAAA
Source organism: Flabesymbios commensalis (assembly GCA_964017125.1). Classification (NCBI taxonomy): domain Eukaryota; kingdom Metazoa; phylum Annelida; class Polychaeta; order Terebellida; family Flabelligeridae; genus Flabesymbios; species Flabesymbios commensalis. The sequence continues at coordinate 16,590,436 of OZ024911.1, forward strand.
AATAACAACCGCGAAAAATCCCCAGCGGGGGGGGGGGGGGGGTTACGGGTGATCTACGGTCTAAACAAGATTTCGCGTACATTATTCATAGCGCTACAGTGGAGAAGAAGATGTATTTCGTCGTCAATTTCGTTTATTTCACACCTTGTGCATATTCGCTGATTTTTTGGAGTGATTGGATTATTGAATCGTCCTCTTTCTATATTTAGATCAGGTGAGCTCATTCGATATCTCGCCATTGCTGTTATGAGGTGGTTCCCCCTTATGTGTAAGATATATGGTTCAACACAGAAAAAAAATTTTACTAGTGCATATATGTGCGCAGCTTACTTGAGCTCTCTATATCTTTTCTCCACCGCTGTGTAAATATTCCAACTATTGATTCTTTAAATGAAAGCATGAATTTATTTGTATCCCCAATATTCTGCGATTCCCAAGTGTGATCAAGCCCGGTTCGTTCGAGGACAGAGCGAATACGGGAACACCAATTCGTGAAGCCAATGGCATCTAGCTCCAGTAGCATAATGTAGGCATTTCTGACTGGATGGCTCTGAAATAGTTTTAGAATTCTACACCAATATTTTACAGCTTTTATTTGTTGCCAGATGATCAGTGGAAATCGACCCGTGTCCCCATATATTGCAGGCGTAGGTGTTTGCTTTCTAACGCCAAGTGTAGATTTAATAAATTTTAGATGGATTTTTTCCAGATCGTTAACATCATCGCCTGTATACCATATATAACTTCCATATTCTAGTATGGGCACTATTTGGCAATCAAATACCTTGAACGCAATAGTGGGTGACAATTTACCGACCACAGGATGGGACTGTTTACGTAGAGAAAAAATTGCATTCACAGCTTGGGAAGCAAGATGTGAAAAAGTTTCTTTTAACGTTTTTAGCGGACTTGGTGCTATACACCACACCAAGGTATTTATATTGTTCAGACTTTTCTATAATGTTATCACCATACTGGAAGCTTCCACATACTGTTGTGTAATGCTCATTAAAGATAAGAAATTTTGTTTTAGGAATTCTTACTATGATATGTCATAGGGAAGCATATGAATACAGGGGCAGTTAGCTGTTTTTGTAATCCCTCGGCAGATTCTGAAAAAAGGACAAGATCATCTGCAAATAACAGATATACCATTAGTAAGGTGTCCACAGCGATACCTTAATTGATCTTGGTCAAATGATGCGGATATGTCTTGTAAAAATTCCGTGAATAGTTTGGGACTGAGCATACCGCCTTGTAGAACCCCAAATTCGCTTTTTAATATGTCACTGATACGCGAGTCCCATTTTACACGGCACTCTGCTTTAGAAATCATGCTTTTTATTTTGTTTAGCAAATTGCCGTCTATCCCCCTGTTCAAAAATTTGTAGTATAATGCTGTTCTATCAATATAGTCAAATGCTTTTGTGAAATCGACAAAGCATGTATACAGGGGTTTAGAAAGACAACTTTGTTTATCTATGATGGCACATAGTATGAATATATTGTCCGTAGTTCGCGAATTGATTTTAAAACCAGCTTGGTAGGGATCATTATCATTACATACTTCGTTTTTGAATGAGAGTCTGTTATTAAGTACAGATTCAAATAGTTTCCCAATACACGGCATGACTGTGATTTTTCTGTAATTATCTGGAGCACCATGGTCCCCCTTTTTGTGGACAGGGTGAATTATACCGGTAGACCATCTCGATGGATATTCTCCATCGGTAAGGATGGTATTGAACAGCAATTCTAATGCTGGCAAGAGCTCATTACATCCATATTTGTAAAATTGGGCAGAAATACCATCTACACCCGCTGCTTTTTTGCATTTCAACTTTTGAATCGCCTTTTTAATTTCTTCTGCAGTTATGGGACTGTTTAGGAACTGTGTCATATTCGATTTATCGTGCTCTACATTATGTTGGAATGACGTAACTTGTTTTATAATATTGTTCTTGTGTTCATAGGCCCCGTAGTAACATTTCTGGGATTTAAGGATTTCCAGAATTTCCAGTAAGAATTAGGATCTTCTGTTCTCATATTGTCCAGCTCACCAAGTTTGGCTTGCTGGTATTGTCTTTTCTTTCTTTGGATTAATTACTTATATTGTCGTAACAGTATATTATATTTGCCTTGCTGTGCGTTAAAGTCTCTGTGCTTAGCGATATTATTAACAACATACTTCAAGGATTTACATTCTTTATCATACCAAGAGTTAGATGGGAAATTATTTTGCGTGTACCTCCTATCCTTCGAAATATGTTTCCTTGCTGGGAATAATGGCGAAATTACATTTTCTAGCATACCATTGAACATGTCACATAGAGTGTCAGTATTACACCCTTCGGTGGCGGCACACAGCATTTCCTCAAATGCATGACATGCTTGCTCATTCCGTAGAGCTATTTGAGATTCTTCCCTTTTCTTGTCTTGCCATATAAAAACATTAGACCTAGAAGATGTGTCATTTACACAGGTATCTATTTTTAAGGGGTTGCAATCGAGTTTAGTGTTGGAAATATTGAATTTTATGGGACAATGATCTGATTCTACCAATTTCGGTAGAACCAATTTGCTGATTATGTTATTTTCATTAGATAGTCTATTGTGCTTGAACCATTTAGTAGTAACCAGGAGTAGTATATACATGTATTATTTAGTAAAAGTTTACCATATCTGTTACTGACTATATCTTCATTAGAACGTTAACTTGGAACATTTGCATTGATATCTATTACCCTGATTCATTGTCTGGGGCTTGACCAGTACGGCTATTAAAGTCACCACATAATAGGATGTGATGCATTTCAATATATCTAGCCACTTCCTCTCCTAGCATGGTAAAATAATCATTTCTTACACCGACATATGATGAGTTTTCTGGTGGTATATATAGACACAGCCAATTTTAATGTTTTTCTGACAACAGTCTGTCAACCATACCAAATAGTCATAGGTGTGGTCTCTCCTAGTTAAATTTGCATATTTTTTTGAAATAAGTATGCCAATACCACCAGAAGCTCTACAGGCATTTTTATGTTTGTGTTTTTTACTCACATGATGGAATTTATAACCAGGTATTGCCAATGTAGTTACATTGATTATTTTGATAATGCTTCAACGCTGACCCTACTTTAAAACATTTTTGGGTGAACGTCTCGTGTTTACTGGGAAGCCCAAAATACTGGCTTCATGTTCCTCCATGCCGCCACGCTACTCGCTGACAGGGGCGGACCTATCTTTTCACAGACGGGGGGGGGGGGGGGTTAAAAGGAATATTTCATTTCATTATAAGCGGGTAGTGGGGGGGGGGGGGCGCCCCGGGGAAATTCTTGATTTTCAAAGGGATACCGTCGCCATGGTAACGATCATACTATTTTATTTAAATAAGGGATTCTATATATATTTATAATTTTAAGCACCAGCACTGTCCGCACCTTGTAATATTTAATGTTTTAATTTAATTTCATTACATAAATGCAATGAATGACCGTTATTTTACAATATAGCAATATCACAACTCAAAAAATTTCAACATAAATGTGTTTTTTGAAAAAAATATTATGTAAATTTAGCCAATTTCAGCTGAAAAGCCTTGTCCCACATTCTAAGTCCCACATAAACAGTTGATTTATTCCAGACGTCCTGTATTATATATTATATTTGTTTCTCATATAATGTTAGTTTTAAACACTATCTATAAGATTATATATAGGTTTTTTAAAATAATTTTATTATTTTAACACATTTTATGCAATTTATGCCTGTCCCACGTTGCCGCGTCTCTCCGTAACGCTTATAGTTTCCAGGTAATTTCTATACTTTTTCTGCCCAAAATATCACATGTCTGGTGCAAAACAGTTGCGCGAAACCCTCATGTAGTGAATCGTGAAAAAAAAGTATAATAATTGTGTTTTTGTTTAGAAATAATGTAAGGTTTGTGCAAGTCTTTGTGTGAGTCTTTTTATTCAACGTCTCTCCATAACGCGATTTTTTACACATAAATACTGCAGTTAAACTTTTAAGCACCCTACAACCTCCAAGCCTACTACAACCTTACTTGAAAAAAACAAAAATAATCATAGTATAGCATAATACATGTATAGATGCTATGCACGATTTAGTAAAAAAAAACGTCTCTCCATAACGCGTATTTTCTGTCCCTCCAAAAATAAAAACGTTATGGAGAGGAAAAGTAGTCACAAATTACCCTTTTACTCATTTAAAAATAGCTATAAATTCTGTATTTTAACCAACAAGTGACACTTGTTGAAATAGTAATTTTTCTTTTTGTCTTTTAAATTGTGTTAGCATCGCTATTTAGAATTTGTTTATTGTCACTCCATAACAGAAATAATTGTCGTTATGGAGAGACAATGTTCGTTATTATTACTCTCCATAACGACAATAATCGTAACGGAGTGTAATTCTTATTTCATAATTTAAGGGTTATTGTCATAAAGTGATTCTTCCTAAAATAAGTAATCAACATTATAATAGCCATGTTCAACTACTTGTTAAATATGGTATACTTTTGTAGAAGGGTCACTGAGAAATTTAAGTTTGAAGATTACTCCGTAACATAAATTGGTCTCTCCATAACGTTAAATTAGTCTCTCCATAACGGTAAGAAAAAATTAAATTCATAAAAATAAGCATTTAAAATTGAAATTAGGCTCTGCTGACAACACTATATCAACAAACAAAGTTAAGTTGACATGTGTTAAAATTTTTGACAATATTCAGACAATCTCATATATCAAGGAAAATATCATCACTGGTGCCTAAAATTATAGAATCCCTCATATAAATGGGTCCACGTCATTATTCCGACAGGTCTTTATTCCGACAGGTCGATAATCCGACAGGTCCTTAGTCCGACAGGTCGATATTCCGACAAATAGGTCGATATTCCGACAGGTCTATATTCCGACTGTGACAGGTCGATTGTCCGACAGATCGTTAGTCCGACAGATCAATAATCCGACAAACAGGTCGATAGTCCGACAATTCTGTATTCCGACAGGTCGATAGTCTGACAGGTCTATATTCCGACAGGTCGTTATTCCGACATAAAAATAATACTGAAAGAGAGGAAAAAGAGTTATTATCGTGATGAATATGACGAGAGGGCCTATGATACAGGGTTTAACATCTATTTAAATAATGTTCAACTCTTTTACGTGCTGCATCACTCTTTGACATTCATTATTCATTTGCAACTGGCATTGGTGTCGCAAATGTCAGCTTCAAATGAATGGAAGTATCCCCACGTTTAAATAGTGGACCTTCTGTACGCTTAATAATTTACAATATTGGTGCTTTATTTGAGATCTAAACGTTAACATTCTCAACCCTTATTTTCTGAGAGCCATTTGGCGAATATTTTAGAATAGGCCTGATATTAGTATAGAGTATAGGCCTACAGACTTTGTGATCCTTGTAACAAAGTATTGTTATAATGTAATAAAGTTTTGATAAAATGCAACGAATATTTGATGAAACCGAATGGGGCGACTATAACAATTTCAGGAGGGGCCTGGAATTTTTTGGAAATAAAGAATTTCGTATATGTGGACAGCCTGGTAATAAATAATGACCTTCCATATTGTGTGTAAATAAATAATTGAATCACACTTTTTGAAAAAATCCTCTCCGAAAGAATGCTGAAATAATTAAAATTTTAATCACACTTTCTGAAAAAAATCACCCTCGCTTCGCTCGGTGATCTATTTCAAAATAGTGTCATTTGCTCTGGGATTAGGCTACCCCGTAGATTAGTACCCGTGTAGGCAGCCGCCGCCTGATAACACCAGCAAAAACGCGGCACAGGAAACAAAATACATCCAGACTATTAGGGAGAACATTATTCTACTTATAGCCAGCGTGAAAAAAAATGTAGTCGATTGAAATAAAAACAAAGCTGAACAAAAACTCCCACCCCGCTATTTTAATGGTCACCCCCTAACAAAGTCTAACAAAGACCCAGGGTAGTGGTTAGCACCGCTGCCTTTCACGCCAGAGTTCGGGGTTCGGTTCCCGGTCTCGGCGGTTTGAAAGAAACAAAAATGTTTCTTCCCCATCCACGTGTGAAAGTTAGTATTGTGGGGAGCCTCCGTGACCGAGAGGTAGCGTGCTCGGCCTCAGACCGCCAGGGCTCGAATTTCGAATCCTGTGTCTGGAGGACAGTGTCATCTCAATCATCTCACCATCCTCAGGAGGTTCTCCTGGCCCAGTTTAGCCTATATGTGCACAAAGGTGGCCTAAAGCCCGATTTATTTCATTTTCCCACCCCAACAAAACATTGAAGCTCTTCAAGTTCAGTAGAGGGGTTGATGGGGATGAGGGGCGTCAGTCATGTTCAAGGTGATGGGTGGGGGGGACGGTGAGGGGCGTCAGCTATTTTTAAGGTGATAGAAGGGGGGTTAGGGGCGACAGCCATGTTCAAGGTGACGGGAGGAGGGAGGAGCGTCAGTCATGTTCAAGGTGACGGGAGGGGAGGGGGGGGGGGGGGTGAGGGGCGGCAGCCATGTTCAAGGTGATGAAAAGGGGGAAGTGAGGGGCGACAGCCACGTTCAAGGTAATGACAGAGGGTGAGGGGCGTCAGCCATGTTCAAGGTGATGGGAGGGGGTGGGGGTGAGGGGCGTCAGCCATGTTCAAGGTGATGACAGCTAGGGGGGTGAGGGGCGTCAGCCATCATGAAGGTGATGAGAAGGGGTGAGGGGTGTCAGCCATGTTGAAGGTGATGGGAGGGGGTGAGGGACGTCAGCCATGTTGAAGGTGATGGGAGGGGGTGAGGGACGTCAGCCATCATGAAGGTGATGAGAGGGGGTGAGGGGCGTCAGCCATGTTGAAGGTGATGGGAGGGGGCGAGGGACGTCAGCCATGTTGAAGGTGGTGAGAGGGGGAAAGGGGCGTCAGCCATGGCCAAGGTGATGGGAGGCGGGGGAGGGGGAAGGGGCGTCGGTCATGTTCAAGGTGTTGGGTGGGAAGACTAAGTTGATCACAAATTGTGTTATAATTGTGTCCTAATAGGCCTACTTATTTAAAATACTGATTTAAAAGTTACACAATGACAATGACTTGAATGAGGTAGGTCTGTCGGCTCATAATGATTATTATGGATCTAAATCATTTATAAATACAAACCAAGAGATTGGGTGGGGGTTTTACCAGGGGGTTATCAGGGAGTTTTGACATAAAATGTGCCCCTGTGGGGACTTTTGTGTTTTTGTGACACCCAACTAGCAAATCCCCGACATAGCCCCGCGGTGCGGGTGTGGGGGAATTCGTTGACTGCTGCATTATCATTTGCACTTTTAATTTATAATGTAATTATAATCGATAATGTACATCAATTGTATGCTCGATATGAAGCGTAGTAAGGGTGTATTGGCCACATGAAGTTGATATTCTGATGTACACAATTTTATTTGCAATTGCTTATGTGTAAAATTATAATATATTATTTATGTATATTTAGGTATACTAAATAAATCAATACTTTTAATTCTACAAGGTTCCCACAAATTTCCCTGGGTTTTCCCTGACTGTTCAGAAATGTAAAGAAAGAAAAATCATACATTTATCAACTAGTAAATCGTACAAAATCTTATTGAGCGACCTCCCTACAGTAACTGTCATAATGCCGTCCAAAATACATATTGCTGGTAGGCTACAATTGAGCAATTTTAACAAATAATAAGTGCGTTTATTTGTGTCATTATATATTAGTTAAGAAATGTTTTTGATTAACGCTACTCGCAGAATAATTTTTGTTTCGTGGGTAGAAATCGTGACTGATTAACATGGTTAAACGACAATTTCATTAAACGATTTAGCTAGCCAGAAGCACAAAAACGTTACATCATTAATCTCGTTATAAAATAAGAATAATTATAGTAATATAAGCCCCTCTGCCGTGTTAGTTTCGTTGAGGTGAAGTCTGAGTGCAGATATAGCCTAATATAAAGAGATTAATCCTTATAACATTAAGGACCTGTCGGAATATCGACCTGTCGAAATAACGACCTGTTGGAATATCAACCTGTCGGAATAACGACCTGTCGGAATATCGGCCTGTCGGAATATAGACCTGTCGGAATATAGACCTGACGGACCTGTCGGAATATCGACCTGTCGCAATAACGAACTGACCCCCATATAAATAAGCTATGTTACAAATAGAAAACGAGGATGCCCCGCACCAGTGATAATGATCATACTCTGTTCATGTTGATGACAGTGGACACTTGAAAGAGTTGTATCAATATAGGCCTAAAACGCGCAGGTGCATTATGGATAACTTCAGAGGGTAGATTTTGTGAAAAAGCATTCTCTACACATAGATGTCGCTCAGGTCAACCCCACTCTCTCTGCACTGCACTCTATAATCTCTGAGGTCAGAATGGTGAAAAAGTACACAATTATAATGTTGAATTAAAATGTTTCTGTTATCTGTATGTGTTTGATTTTTAATTAGAGGTCATGTCCCGTTGGACCCCAATGGGTGGCTTACCTAGGGGACCGATGAGCCACAGTTGGCCATTTTGGAAAAGCTTTTCGAAGGATGTTGCTATTTAAAAAAAAATGTGTCAAATTTTGTTGAAATAGCGGACTACCCAGATGCATCAAGCATGAGTAATCTACAGTATGTAGTTGTAGAAGGATAGCGCTGATTGGCTGATATATGAAAAATGGCTCATCCGTCCCCAGCCTCCCCTACTTACTGCATACGTCATGTAGGCTACACGTAGGTCCCTATATGCGATCATATAACGTAGTAATAGTAAATCTTTATTGAAGTGGCATTCAGTTTAAATAGGGCCTATACATTCATACATAAATGACAGACTAAAGTAGTGCCTGGTCACTCAGTGTGAGTTACAACATGCTGTAAAATTATATCAACCAAAAGAGACATGTGCATACAATAGGTCTAATAGCGTATATATGGTGAAAACTGATATTTATGATAATAATGAGGTGATATAAAAGAAATGATATAGATGATTATGATAAACCGGTAAAATAATTAATTTATGAGTTCGTACCATTTACCCATTTTACAATATTACTATGACGATAATATTGTAAAATGGGTTGGAACCCAGCAAACACAAAACGTCGACCCAATGCCGATTCAATGTTGGCCTACCGTCTATGTCGCTGGCCCAACACCGAAACAGCACCGGACAACCGTATACCGTATTTGTTAGGTAATTACGCAGCGAACACGAGAATCAAGCCAATTTTGTGTTGTATAAATAGTGCTGGCGCAAAGTGACTTCAATCAACCTGAAGAGTATCGATTTTCAATGAGTTGATCGCGTGAATAAATCCGCAATCCCTTATTATACAATATCGCGATCCATACTCTAATCCGGCAAACACAGCACGTGAAGACAATGCTGGTTTGATGTTGGAACACCGTCGGCTACGCTGGCCCAGCATCAGCCAACAGTGGGTCAACGTGAGAATTCAAGCAGGGTTGGTAATGTAAGATCATTCGTGCATATAATGGGCTACATGTCGTTTGTGATCAACTAGTAATATAAGTTATTTCTAAGCAACAGACAGGAGACAGAATGATTAATGTACGTCGTTTTCTGCATATAATTATATTCTGGATTTCAAGGGACACTTATACTGCACAGTCAATCAATCAATCAATCAATCAATCAATCAATCAATTAATCAATCAATCAATCAATTATACTGCACAGTCAATCAATCAATCAATCAATCAATTAATCAATCTATCAATCAATCAATCAATAAATTAATCAATCAATCAATCAGTCAATTAATCAATCAATTAATCAATCAATCAATCAATCAATCAATCAACCAATCAATTACACACTCCAGGTCTTTGAGTTTTTTGGAGCACAAAACAAAAGCGATCTAATTAAAACGTGTGATGCTGACACAAGGTTGGTTTATTGTGGCCCAGCTTTGAACCAACATTGGTTCAACGTCTCATGTTTGCTGGGATGCTACTCTGTTCCTTTTTTTCAGAATGTGTTTAAAACGACGAGGACACTGTCTACGACGATGGCCCAACATTAACGCAACATTGGTACAATGTCTCGTGTTTGCAGCGACTACCGTCTGAGACTACCATCTGGGTTGACATCAGTATCTACACAACAAACTAGAGACATTGACCCAATACTGTTTTAATGTTGGTTCACCGCCTGCGACGCTGGCACAACTTAAAGACAACTTTGGACTGCCTTCTGAGAATCAGGAGTCTTGACTTGATCGACATCAGTACGTAACAATCAACTGGTATTTACTCAATGTTGTTTTAATGTTGGTCCACCGTCTGCAACACTGGCCCATTATTGAAACAATTTTGGGTGAACGTCTCGTGTTTGCTGGGATACAGGGGATTATCCCTGGCTTTGTGACATAGGCCTAGTAGTGAGGGCTGTACAATAATGACAGTCAGAGAGGCTGTATTATTCATTCGTATATGGGCCATTTTCAAAATATTTGAGCAAAAACGGTAAAGACATGTCTTCGACATTTTTTCAAAAAGTTTGCATTATTTAATTATTTTTCTCATTTAATCAGTTAAAGACATGTATTTAGAACTCAGAATTTTTTTCACAAGCATTTATCTTGGAAAATCAAGTTTTTATATAATATGCTTGATTTGTCTTCACCGTGAGGTGTCCGAAATGGGTTTGCGATTTTTTTAAAACTTGTTAATGTCATATAATTACGTTATTGCAATTCATGACAGGTTGGCCCTATTTTTAGAATGTCTTTTCTTGATAATAAAATAAAATATGTATAAAAAAGTTGACTGAATCACCAGTTATTCAATATAAGGTCGTGGTCCAAGTGTTGGAATGCAAATGTCTTTACCGTTAAGAAGAACCCATAAGGCCTATTATTTCTGCAAGTATTCACGAGATGGCTCTAGCACATAAATTCCCGGATCTAGTCAACTATTTTTTTCTTAAAGTAAACAAGATTTGATTTATGGACAAAGATAAATGCGATATAAGTGTAAAATAGGATGTCACAACAATAGGATGTCTTTACCGTGTGTCTAATAACCTTGGTTGAAAAAATTACTAGCTGTTCTAGATTATTCTTGTCATCAGTACATGAAGAACACAACGTTGTGAAGTCAAAAGTATGCACATATTTTGTAAAATGTTTATTTTATGACAAATAGTGTGTCTTTACCATTATAATGATTTGTCTTTACCATTAAAACGGTAAATACAGGCATAAAACGGTAAAGACAAATACTATTTTAAAAGGTAATTTCTGTGGTAATTCAATGTCCCTTTAGTCATCAGGTGTAGAAGTCTGCATACAATTATACTGAAAACCAGGCCTGCTATATAAAGCTTTTATCACCTATTTATTTTACAATTTTTTTTTCTCTACCGTTACAGCAACATCTTTACCGTTACAAAATCGTCTTTACCGTTTAATGTTCTGTCTTTACCGTTATAAAATTGCCTACTATTTAAGCCATACCAGTAAAGACAAAAAAAGAAAATGGCTGTAGACGACCGATAACAACGGAATAAATGAAATGGAATAAATGGGGTTTTATGCCACCTTTGTGTACATATAGACTAAACTGGGCCAAGAGAACCTCCTGAGGATGGTGAGAACAACAGAAAGAGCTAACGAAAATATTTTATGACGATTTAAAATTGAAAAATGTCTTTGATATCTTGGTTTATATGAATATATTTCAGCGCTTAAAGGATTAAAGACGACAATTTATTATAATTATGTCTGCAAGTTTAACTCTCATCCTGCTGCATCGTATGTTAACCCTAGACCCGCTAATCACGACCATGGTCGTTTTTAAACCGTTTTATTAGCAGATTAAATCACTTATTAAAAATGAAATGTGTGTTTAAACATCAAGATTTGGAAATGTTTAATCTCAAATAAAATAAAATATTAGTAATTGTCACCAACTTGAAGTTGTGTGTCGCGGTAGCGAGACACAACTTCAAGTGGGTGAAAATTAAATTTATTCAATTTAGAATATCTTCATTAATAAGACGGTAGAATCGTTAACGGGATTTCCAGTTTCATATGACGAGTTTATACATTATGGACCGCGGTGTTCATCCACTTCAAGCTGTGAGTCCCAATAGCGAAATTCAACAAGAAATGGATGTAAATTACAAATACTTGAACTTATCACTTCTACATGTACTTACCTGGGCCTAAAACCGAGTGTCACTAAAATGTTTCAACTGAGCATTATCTTATTCTTATAGCGGTAGGCCTACCCTTATAGCATAAAAAAATAAAAACCCATCTTCTAGCATTTCTTACGGTTTGGCTTAATCAGTTAATATAAAAATCAATGATATATCGTTACACCTTTCTGAATTATTACATTTCTTGGGCATGCTAAGTATTGTTTATAGTACGGCTATAGATTCTCACATTGATAAGCGCAATCTCCTCCTAAATAATATCATAACGTGGTGATAAACTAATAACTACATAATGCATTGCCATTTTTCATTATCTGAGTATGATGACACTATTTTCAAAAAACATCACATAGTAATAGGCCCCTATAATGATATGTAATTTGTGCATGTAACGTTACATAACGTCCTCTGAGTATTACACTATTCTATCCGCAACTATAACCCATGGAAGAATGATAGAATAGTGTAATCAGTGTAATCAGAATAGTGTAATAATCATGTAACGATACATATCTCATTTTCAAGAATGATAATACATGTATATTCTAAATATGAACAAAAGAGACACTTCATTCATTTTATTTTTTATCTTAGCTGATTACCTTAGAGTACAATTTCAACCTTTCGTCGACCAAACACCCCGACATTATGCTCAGTGGATAATCCCCCCTGTAGGACATAAACAGCTCATGTTGTGTATCCGGTCAGGTCCGCCATGCATGTTTGTGATAATACGGTGACTCGCGTGTAGATGATGTCCCTGATATGGCTAACAGGGCAGTCATTTTGTAGACTGTAACACCACCACATGGGACGTGGATCCATGGACAGAAACACCACGAGCAACAACACATGGTCGCCTTACAACACCCAGGTAAGATATGTACAAACTTGATTGTAATAATTCATTAACTCATACAACGATTAATTATATTGTATAAACTATAAAGACCAAAGGGTTTTATTCAATTTGAAATCAGCATAAATGACTTAGTTAGCTCTTTCTGGTTCATTTGAACACCTATGTTATAGGTCTACGGCCATTATAAATATTTTAATTCTTTCAGTGCCGGGACCGTCTTTGTACGTCATAATCTGACGTCTACAGACGTCAGATTCTGACGTATAAAGACGGCCCCCGCACTGACAGGGTTAAATTAGATTGTTTTCTCTTTGTCACGCATACGTTGGGTTGTTTTTGGCACAAACGTAACTATTTCAATTTAAATATGAGTTTATGTACAGGATTGTGCCACAGGATCCATTTTGAAACACTTTTCAAACATTTATCAAATTTCAAAATCACACATCGATAGATAAGATATGTTTGATTTTAATAGCCCGTAAAATGGAAAGACATTTTATAAAGGCAATTTTATTAAATTACATTGTCATATTCATCAGAAATGCCATTGCCTAATGCAACCTTAATATGCACAAATCTGAAATTAATTTTTAATCCGACCATACATCTTTTCTGAGATTTTATCATTTCGCCTGTTCTTTTCCAATCTAATCGAAGATATTCTTTCAGTCGAGATACTTATTAAATTGTTAGTCAAATAGTACACATACAATTATTATGACTTCAAGTAGGTGAAAACTCAAAGTTCCTACTTCAGAACTTAAGTGGTGCTGGTTTAGCCAGTAATGCGATTAGTATACGGCTCAATATGATAGGATTATATAGTTTTATATATTCAGGGATATTGTTCCACAAAAATTGCGTAGCAGTTTTACAGCCGTTCATTGTACCAAGGTACGCCTACTATTCTCCACGTCAAAAACTGCTACACATAATACGCTGTATTATTGTAAAGCATTTGTCCCCAATTGCTCCGCTACACCAGACAAATTATTCCCTGAATAAATATATATTGTTTCCAAACAATATAGACTGTGGCAAACAGCTTGCAATGACAAAATCTGGCAAATTGGCACACTCCTTATTAACTAGCAAGGAGGAAATTAAATGCATAAATCGATTTGTTGATTCATGAATGGTTCGTGAGACAATCCTCGTATTGGGCAAATTATTCCTGCTGATAGCGAATGCTTCGATCCACATGTGGACACGTCTGCCATGCAAATAGTGCCAGCAAACACGTTCACCTATAGTCGTTTTATTCAACCCTAAAATTGAAGGAGAAACGAGCAATAAAATTGGTAGATTGGCATATTTTTAAATTCAAATAGTACCAACGTAAGTAATTTATACAAGGGGGTTATAATTAAAATCATTTAACCCTTACAACGCTGAATTATTTATGTAAAAACCATGGTGACCAAAGGGTTCTATTCATTTTGAAATTATCATAAATTTCTTTGTTAGCTTTTCCGCTTCTTTTGAATACCTATGTTATGGGTCTACGGCCATTAGAAATATTTTTATACTTACAGTGCGGGGATCGACTTTAGTCGTCAGAATCTGACGTCTACAGACGTCAGATTCTGACGACTGTAGTCTATCCCCGCGCTGTAAGGGTGAATTTGGTGGTTTAATCCTTTCAGCGCAGGGATCGTCTTCATACGTCAGAATCTGACCTCTGTAGAAATTCAGATTCTCACGTATAAAGTCGGTCCCCGCACTGAAAGGGTTAATGCAGTTTTATTTAGCAAATGAAAGACTGTGGGATTTACATCCTATAATGTTTATTTACCATTTTCCAATCGGAATGCAACAGTGATCTCGCGGTTTCAGGTCGGCTCCCGGCCGATGCCCACCGGATTGCTGGCCGGATTTGTGACCCAGGCTGAAACAGTATTTCCAGGTTCAAATGAAACAAGTAGTTTTATTTTTGAAAAGTTGACACCGCATCCACCATAAACTAAATATAAATTGCACTTGAAATTGCTTGGAAATGTACATCGGGCCTATTATAACAGGACAAGAGTTATATTAGCCTATCTACCGGAAAATAGATCATATAATAGGCCTACGACATTCATGGTGTGCTGCGTATTATGAATGCAATGTCCACATAACAATAAATCTAAATTCCACAATTTTAGAAAAGTTCAATATATATCAATTTGTGGCTTAGGTTGTCTTAATTTTAATGGAAAGTGCAAAGAAAGAAACAAGTTAACTATATTTCTCTGAAAGACCGAAGCAGGACCAGCAGTAGGGTTGGAACCCGGGACGCCGGAATGACTGGAGTGAAATAAGGCGATCTGCCAATGAGCTACACAATAATGCTAGAGGCTTTCTTAATGCAATTAACACTGTTCGCAAGTTGAATAGTAAAATAGTTTTCGGAGTGCTACATTATTATAACAATCATATGTATTTATGTCAGGTCTTACATTGATCGCTTGTTTCTCTGCCATAAATTCAATTATACAGACAATAGTGAGTGAGTGAAAAATGAAATGAATCGGGCTTTAGGCCACCTTTGTGCACATATAGGCTAAACTGGGCCAGGAGAACCTCCTGAGGATGGTGAGATGATTGAGATGACACTGTCCTCCAGACACAGGATTCGAAATTCGAGCCCTGGCGGTCTGAGGCTGAGCACGCTACCTCTCGGTGAGTGAGTGAGTAGACGAGCAAGTGACTGAATGAGTGAGTGACTGAAGAAGAGAGTGAGTGAGTGAGTGAGTGAGTGAGTGAGTGAGTGAGTGAGTGAGTGAGTGAGTGAGTGAGTGAGTGAGTGAGTGAGTGAGTGAGTGAGTGAGTGAGTGAGTGAGTGAGTGAGTGAGTGAGTGAGTGAGTGAGTGAGTGAGTGAGTGAGTGAGTGAGTGAGTGAGTGAGTGAACAGAAGGAAATCCGAACTCTGGAATTCCTCCGGACTGCCACACTATTAGCCAGAAGGAACATATCACATGTAACGTTTTAACCAATAGTAAAAAAAATCACAATAACCGCGATACTAATCATGTTTTGACCTTCATGTGATGCTTGAAGGTCAAAGAAGCTTATAATTGTACTTTGATGTTCAGAAATGGGTTCCATACCTATGATACCCTTAAATGATATATCACAGCTTATTATGGGATTATTAGTTCAAACTATTTTGCTCAAAAGGCCGCTGGCGGCCATTTCGGATTTTTGCCATTTTCGGCTAAACGCGACCTACATCTTTTAAAATATGAACTGTTTGACCTCCATCAATTTATTTTCTACCAAAATGCATTAAAAAATGAGGTCCACTGGGAGACCAGCCGTTGAAAAAAGTGAATACTTGCTTTTCACTGTGATCGATGGCGGCTATTTCGGATTTTACGCTCGACAAAATTACGCCCACCTTTTCTAGAGAGGCGTAGGAGCTTATTTTTTTAAAAATATTTTAAACTACCTAAAACAATCGTCAAACCTTACTTGCCGAAGGTTGGTCGCGGAATCATGGTTTTGGACCCTTCTATATTGAAGAATGGTGATTTTCTAGCAATAGGCCCGATATATTAAACTATTTAATCAGAACTTATATTTTAATATTTTTAAAGCAGTGTAATAGTGGTAAATGTTTGTTGCTGTGCGTGTTTCAGTTAAATAATAAATACTGAATAATGATTTTTGTAATAATTACAAACCCAATACAAATATTCTGAATCTCTAATCTGAACAGTATTATAGCTGTTCACTTTTGTTTCAGCTCTAGGATGACATTGGAGTTTGTACAGCGTCGTTTTCGCGAGGTGGCCGGAAAGATAGCTTCCTACAGGATCCTGACCAATGAGCTGAGGCGATGCTTCACTTGCCAGAATAACACATCGGATGTGACGTCACCAGCAAACTACACACCTTCCGGTGACGTCGCAGAAAAAATACCTCAGATACCAGCCTACGTCACCTTCATACGTCAAAGTATTGTGACTGACATAGATGAATTAAGAAAATGCACAGATGCGGATAAAGATGATCATTTGTGCATCAATAAAGGACTTGGTAAACAAGATCAAAGGAATAGAAAGGGTGGAAAGAAAACAGTGCATTTTGATGATCAGACATACTTGAAAGAAAATGTCAAAAGAGAAAGCGAGGAGCAAACCAAGATGAGGGTGTACATAAGCCAGCTTGATTGTATGCTGAGGGAAGCAGATGGGAGTATCTGGATCAGAAGTGATAAAAATACGCCATTATCTGTGAGAGCTACTGTAAAGGAGGACTCGAATCAGCTGCCGGTGATCACAGCAAGAAAGGACAGTGTAGAGTCAGAAACGACCCTGTCATCATGCTGCAGTCTACCATCTGTTACAAACGCTACAGAAAACATGCCCGTCTCAAAACCCGTGCTAGATAACTCTAAAGACGCTGTAAGTGAATCAAAGTTTGACAGTCACTTTTTGCGGAGAGGGTCAACGCGACTATCTCGAAGGCAGCAGAATAATGTGAGAGGAAAAGGAGGACGTAGAATCTCATCCGAGGATGGTATTCTACCTGGACCTGGTCTACCTCCTCTGGTAGACACCACTAAACCCAGAAGGTTATCCAGAGAGGGATCCATGATAAAAAGAGAAAGAACATGGCTATACTAACCCTTGTCCTGCTAGGCCTGTATATAGGTCTACATATTATTATATAAATGATTTAAATTAATAATATATTTCATTTATCTCACATTCTTTGATTTATTCATTGATTATCATTTTGTCCGTGTGTTTATTTGTTCTTTTCGCTCATTCGTCCGTCCGTCCCTCCGTCCGTTCTTTAATTTTTTATTTATTTTTTATTCATTTTATCATTTATTCATTCATTCATTTATTGTCTCGTTCGTTCGTTCGTTCGTTCGTTCGTTCGTTCGTTCGTTCGTTCGTTCGTTCGTTCGTTCGTTCGTTCGTTCGTTCGTTCGTTCGTTCGTTCGTTCGTTCGTTCGTTCGTTCGTTTGTTCGTTCGTTCGTTCGTTCGTTCGTTCGTTCGTTCGTTCATTCATTCATTCATTCATTCATTCGTTCGTTCGTTAGTTCATTCCTCTGTGTGTTCGTCCGTTCATGCATTGTTTTACTCGTTTGCTCGTCATTTATTTTATCCATACTGTTTTTTCTGTTTGTTTGTTTGTTTGTTTGTTTGTTTGTTTGTTTGTTTGTTTGTTTGTTTGTTTGTTTGTTTGTTTGTTTGTTTGTTTGTCCGTTAATTCATTCATCCATTCGTTTGTTGATTTTTTTGTCCGTGTTTCCGTCTTTTTGTGTGTTTTTTTGTTCGTTTTTTCGCTTGTTTTTATAGTTTGTTTGTTTGATTGTGTGTTCGTTTGCTCGTTCGTTCGTTCGTTTTTATGTTCTTTTTATCATTTATTTATTCATTAATTTGTGCGTTCATTCGTTCCTCTAGTCATTCAATCATTCGTTCATTCATTCATTCTGTCGTTCGTTTATTTTTCGTTCATTCATTGCTTCGTTCATTATTTCGTTCGCTCGTTTATTCATTCGTTCGCTCGTTCATTCTGTCGTTTGTTTATTCTCGTTCGTTCGTTCGTTCGTTCGTTCGTTCGTTCGTTCGTTCGTTCGTTCGTTCGTTCGTTCGTTCGTTCGTTCGTTCGTTCGTTCGTTCGTTCGTTCGTTCGTTCGTTCGTTCGTTCGTTCGTTCGTTCGTTCGTTCGTTCGTTCGTTCGTTCGTTCGTTCGTTCGTTCGTTCGTTCGTTCGTTCGTTCGTTCGTTCGTTCGTTCGTTCGTTCGTTCGTTCGTTCGTTCGTTCGTTCGTTCGTTCGTTCGTTCGTTCGTTCGTTCGTTCGTTCGTTCGTTCGTTTGTTTGTTTGTTTGTTTGTTTGTTTGTTTGTTTGTTCGTTCGTTCGTTCGTTCGTTCGTTCGTTCGTTCGTTCGTTCGTTCGTTCGTTCGTTCGTTCGTTCGTTCGTTTGTTTGTTTGTTTATTTGTTTTTTTTTTTTTTGTTTGTTTGTTTGTTTGTTTGTTTGTTTGTTTGTTTGTTTGTTTGTTTGTTTGTTTGTTTGTTTGTTTGTTTGTTTGTTCGTTCGTTCGCTCGTTCGTTCGCTCGCTCGTTCGTTCATTCATTCATTCATTCATTCATTCATTCATTCATTCATTCATTCATTCATTCATTCATTCATTCGTTTATTCCTTCGTTCATTCGTTCGTTCATTTATTTATTCATTGGTTTGTTTTTTCGTTCGTCCGTTTGTTTGTTCTTTTTATCATTGCTTCATTCGTTCATTCGTTAATTCATTCATTATTTCGCTCGTTCGTTGTTTTTTGCTCCTTTTTTCATTGATTCATTCATGCATTTATACATTTGTTTATTTGTTCTTTCGCTCGTTCGTCCATTTGTTTGTTCTTTTTGTCATTGATTCATGCGTTTATTCGTAAGCTCATTCAGTCATTCGTTTTTTTTGTGTGTTTGTTCCTTTTTTTCATTTATTCATTCACCACATTCACTTATTCATTCGTTCGTTTGTCCGTTTGTTTGTACATATCATAATAATAAATGGCTGCCAGTTAGCCATTTTTATTTTGATCAAGTTGAAATTTTTCAGGGCATATACCCACCTGAAAACTCACTTTCTTTGTAGTAATGGTCTAGCCATCTGACACGGTTTTCTAGATATTACGCATATTAGTCAATATTTTGGATTTGATCAAGTCTATTTTTTCCCATATCAATTAAAGCGCTAAGCAAAAACAGCCGTACCCCAAACTATAATATCTGACATTGAAAGCATTCGCAATTTAAATTCATAGATTATATGATGCCTCGTGGTGTTGACAATAACAGCAAACATGTCTTCTTCTGTCAGGGTGAATAGTAGTATAGTATGGACTTTGGAGACAGCTTTTTGATATCAAAAACGTCTGAGAAGATACTGTGTTTTGAAGGGCCACATTAACATAATCTGCCTCCCACCCCCTCCCCTTGATTATGATTGGTGGAGCCTCCCTTGGGACACTCCCTTTTTGGATGACTCATCACGATCCCCTCACCCCTTTTTGGGTGACTCATCACGGTCCCCCACCCCTCTTTGGGTGACTCATCACGGCCCCCACCCCTTCTTGGAAAGGGTGACTCATCACGGCCCCCCCTCCCCTTGGCTCCCCCTCTCCTTGGTGCTTGTTACAGACTGGTACGCCCCCTCCCCATGGGTCCGCAGGGGGTCCCCCTCCCCCTGAAAAAGATGACTCATCCTCGGATGATGAATGAGCGTCATGACGCCAAGTGCTTTATTTTGATTGGATGGTTCAAAATATTGATGAGCGTCTCTGCATAATGACAACATATTTTAAATTTAGTGTCATTGGGTTGATCATTCTAGGGTGATAAATGGGCGTCATGTTTTGAGGCTGGGAACATCAATGTGCATGATGAATGCACATCATTGTCATATTATATGAAATTAACTTTATTTTCAATATAAACAAACATTAATCAATATATCAATATCAATTTATCAATTTATCAATTTATCACTATATCACTATATCAATATATCAATATATCAATATTATCTTATGCAATAAACAGGGGTATTTTTATAGAATTGTTTTATTCCTTCAGTATGCACACATTTCAGTGGCTGATTCAAAATATTATTGAGCGTCTTTGAATATTGGCACCATATTTTAAATTTAGTGTCATCAGGATGATGACTCATTCTCAGATGATAAATGGTCGTCATGATGCGGGTACCCCCCCCCCCCCAGAAAATGATGACTCATCATTGCCCCCCTCTCCATGGGTGATAAATGAATGTCATGTTTTGCCACTGGGAGCATCAATGTACATGATTCATGAGCATCAGAATGATGACTCATCCTCAGATGATGAATGGGCATCATGATGCGGGTCCCTCTTACCCAGAAAATGATGACTCATCATCGCCCCCCTAACAAAATATTAACAAGCATAGCACTATAGATCTGTATAATGTCAATTCTCAGCCTTATTTACAAAATAAAAATTAAAAAGCGGAAAACACTTCCCATACAACACATCACACACATTGCAACACACACACATCGCACTGCATTCACAGCACCACACACTATACACATCTCATCACATACATCACAACACATACGCATCACAATACACACAACACACCACACAACACACACAACCCATTACATACAGCACACCACACACAGTGCACTTCACACTACACACCATAAACAATTTAAAGCAAAGACGGGTAACAGGTTTAATCAGGCGGCCGTAACGAGAGCGAAGCGGAAGAGTGCCTTCACCAGGAACACGTGAACTTCGGGGATGGAAGACAGGGCCCCACTCAGAGAGGGAGGAGCGGTCACAGCTTCTAACTGTATGAGTCGCTGAATCGACCGAGTATAAATTCCTTTCTTAGTTCTTACTTCAACTGAACGCATATGTCCATCTTTACCTGGGTAAACTCGTTCAACCAGGCCTAAAGGCCACAAGGCGCGAGAAGACCCCTCCTCACGCAGAAGGACCACAGATCCTACTGCGAGGGGGGCGGTCTCTCCCCTCGTCCGACCAGCGCCCATAGGCAAAATACGTGAACACTCAGTACACCAAAGTTCCCCAAAATAGTCCATCAATTCATTTTTAACAAGGAACCCCTTCTGTAGGAATTCTGGATCTGTGATAGGGCTAGGAATCTCAGGTTGTGGTATCAAGAAGTGAGCAGGAGTAATGACATATGGATCATCCGGTTTATCCCTCACACAAGTCAATGGACGGGAATTAACACAGAACTCGACTTCACATATCATGGTTCGCAATTGAGCACGGTTCAATACGCGCGCTCCCCAAGACTTACGTAACCCCATTAATAAAATGTATTTCTTTGAATCTCCTGCGTCTGTAGGCCTACAATTAATGGAACAGCGTGATCTAGACCAGAAACAGAAAACGGAGCACTAGGCTGGATACGATCTGTCGGCAAAGGAGGTGAAGGATGGGCCTTAACCGCCATATCCTGTCTTAAGCAACTGACACAACTACTACGTATTTTATGAACCCATCGGCGCACACCAACAATCCAAAATCTAGTTCGCAAGGCTGTCATCAGGGTTGCTAACCCGACATGCTTAAGTCGTATATGTTCTTGACGGATGGACAACGCAACCACTCTTGACTGCGGCAAAATGATAGGAAGTTTTTCATCGTAATCTAACAATGCCAAATGTAGACGCCCGCCTACACTACTACATTTTGCATGACTTAAATACATGCGATCCTATGGGAAACGTGTGGAGATAAAGGGTTTTGATTTCCTGATTCACATGGCAAAACCACATACATGTCATTTCCCCTCAATGATGTTTATAATACGTGTACATTTTATGTAGTCAGTGTAGTTTTTGACTGTTTGCATTCAAATGATTTCTTCGTAGCTATAGGCCTTGAGCCAAGGGGTATTTGCGTACAAAAATGGACCCAAAATCACCCAATTATTTTTTTAAAGTACACCACCTGGGGCACATTTTTTAGCGACGGTGAACATTTTGAAACCCGACAGTAAGTGAGATAAACAAAACCGGAAAATACCGATAAAATTAACTTATGCCGTTTAAATGGCATATCATCACGGAAAATCCACCTGCAGCTACATTTAGCCCTCAAAATCACGATTGTAGACCCTGTGACCAGATAAGTAAAAAATCAATATGATTGAATAAAGTTCAAGGGGTCAAGATATGGAATACTATGACCCCTGCCCAAAATTAAGCGCCCCTAAGAATTAAAATGACGCCAATTTTTAAAGGAATACAAATTTACTTAATTTAGTGTTTTCTTCTAGTGAAGTATATCATAAACGTTTTTTAGAAACATTGGGAGTGAGCAAATATTTTATTGGTACCACATTAAATATTAGTAATTTTTTTCTGATAATTTTTAGTTTAATTTTTTGGGGTTTTTGGAATATTTCACATTTAATGATGACCAACATCATTTAAACCTTCAAAATGACGACTGTAGACCCTGTGATACGGTGAAAAATGCAAGGTCACAAGAGGTCAAGATGTGGCATAACATGATCCGTGAGAATTTAAACGTCTCCAATTTGCAAGAAAATGACTATTTAATCATTTTTTTAGAAACAATAGGGATGCTCATGTAGTGTATTTGTATCATCAGAGTCTTATTCAATATTAGTAATATCAGTAAACTTGGCACAATTTCTAGAAAACCGTCATATTTTCACATTTTTACGGGATTTGGAATATTTGATAATTAAAGATAACGTATAACGCAAGCCAATAACAATAACATTGTCCTTTACCCCCCCCCCCCCTCTTCCAAATACACAGACTGCAGCATCTGAGCCAAAATGCATAGCTGATGTAATCTCTTCGAAATTTTCATTTTCTTGTGTTCTGTTACTCCTGTACTTCAGTCTCACAGCAAAAAATGTGCCATTAACTTATTTTTACCTAATGTTTGCCCTGTCCCAACATTAAAACAATTTTGGGTCAACATGCTAACACTTCGCGTTTGATACCCGCTGGCTTGATTGACATTCGGCCCATGATATATTTGTTGCATATTCAGGTAAAGCTTGAATTTAGAGTCGCTCGAATAAGTTTTTTTCTAAAGTAACATTGATTATCACACAAATAAATGCGTAGTAATGTCGCTACCAGACATTAGAAGCACAAAGCTCTATCCACGAATTATCTGCTATTGAAAGCAGTCACTACACGATCTCTATTCCAATGCTGGACAACTCAACTTAGATATCAGAGAATAGTAAAGCAACTACGTCGAAAAGGCACGTTGGTCACAGAGAAAGGTAATTAAAAAAATGGGCTGTCATCACTTTAAACAGCAAATAAATTAAACCATCTTTCAACACATTGTAGGAGGTAACAAGACATTTGCATGTAATCAATGCGGCTCCATTGAAGTTGATCAGGGTGAAATATATTACATGGCTAGTGAGTTGTTTGGACATTTCGGACATAGATCAAGGTATTAAAGAAACAGTGAATAAACAATGCCTCCGTACATGAGCGCATTAAAAAAAAATTGTGTTGGTTAAAGGGACATGCCTAGGTCTAAAATCATCAAAAAATCGGTGATTTTATTTTGGTTTCCTAATATGACCATAAGATGTAAACATGTCCATAGACTAGAACTGCAAAAGTTTTTTAATTTTTCTGCTGCGCATTCACCAGTTAGACGAAATTCCCGTATTTCTTATTTTTGACATGGTTGTCAATAATTAGAAATCAGGAATTTCGTCTCTATACCTTGCTTAACTGGTGAATGCGCAGCACAAAAAATAAAAAAAATTGCAATTCTAGTCTATGGACATGTTTACATCATATGGTCATATTAATAAGCCAAAATAAAATCACCGATTTTTTCATGATTTTAGACCTGGGCATGTCCCTTTAATTCACTTACTGGTTACAGACGGACATGTTCCACCAGTTCTGATACAATATTCCACAGTGTACATTAAATAACATTTAAATAAATTAGACCCGTCTCATTTGTTTGCTACTTGTCATGAGGGGAGGGGGGTGTATCAGTATAATTATGTAGCCTGTAAAATAATTATGAATTACTACTAAATTCAACAGCTTGGTGTTGACTGTTGTGTTTAGGCTCGTTCCATCTCATTAATATTGTATATTATTCTCCCTTCGCATGTACGTCGATCTATGTGAGAGGGGCTGAGAACATTTTAACAGATTTTAAACATAGGGGGAGAATGCCTGACCTTGGATAAATATGATGAAAAGCAAAATTTTGTGCATATATCAGACAAGAAAATAGATGGGTGCAAAGAACATGTACATAAATCCATGTCAACCTATTCAAAGCTGAATGCCGAATTTAATGTGTTCTAATCTGGAAGATTATGATGTATCAGATGGTCGCTGGATGCGATCGGATTAACTACACTCTATTGAAACCGTATATCTGAAGAATATGAGGAAATTGCTACAAAATGAATCTAAGTAGTCCTACAGTGTATAAGTTTGTCGTAACCTAATCTCAGCCAGTGAATACATGCGCCTTAATCAGACAATTGGGCGATTCTAGTGAGAGCACTGTTGTTTCAACATGAAATCAGTGAGTATGCAACATTAAGTACGTAACTTAGTAGGGAATCACGAGTTTAAGGTGGTCAGCCTTTTCCAGCGTGTCGTACCTGCATCAGTTACTTTTGTCCTGCCACTATTGGTACACGTGGCGTTGTTTTCTGGGTCAGTCTTTTAACATATGATGCATGCCTCAGGATCAACTCAAGGGTCCAATAATACTATTCCAAAAATCCCGAAACAAATGATTTTCTGTCGGTTTTCCGGAATTTTTGGCAAGTTTACTTATAATACTAATATTGAATGTGCCCTATTATGTGGTAAATAAGACATGAATGGTAGTACTGTATCCTTACAGTGGGGCTGCTTTGATGTTTTAGCCTTTATTTTTGTGACAATTAATCTAAGTTACTGACCAGGAAATTTTAGTATAACAATAATAATTCAATTTGCACCAGGCTTCGACTAAGCATACACCAGACACAAGAAACTGAAAATTTCAAAAAACAATTCCTCAGCCATGCATTTTAGCTCAGATGCCGCAGCCTGTGTATTGGGGGGGGGGGCGGTGTTGAAGGACATGCCTTCGATGATATTGGCTTGCGTTATTTGGAATTTCTAATTACCACCTTACTGTTTATAGGGGTATATAACATTATCTTTAATTGTCAAATATTCCAGATCTCGTAAAAGATGTAAAATTATGACGGTTTTCTAGAAATTATGCCGTGTTTACTAAAATTACTAATAAGACTCAGATGATACAAAGACAATATATGATCACCCATATTGTTTCTAAAAATGACATACTTTAATAGAATGGAACATTTAATGTGTAAATTGTAATTCCCCTGAATATTGGAGACATATTTTCAATTCTCAGGGGTGCTGAAATTTGATCAGGGATCATGTTTACTTAGAATGATCTCGCCCTCCAGTAGGTCCCGGGCTAGACCACAGCATGTATCTGAAACGGAGAATACTCACATCGTCACAAATGGTTAAAATGGCCGAAATATTTTTTGAGAGGTGTTTTAAAAATTCTCTCATACGATAAATAACTGAGCGAATGTGTTTCAAAATAAGCTGAGTGGCTTCATAAAAGGTCATTAAGTAAGATGAAGTTAATTAAATGTATTTTGAGAGCGTTAATAAGGGTTAAATCGATCGCGTGTCACCGGCGCAACTCCATCTTACGGTTCAGATAATTATTATGGAATGCTTGCTAATTCGTAACACGTTGTGGAGGGTGGCGTTTGCTAATATGCCACATCTTGACCTCTTGTGACCTTCAACTTCATCTAATCTAATCTATTTTTTCCACCTTATCACAGGATCTACACATCATGATCATGCTAATGTTTCTAAACAACTTTTATATGATATATTTCACTAGAAAAAACAATAAATTAAATATTTTTTTTATTTCTTTAAAAAATGGGGACGTTTTAATTCATAGGGGCGTTTAATTTTGTGCAGGGGTCATAATATTTC
Organism: Flabesymbios commensalis; assembly: GCA_964017125.1. NCBI lineage: Eukaryota > Metazoa > Annelida > Polychaeta > Terebellida > Flabelligeridae > Flabesymbios > Flabesymbios commensalis. Next base: position 16,617,066 of record OZ024911.1, read on the forward strand.
ACATCTTGACCTCTAGTGACCTTGAACTTTAATAAATCATATTGATTTCCCCCAAGGTGATATATATATCAAAAATAGGCGAGAGATTTCGGGGCCACTTATGTACGCAAACAACCCTTGGCTCCTGGACTACTAATATTGTAACATAATTGAAACAACTGCAAGTATTTTTATATGTAAATAATTTTCTATTTGATTAAGGATAAGTCTAACTTGACATGGTTAAAATAATGTCGCAAAGAGAAGACCCCTATAGTTGTATTAGTGTGTTAGCATCATAGCATTAAATCAGTTTCATTTGTTAAATTTGATTGTTGAGAATGTTGCCAATTTTTCAATGAATTCAAAATTGTGTATGCAAGGAAGCATAGTCATCGGTTGCGAATGACAAAGATCACAATCTCAAGAAATTCATAATTATTTAAATTCTATATGCGGGAACGCATGTTTCGAATCGGTGGTGAATGATAAAGATAGAATGTTAATGAATTCAAATTTACATCAATTCAATAGGCCTATATGCGAGGACGCATAATTGAAATCGGTGATGAATGTTAAAAATTAAATGTTGTCTCAATGTATTATCAATGATGGCGGTTCTTTTGTGGACAAGGCAGCGTTTCCACGTGTCAGTGAACGCATGATGCTATACAGGAATGGTGATGTTGGTCCAGGATTATAGATGGTGGGCCAGCACTAAACTGGCATTAGAGATCTTACAGCTGACGTCATATGGCCACGAACTACTTTACGATAAATTCAATCTTAGGCTTAGCTCTGAAATCCATACACATAAAAAAAACAATCTAACTTACACGTACCTTTTGTTAAATATAGTTTTTCGAAACTTTCCGAACTGTCAAGCAACCTATATCAATTATCGCAAACTTACACTCACGGGTAAACATACACTCAGTTAAAATTTATACATACATATTTTACTGTTCGTAATAGCTAAAATTGCCATGTATGCAGTATCTTCTTCTTCTTTTTCTTCCCCTTTTCTTCCTCTTTTCTTCTACTTCTTCTTCTCCTTCTTCTTCTTCTTCTACTTCTCATTCTTTTATTTTTCCTTCTTTTTTTCTTCTACTTCTTCTACGCAACAAAGAGTTTTACTCACGTCAAATTATTGTCGATCTTCGACGTTCCATGCAATTATATCTGTCCAAAAGTAATAAATTATGTTATTTTACAGTGAGAGCTGTAGCCGAGTGCAATGCAGATATGTTGGGTCACCGTCTGCGATGCCGGCCCTACATCTATGCAACATTGATTCAGTAGCTTGTGTTTTCTGGGGACAATATCTGAAAACTGCGATAATATCGACGAGCCCAGCATTGAGGCTGCGATGAGCCTACCACCCTTCCCAGTCCGGGTGATCTGCTCCCACATGGAAAACAATACAACGATGTAAAATACCGCGCAAAGTGCACTAAAAGATTTCCCATAATTTATATAAACATTTTCGCAACTACTGAGCATTTCATGCTTATTATTAATTACATTTATACTTTTAACATTGTTAGCTTATTTTAATGGTTTTAACTTATCGTTTTTAAAATAAGCCTTCTTGCATTTTTAATTGTATTATAAAGCTTGTATTTTATCTTGAGGGCAGTAGCCTCGCATAGGTGCTGGTCACCTGTCACCACTTGCCTCTATCATTGTCTATATGTGCATTTTTCTGTAGAATTGTACCTGAAAAGACTAATAAAATTTTATTCAAAATTAAGCGATTTTTGTTTTTTTTCTTGTACGTCTGATCCTGTTGTTGTTCCAGTATGTTCTAGCGCAGCACGATCAATCTATTATTCTGTATAACATATTATAGTGATATAATGTTTATATTTTTGCATCTCTATTGAATATATGTATTGCTCAAAATATGAATAAAATATATATACCGCATTAATTTATTGGGCTTGAAATATATGTTTAACATGTTTAATCAGAAATTAGTTATGGCTTATTTGTTACTATAATGTCACATTTATAAGTAAACACTCCTAAGTATCCCTTACCATCTTTCAAGGTTATATAGTCATAATTAGTACTAACCAACATAATTTAATTAATATCGACGACAAAGTAATCTAAATAATCTGATCATTGTTACTTTTCAATTTCCGGTCAGCACGCTGAGGTATAATTAAGGTCACATTATGTTACTTGTGGTTATAAGGGCAATTTCGATTACCAATGATTGTCTAATTTAGGTGGCGGTAGAAACACATAATTTCGCGCATGTATTTATTCATTGTATCAATTAAATAGCCCTGTGTAAATGTAAGTATTTCTGAACAAGTGAAAGACCCGACATAAACCCAAAAGAGAACAGCAACAAAATAACGTCTGTGGATTATGTATTTAACAACTGATTAACGCGAAATTATTGGTAAGTAGGTATATCTGGTTGAAACGTTGATTTTCTCAGAATGTACACTCTGAAAAATCATTATGAGCATTTCTTGAAGAATGATGTTTTGATCGTATAATGCAGGAGTGAAAAAAGTTTCGGACATTCTAAATATAAATATATTTTTAAAATCTGAAATATGATAATAATCAACATGAAGTTGGTCATATTAGGTGATTCTGTGACCGTTGCGTCCGGAGGGTGGATTTATGATGGACTTGCTATCAATGATAAACAAACAATGAGGTAATAACTACCACACACCTCACAAAAGTGTGGGCGTCATTTCTCAGCAAATTTAATTAAATACTGTAGATCTGGTAATTTTCGCGTGTTTCAATTTTCGCGAATTTCTGTTTTTGGAACTTTGCACGAAGTTTAGAATTCGCAAATTTTCATTTTTTCTTTAGTAGCGCTATTATAATAAAAATTTTCGCGGGATTCTTGAATTCGCGAATTTGTTCCCCGCGCGAAATTCGCGAGTATTAAAACACAGCGAATATTACCAGATCTACAGTATACGCCTCTTAAACCGCAGTCACTTCTTCAAAATGTCTTTGCTGACTTGCTTTTTATTTTTTTTGATACTGTCGACGTGCATAATATGAACCACCACTAGTAAAGTGGCACTCAAACAGAGAAATTCAATATTTATAATTAATTCAATCAGGTGAGATAATAATTTCAGTGAAGAATCTTCATGCTGTTGTTGTAATTAAAAGTAGACATTAATCGATGCATACATTATTGCATGAATCGTGTAACCTAACATCAATAGTGTCGACCTGTATGTCATGAACCACCACTAGTAAAGTGACATTCAAACAGATAGACGTGATATTTGTATTAAATTAGATCTAAGTGATAACGCGGCACACACGAGCCATTGAATCAATGTTGGATCAATATTGGTCCACCGTCTACGACGCTGGCCCAACATTGACCCAACATTGGTTCAATGGCTCGTGTTTGCTGGGAATATAATATACAGTTCAAGTTCATAATATGAGTCACTTCATTTGATTACAGGGCCATATATGTACACGATGGATGAGAGACAGATGACGTCTCATAGTTTACAATGGCTGGATTACGTACTATTATCGGTGATTTTAATGGCCAGTCTTGGTATCGGTGTCTATCACAGTGTGATTACCCGTGTACATCAAACTCAAGAGAATTACTTGATGGCAAACAGAAACATGCCCGTCTATCCTGTGGCCTGCTCAATAATTGTCACCTCATTCTCTGCAATAACGTTCTTAGGTAAGACTTAGGGCAGACTTTTTTATTATGTTTTACGGGCGGGAATTGCCAGGATAAAATGTCGTGATTCGGAATAAAAATAAAATTAAAATTCAGATATCTTAAAAATACATCTTCAATAATGCGGCCTGTGTTGAAAGGCATAGTAGCTCTTTGGAGATGGTTGATCAGACAAATGTAAAAACGGTTTCTGGGAATGCCCTCTGGCTCAGCATCTGGTAAACGGTTTTATAGGACCACAAAACAGGGTGAAATCAAAGAGTTTTCACAAGTCAAAAAATATATTATGTTGAATAACACGTTAGCATATTGAAAAAAAAAATTAAAAAAAAAAAAAAAAAGACAATTTTAGTTTCATCTTATTTTGGTTAAGTCAATGTCGGCGGGCCCGTAAAACATATAATAGTAAACACGAAATGTTAAACCAGTGTTAATTTAGTGATGAGTCGGCGTCGTGGACGATGGACCAACATTAATCAGACATTGGGTACACGTGTGCTGCTATAACTTTCGTAGATGCGATTTGTTGACAAGCTTTTGTATCAGACAATACATTTTCTGGGCTACCTACATCACTCTTTGGATTTTCAATATTATTTTTTATTAGCTGAAATTGTTTGCAAATACTATTTTTATTTTTAAACGATGACAACTGGAACTAGATATTGTTGAATATCTTGACCAATTGAGCACATATTTAACCTAATTAATAGTATGTTGATGTAAAATGGTAACGGCGTCAAAACATGTAAGATTGAATTATAAAGGTTATTTATTTGATGACTGTCATGATATTTTTCGGAGTCGGGACATGATTTTGTCCGTTTAAGTTTATTCGTCACATTTATGGACCTTGCTGCATATCGTATTATTAGAAAACGTTACAATCCATTTTAATAATGTATTCTGAGCCTCCATTTGTGATATTATACTTGAGTATACCATACATCTATGAGTATATCATAAAAACTTTTTTACCTTGAGGTGAAAATTGCCAAAGCTATTCACATGTCGAAGTGACTGAAAATCAACAAAAGGAGCTGTATGCTAGGAGGATAAAACCTTATATCTTTAAGAATTGTCATTTAATCCAATAGGATACCTAATTAAGATATAGGTTACCTTTTGCAAAGGATACCTACAGCCTAACCCTTTCAGTGCGGGGATCGATTTTAGACTCAGATTCTGACGTCTAATGTCGATCACCGCACTGAAAGAGTGAAATATTTGTGAAGGTGGTAGAACCATAACTTAGGTATTCAAATAAAGCGGAAAGAACTAACTGAGACATTTATGATGATGTCAAATTGAAATAAAACCCTTTGGTCTCTCGGTTTGTATAAAAAAAATCAGCGCTTAATAAATAAGGTTCAGCAAACGAGAGCACACCATATACAGAGCTATGTCTGGATGTTGAGGGAGGTGGTGAAAGGGTGAGGCACAGGCCTGGTGGATCAAAGGCAGACCCGCAAACGGCTTTTGAAAAACCGCTTCCACGCAGGCCATCGTAAAATACAGTGAATGATGTTTCTGAAATGCTGCATACGCGACGTCGAATACAGAAAAAAGGCGCTGTGAATATTATAACCGTTTTAAAAATAGGCATAGCGTGGAGAGAAATGCAACAAAAACGTCGGCCATTTCGAAACAAAAGTAGCAAAAATTATTAGTTCAAAAACGCAAACATTACGGACTACACGTACATAAAACTAACTTGATACCACTCGATGCCCACTAATAGCGAGACGCCCAGTGATGGCATGTGGGCCTACTCGCCATCAATGATTTAAGTCACGAACAAAAAAAAAATAGAAAATTATAGGTCCAATTTTATTCTCAAGGTTAAACATAAATATGATCAAATTCACTAAATCTATCACCTAACATAACACCCAGTAATATAATCTTAAACAAATAAAAATATAATTATAATATTTTTATTATTTATTTCAATTACACTTTAAAAAATATCGGAATTTAATCTTTGATTTTAAAATTCCAATTTCTTATTGATTAATATCACACGATCTCCATGTCGTACTGTGTGTGACACAGCATTTCATCAGCATATTAGCGCATTAGCCCTATAAACCTAACAATTGTCTTATTATCCATTTTTTATGTACCTACATCTATCGAGTCACCGCTGCATTGAATAATATCTGTTTGCTTTTGACACGTCTCTTCAAGTAGCAGACCAGCCTCATAATATCAGGGCCCCAGAACGGCCGAGAACGCAGCTCTCGACCCTGATTGAATATACTGTAGAATGTGTTCTTCGGGACACAAGGTTAAAACCAAATTACGAAACAGATTTTCAAAGCACTTGAAGTTGTGTCTGGTTAGCGCGACCCACAACTCCAAGTGGGTAAAAATTAATCATATTTGTTTAATTTGAGACTAAATATTTGCAAATCTTGATGTTTAAACAATTATTTTATTCCCAATAACTGTTAATAATACAGATTAAAAAAATATAGTTGTCCTTTAGCGGTAAAAGGTCTAAGGTTTCATGATTGCGATCCGCGTTTGCCGGACAACAAGTTATATTAGCTTATATGGAGACTATATATTTCCCTATTGTATTAATTTGAAATAATACAGTAATGATGATGTGTAGTACTATGTAAGAGGTGCTGCTGGGCATGCCTAGTAGGTTGGTCGTTACGCTTCACTGAATCCAATTTACGTTACTAGCAGACCCCTCTGCTGCGGACGTTGACACGCCGCGCAATTGTGTGTCGTTGTATTGGGCGTCCTAAATGTTTACTCAGCGAATCATAACGACCCACCTACTTTTAACTGGACAATGATCATCTGCTTATCTTCAACGTGTGGTCCACTGTGGACTGGGCATGTGCGAACAGTTTGTCATGTAAGTAACTTTCACAAGTATCATTATATACATTTGTATGTGTGAGTGCAGTTTCTACCGAATGCTTTTCAGCGCCAAAGCTATAAAATTTAGGATGCAATACTCCTTGTTTTCAGTCCTCTATTTCGAAATTAAAAACAATCATGTGGGCTACAGACTAAAAAATACTTAGGTATTGCATCAATGGAAATCTGTAAAAAACTGTTTTTACACATACAAATTAAATGTAGATAATGATACCTTAGAACAGTACGCAGATTACAAAGTATAGTTTATGATGTCTATTGTGCTGTGATTTGTGGGGCTGCCTTGACCCGTGTATTATGTCTATCCCTTCAATTAAATGTGATCATGTTTAATCATGTTTCCTTATCACACAGGGGACCCGGTTGATGTGTACTCATATGGTATTATCTACTGGGTATATGCAATATCCTATGTGTTAGGTTACATTCCTATCGGTTACTTTATCGCTCCAGCATATCACAAAGAAGGATTGACCAGTGCTTATGAGGTACTAAAACTAACTAATTAATGTATTATTATTATTGTGCAATTTCACTTAGTTTACAAATGTTCACTTAGTTTACATATATTGATGTTTAAAACAATGCTATTACTTATACATTAACATTGTGGATTTATTTTAATAGAAATGTAGATACAAAATCAATAGAAGATATGTTGTGTAATAACATATGGGCATAACACTGTAAGATCGGGGTTTGCTACCAGGGTCTTGCAACACACCTGGCTGTGCTTTTCTATACAGGTCCCCAGTGCCATAGCGCTGGCAGGAAGTAATAACAACAAAGTCTTTATATGATATAATAAGAAAAGACAAGTTGGCGTCGTGACAGGCGCTAATTCTACCGCTCACGGCTAGAAATATGTGCTAGTTCATACTCTGCTTAATTCTGCCTTCCGTCCAGTCATATCCCCCTTTTATTACTCTTACATACCAAAACAAATACAATTCATTGGCTGGTCGGCATGACAGTGTTGTTAGCTTAGCCCGGCTGGAGCAGCTAGCTATGTTATTAATAATATCATATGTGAATTTGTGGGTGCGATCCCGGATCCTACAATCACACAAGCGAAGGGATTGATATACTCTTGAAACTAACATTTCAATTTCCATGTAATTGTGGTTACTACCGGAGATTTTAATCATCTTAAATAAGTGACATTGCCCAAAAAGGCACCTCCGCACCATCTGGAATCTTCATTTAGGGTGTCTGGACAACAGTATTCTGCAAGCAGAAATATCTATGCTCCAAGTCTGGGTACATCGCTATTTCTTTCAGCCTATCCTAGCAAACACGAGATAATGTTGTTGTAATATTGGCCCACATTCTCTGACGCCGGACCAGCATTGCAAAAATACTGTGAACGTCTCATGTTCGCTGGGATGTAGGTACATTGTATACCTGTATTGTTTTCAGTTCATTGGTAATAGGTATGGGAACACAGTGAGAAAAGTGGTATCGTCAGTGATGGGTTTCAAAGTGGTGAGTGAGAACATGGAGTATGATAGCCTTTACCAATTTTAGTGACTTTTTGTTTATTTTAAAATAACTTAACCCCTTAAAGCGATGAGTTATTTTTGTATAAACCATGGAGACTAAAGGGTTTTTTTCCATTTGAAATCATCATAAATGTCCTAGTCAGCTCTTTCCGATTTATTTGAATACCTATTATAGATATATTGCCATCATAAATATTTTTACTCTTACAGTGCGGGGATTGACTTTAGTCGTCAAAATCTGAAGTCTACAGATGTTAAATTCTGACGACTAAAGTAGATCCAGCGCTGAAAGGGTTAAGCCACATATATATGGCCTAGCAGTGTATGAATTACTTTCACTACAGGTTCTTTATTTGGGTGTTGTGACATACGGACCTTCTCTAGCACTCAGCCAAGGTAGGACAGTGTTTATTTAGTTATATACTGTGAAACTCAGTGACATGAATGGAAACCCTTTCGAATGGCTATTCAGTAAAAAACAACGTTATGTAAAGCCCTGGTCGGACTGCACTTGATGGCTTAATCACGGCCAAAAAACGTCAAAAAGTGGTCTCACGTGAAACATCCGATGTTGTTCGCGTTGAAGACGAGCTACAGCCGCGTTGTAGACGTGCCAGGACGTGCGGAAAGATCGGAACGGCGTCAGACGCAGAAGAAAGTTTTGAACTGCTCAAAACTTTAGCGCGCGGACAAGCACGAATGGCACACGTGGTAAGGCCGTGAAACACACGTGAAACACAAGTGATAATCCGTGTTCCGGCAGTGATTGATTCTTAGTGAGACGTGATAAGATGTGGTAAGACGCGGTCTGTCACGGTCAAAGCATGGTTATCGGACGTGTATTGCGCGTTGAATTGAATGAATGAATGAATGAATGAATGAATGAATGAATGAATGAATGAATGAATGAATGAATGAATGAATGAATGAATGGATGGATGGATGGATGGATGGATGGATGGATGGATGGATGGATGGATGGATGAATGAATGAATAAAACATTATAAATACATCAATTGAAAGAATAGATGGAATGAATGAATGAATGAATGAATGAATGAATGAATGAATGAATGAATGAATGAATGAATGAATGAATGAAGACTTATAATTTAGCCTTACACGTAGCTGGACATGGTTGCCTGTGGTTACCCTTTCCTTTAGGCAGTGCTTCAGCAGTGGAGCAGCCGCCGACAGCCATACCACGTACCAAGGAATATAGAAAAGACCTTTTATATTCCTTGCACGTACAAAGCACGGCCAAAGCACAAAATTGACCAATAATTACCACGTACGACCACGTCCAACAGATTTTATAACTTTTTGGCCGTGATTAAGCCGTCAAATGCTGTCTGACCAGGGCTTAAGGCGATACTCTATTGTATTAGATTGCTAGGTGAAATACTGCAGGTCCAGGCTATTGGGTTTCACAAAATTTAAAACATGAAGCAATGTTAGCTTGATGTTGGGCCGCTATTTACGATGCTTCCCCAACATTAACTCAACACTGGGATTAAATGCCTGTAATGATACCTCCCAGCAAACACGTGGTCTGACCCAGTTGTCGGTTATAGTAGGGTAAGCATCGCAAACGGTGGGCCAACAATGACCTAAAATTAGGTCGGCGCTTTGTGATGGATGGCTATCGATATGCAAGCCATTTTTTTTTTCAGATTTTAATGTCACTCCTGTAAATGAAGGAATAGAGTTTTAGGCCACCTTTGTGAACATATAGCCTAAGAGTGATGTGTATGAGGTATGTGACCCAGAGCTTGGCTAGAGTTGGCCAGCATCACGGAAGGTGGGTAGCATTGGGTCGACGCCTAGTGTTGCCTCGGCTATCGATATACTGTGAGCGTTCTGTTGCACATTGCTGCATATTTTTGCATTAGTTTGGTTAAAATATAAATTACTAAAATTACGACAAATAAAGGTCGACAAAAAAAATCTCACAGGCATTTGAAATATAGCCTGACCACTGGCCATGTGATTACATATTGGGCCAGAAACTGGGCCCTAGTTTTTAGGTTGTGATTGGTCAGCCCCAATTTGATTCAATTTAGGGGTGTGGCTTGAAGGTTGCAGTCCCATTGGCCGATTGAGTTTAGGGATTCCCCGACTTATTACTCCAAACTGTCATTATAACAAGTACGATTAGTGATGCGTAGCACATCAGGTTTTGTACAGAGGTATTTTAATCATTTAGTGTAACACAAAATGTTATTATCATATAATCTCAATATAGTTGAAATGAAATTACATAATATTATATCTATTACCATTCACACGCATACGGCAATAAACAAGTTAGCCCTTTAAGCGCATCTGAATCTTTGAGAACATATGCTATGTAAATGTAATAACAATAATATCAGGCCTACCTATATAATAATATTTATAATAATATTAATATGTATACATATATATTTATATTGTTGTAATGTATTCTAGTATTATAGGTATCGTTTATAATTACTTTGTAGCACGTCGAGAAGCTTGTGATGCACTATCACATCTTCAAACATTTGTGAAAACGCTGCGTTAGCCATAATTATTTAAACATGTATTATAATATAGAGCGCCAGAAGAAGAACTCAACACCCTATGTAGTCAACTGATTTATTAGACTTAGAACAGTATTTTTATATAGGCGCAAAAGTGTACATAATGCATACAGCCACTATGACTCAAACAGCAAAAGTCATACATCACTGCACATTGCAATGATGTATGACTGCCAGTGCTTGATTGTCTGATTGTCCACCCAGACTGTAGCACCCTTGAAGCCCTGAGTCACATGAGCTGCCATAAAAGTGTTAAACTTATTACTAAACGACCTTTAAATCACACCTCGTAATGTTAGGTGAGATTTAACCATCACATTTTCACGCATGACCTCGATCTTCGGTTAGAACCACATAACGAATTAGGTTGTTGTCACTGATGAGAACCTTTCATATTAAACCGTCAAAAAGAGGCCTATCACAAACTGCGAATGCGTGTGTTGTAATTTAAAATAAAATATGGAATACCATATAGGACCCACATGACTGTCAGTGTCAAGTGCTAGTCAAAATGTTACAACTTCGCAAGCCACTACTTATTTATATAGACTTATATTCTTATACAAACAACACATATAAAAAAAAATAGCAGCTATGGCTATTTTGTTCGGGCAAAAATTGATATAAGCTATGTAGCTTATAAATGTATAATTAAAATTTAATATTAAATATTTCTATATGATGTTCTACATCACCAATCGTACTTGCATTATCGCTCTAAATACTTCTGTGATCCTCACGTGTCTGTGACGTAAATAAGCCAGGTGAACCGGTAGGAATTCCTACCGGTAAAAGAATGTAAAATGGAGCCCAGTATCTGACTCAATATCAGTGTTCAGGCTATTTGTAATAGAGCGTGTTTTTCAAATTTAATTTCACTGCTGCGCATGAACACTGAGCACTAGGGATCAATTGGGTAGCAGGACATAGCGATTCAGTGAGAATTCAAAGAAGGTTGAACGTAAAACTACCTTATTCTATTATAGTATAGATTCACCCTTATCTTGCTGAATTGTTTGTTTGTTTTTTCCAAATCTATTTTAATAAAGTGAATATGAATCAAGGCAGATGACCAAACCACATGCTATATATTGTATGCGAATAGAAATGCACAACAAGAAATGTATAACTTCGGCCTGTTGATTTTAGACAGTAAGTTCATCAAATTGTATATTACTCAAACACTATTTCACCTATAAACTTGGTTCGGGTGTCATCAGAAATAGGTATCATGTATCTTTATATTGACATTGTTATTAAAATTTTAAATATTATATGGTAGTTGTAGTATGGTCATACCACGCTTAAACTGCTTGTCCACATGTATGTTCCGGGGTCCTCTGTGATAAAGTGGTAGCTCATAATTATTAAATTAGCTTGTAGCTGTGACAACCAACATACTTTTCTGATAGGCCGCATTGGTTTGTTGTTGCACCCCTTTGCGGAGAACTAGAAACTGTTGTGTTATTACCAGTATTGTGGTTCTGAAATAAATACAATTGCACACTTATACGATACACACAGGAAACCTACTGGTATTGCGCATTATGTTGGGTAGAAAATCTACGATGCTTTGCCACCCACACCTGGATGGAAATGTTCCGAATAGCTCTCATCCAAGCAAATAAAAGAGAAGATGAAAATCGCACAGATAGCTAAGCATACATAACTATAGAGTACATAATAGAGAAAAAGATGTTTGCTCTTAGGAATCATCTGTTTTTATCCGACATTCCAAATTGCATATCCCAAAATAGTCCACCAGGTCATAAGTCACATAAAGCGTTTACTTTATATTAAAATTGATTTTTCACTTGATTCTGACTAAAACATATCATGAAGATTTAAAAAAAAATAAGGTTGTCATTTTTTTCTAGGTGCAATAAACAATTTGAATAAGAAGTTAATGAGGTCATCTGAAATAAAAGGTGATTGTTACATAATCGTTAGATTTAAAGAGCTGCTATATCTATGATCATCTGATTGAGTAACGTCATTATCCTTAAATATATATATATATATATATATATATATATATATATATATATATATATATATATATATATATATATGTATATATATATATATACACCAGCAGTAACGTTATGGCAATGAGCTTATGGAAATTGCTATCTGTACATTTAATTCAATGATACAAAAACGAAACATATACCCAGCGCTGCGATGCTGATCCAACATAAATCTTAACCAGCATTGGCTGAACGTTTTGTGTTTTCAGAGTTTGAGTCTTAAATATGCTCTTCAACACAAGTACATTCGAGACGTTTATCCCATGGTGGCTTGACACTGATCCAGTGTCATAGACTTCAGACCAACATTAAACCAGCAGTGCTGGTAGAGGCACGTTTTTCATGGAGTGGGGATACCGTTAGTGACGAGTTCATGTGATGAGAGGGACAATTAATCTAGATTACCACATAACATACATTCAACCAATAATCTTGTTTAATGATGGTCAACCATCTAAAATGCTGGAGCAACATTTGGCTCAATATCTTCTGTATGCTAGGTGTCCAGCGGGATACCAGCATATTAGAATCTGGCAAGTTCAAACCAAATGTCGTTCCGAAGTAGATTTTTCTTTGCGTACCACCATCTCCGATGCTGGCTCAACATCGTCTGATATGAGCGTGGTGTAATTGACAATAAGATGTTCCATAATAGACCAGGTGTAGAGTACAAGCATTCCGCATACAATTTAAACATGAGTCCACAATAGACACCGCAACCCCACCCCCACGGTCAAGATGAACAACGACTTGGACTGACCACACAGACTGTGAAATGTTCTGTATTGTACTGTGCTACACTATCATCACTAATTACATAAACCATCAAATAAAGCAATGAACCGGAAGGGTCTATTTTTTGTGAACAAAAACTGGAGATGTCTCCCCTTCAGCAGCCTAACCATAAAGGTTGATATCTAATAGATGTAGTGTCAATGGCCTTTGTACTTAATGTTATTAAATGGCTCCTGTGGACAGTAGAGACAAGAACTTTATATAAAGTTCTTGGTAGTGTGCTGATACTCACCCATACTGATACACATAAAATATTCGAGCATTCGAGATGGAGACACGATATAATAAGCAAGTCATACATTTTACACAGAGTTTGTCATCATAATTATAATATATTATATGCATTATTACAAGGTGTGTCAGAAGTAACTATAGATAATGAACATATCAAATTGTGTTAACAGAAGCAGTTGTGCAAACAATTACTATTAATACTGGACCGAAACATGTCACATTAACTGAGCGATAATCGGGAGAAATGAAGTCGCATGGTCCGCGATCCGCATCAACCTGTCAATAGACACTTGATAATTATTAATTTCACGTTCAGTGACAGTAATACGGAGCCTAGCGTAAGAAAAAATAAATCACAAAAGGGCTAACAAACAAAGTTAATTGATATTGTAAAAATTATTAACGCTGCCAGCGTTGCAGCTGACTGGTAATAATGTGGCTGACAACTGGAAACGTTTCAAACAAAGATTTAATCTTTACATGAATGCAGGGGAAATGTCACAAAAAAGTGAAAAGATGAAGTCTTCCTTGTTACTGCACGTAAGTGGGGAAGAAGGGCTGGATGTGTATAACAGGTATAAATTCGACAATGTTGATGACAGTATGAAATTTAAAAAAATAATGGAAACAATTGAAGAATATTGTGTTCCCAAAAGTAGCTTGACAGTCGAGAGATTTCATTTTAATAAATGTATTCAAGACGCAAATGAAACCATTGATCAGTATGTGACAAGATTGAAGGCATTGACGAAAAACTGTCAATAAGGCGATTTAACAGAATCAATGATTAAAGATAGAATTGTTTGTGGAATTATTGACAATCACTCTCGGGAACGTCTATTACGTGAAGATGATTTAACACTTGAAAAAACAATGAAAATTTGTAATGGTGCAGAAGTAGTTAAACTTCAATCAAAAGAGCTTTGTGCAGCGACTGCAGTTGTTCCAAGTACAGAAATTCATATGCTGAAACATGATAAGTCATTTAAAAAACAAAAAGGGAAATGGTATAAACCAAAAGATAATAATGACGGTGAAAATTTAAAATACAAACAGCCCTCACATCAAAGAGAATGTC